>VFSX01000012.1:120000-185000 GCA_016618255.1 Chlamydomonas sp. UWO 241 | reverse complement strand
CCCTGCCTCACCAGGCAGCTCCATCAATACCACGTCCCGAGGGTGCGTAGGGTGCCCCCTACTGTAAACTGTAGACTGTTAACCGTGCGCCCCCGTCCACGGGCTCTCCTGGTTTTACGGGTTTTACGCGTACGCACCCGGAGGATCCCGGGGCGTGAGTTAAGGTCTAGACTACGCGTCTAGGGGGCTCTACTAGGAGAGCCCGAAAGGACAAGCAGTGAGCTCACCTGCATTGGCGTTGCCGCCAGGGCGATCGAACCAGTGGCTCTGGCCCTGGCTCTGGCCCTGGCTCATGGTTTGGCCCTGGCCCTGGCCCTGGCCCTGGCCCTGGCCCTGGCCCTGGCCCTGGCCCTGGCCCTGGCCCTGGCCCTGGCCCTGGCCCTGGCCCTGGCTCTGGCTCTGGCCCTGGCCCTGGTCACGCTCAGAGCCCTCCTGTTGGTGGCCATGTCCGTGAGGGGGCGACCCACTCGGGCCGAGGCGCGGCAGCGACTCACGCTGGAACAGCTGCCCCGTGACAGGCTGCTCGAGCGGGTCGCCCAGCATGCCGCCGCCGCCGCTGCCGCCGCCGCTGCCGCCGCCGCTGCCGCCGTTGCTGCCGCCGCCGCCGCCGCTGCTTTGCTGGAACAGCTGCCCCGTAACAGACTGCTCAAGCAGGCCGCCAAGCAGGCCGCTGCTGCCGCCGCCGCTGCCGCCGCCGCTGCTGCTGCCACGTTGCGGATACGGGAGGTCGTGGTGGTCCCCGGGGCGGAGCAGGGGCAGTAGGGGCTCGTGGTGCAGGTGCGCATGCGTGTGGTGGTCGAGTTTGTGGCTGCGTGCGTGCGTGCGTGTGCGTGTATGTGTGCGTGTGCATGTGCGTTTGTGCGTGTGTGTGTGTGTGTGTGCGTGCCTGCATGCGCATGTGTGTGTGTGTGTGTGTGTGTGTGTGTGTGTGTGTGCGTGTGTGTTCGTGTGTGTGTGAGTATGTGCGTGTGTTGCTAATTTTGCCCTATCCTGCTACATGCACCCCCACGCACAACAAGCATCCGGAAAACAAACAACACCCACATGCTGTGGTGATCCTCAGGGTGGAGCGTTCGGTGCGTTGGGCTGCCTTCTTGATGGGGGCCGTGGTGAGAAGACCCGAGCAGGGAGAGCAGGGTAGCCCCATGGCGGGGACAGCCGAGCAGAGAGACAGAGCCGCCCTGGCCCTGGCCCTGGGGATGCTGCATGTGGCGGCGGGGCTGGGAGGGGGGGGAGGGTCCGGAGGGGTCAGGGGGAGGCGAGAGGCTGATTTGGGCACCTGCAAGGAGGCTGATGCCCTGCCCTGGCGGGCGCGCGCACGCCTCAAAGTTCTGGCCCTGCCCCTTTGCCCGCCGCTGCTGCCGCCGCTGCTGCTGCTGCTGCTGCTGCTGCTGCTGCTGCTGCTGCTGACCCCAGAGGCTCCCGTGCCCTATGGCGTAGGACTGAGCAGATGGGGGCGTTGCAGAGCTCAGCAGCAGCGGCAGGGCCTGTCCCTGCTGCTGCTGCTGCTGCTGCTGCTGACCCCAGAGGCTCCCGTGCCCTATGGCGTAGCACTGAGCAAATGGGGGCGTTGGAGAGCTCAGCAGCAGCGGCAGGGCCTGTCCCTGCTGCTGCTGCTGCCGGCCCCATGGGCTGCTGTGCACTGTGGCGTAGGACTGAGCAGACGAGGGCGTCGGAGAGCTCAGCAGCAGCGGCAGATTGAGGCCGGGCCGGTATGGCAGGGGTGGCTGCGGGGGTGTCATCTGCTGGACCGGGGACCAGGCACCGGCTGCAGCTGCGAGCGGCGACGTTGGCCAAAACTGCAGCAGCGGTGACACCTCGAGCTGCTGCTCTAATGGTGGTGCATCATGGCCGCCTGTCAGCAGTAGCGGCGCACCATGTGGTGGTGCGTCATGACCGCCAGGCTGCAGCACGCGCGCCCCAACGAGCAGCGATGTCGGCCAAAACTGCAGCAGCGGGGACACCTCGAGTTGCTGCTCCGCCGACACAGATTGCGGCGTGCTCTGGCTACCGGCCAGCAGCAGCAGTGGCGTCGAGCCACCGGGCCGCGCTGCGTGCGTTGGCGCTGTGCCGCGCGCTGTGCCGTGCGCTGGGGACTCACGCGTGTGCGCGGGCATGCGCACGCCGACAGCTGGCGGGCCCGATGGTGGGCCACCGGTCAGCAGCGGCGAGGCCTCGCACGTGTCCGCGAGCGTGCACACGACGTCTGATGGTGAGCCCGCCATCCCCGGGCCTGGCGACCCTGGCCCGCTTTGTCCTGTGGCGACCCCCGGCGGCGACAGCATACTGGCCGCAGCGGTGTGGCTGCTGCTGTGCCCAGCGCTGGGCAGCAGTAGCAGCGGAAGGGCGTGGGCGTAGCCGTGCACGGGGCCGCCGCCCCCACCGCCCGCCGCTGCAGCCTCAGCAGCAGCCGCAGCCGGCTGCCTTGCGACGCGGTTCGGGCGGGGCGTCGGCGGCGAGCGCATCGTCATCGACGGTGACCACGCGCTGAGCGCGCCGCGCGCGCCGCCCCCGTACGATGCTGCGCCGCCATCGCCGCGGCCCGCCGAGCCACAGCTAGTGCCGCCCCAGCCAGGCGGCCCCTCCTCCCCACCGAAGCGGGCGTCCTCCTCTGAGAAGAGGACCGCGTGCGCGCCCCATAGCTTCATGCATGCGCGGTCACTCGACTCCTGTGGGTTGTGTGTATATGGGGGTGGTAGGCGCGCACGCTGCGTTGGGGCTCTGTCTGACCCTGTCCTTGTCCCTGCTCGCCCTGTGCCTTGCCTCCCCTCCCCTCCTCTTCCCCTTCCCTCCCCAACTCTCAAAGAGGCAGCGCAGCGCAGCACAGCGCAGCACAGCGCAGCACAGCGCAGCACAGCGCAGCACAGCGCAGCACAGCGCAATGCAAGTGCAGCGCAATGCAAGCACAGGCAGCGCAGCGCAGCGCAGCGCAGCGCAGCGCAATGCAATCACAGCGCAGCACATCACACCTTCTGATCGACCTGCTCCAGCCACGCCGGCGACTCTGGGCACGCGAGCAGCAGGCACGCCTGCGCTGCCGCCACTGCTGCCGCAAACCCCTGCGCCACACGCCACAAAGGCAGGTCGATGCCCTCTGCAAGAGCGGGTCGCCACGGCCACTGGTCTGCGCCCAGCAGCACCTGCGGTGGCGGTGGCGGTGGGGTGGAGATGGTGAGAGAGAGGGACAGAGACAAGAGGGACAGGGGCAGAGGGATAGAGACAGAGGATCAGAGGCAGAGGAACAGACAACAGCGACAGCGACAGAGGGACAGAGACAGAGGGACAGAGAAAGAGCGACAGAGCCAGGGAGAGAGAGAGGGTTGGGGTGGTGGCAGGGCGCACACACCGCCACCCCGGCAGGTCGAGGCCATCTGCGAGCAGCGCGGGTTACCACCGCCACTGCACCCAGGAGCACCTGCGGTAGCGGTGGGTGGCGGTGGTCGCAGGGTTTCTTGAGAGGGTGAGGCGGCGTGGGAGAGGTGCTGAGAGAGAGAGAGGCGGAGAGGGTGGGGAGGGGACGAGTGGAGAGGAGGTGGCAGGTCGCATGCATGCACAAGATTATCACCAACAGCACACCCAACACAGAACCACCGCACCCGCGGCATGCCAAGCTGCAGCGCAGCGCACGCGCCGAGCGCTGCTGCCGCATGCAGGTGGCGGCGCAGCAGCGGCGGCTGCTGCAGGTGCGCTGGTACGATGCCGGCCAGGTAGCGAGGCGTGTCGATGCTCGCGATGCCAGCGCCTGCGGTTGCGTATTGCTTTGGCCGCTGGCGAGGGGGTGGGGTGCGTTGCATGCATGCACACGCGCTCGAGGTGCAGTGGGTGGGCGGGTGCAGTGGGTGTGAGTGGCGTGCTTGCCGGGCCGGGAGGAGGGGTGGGGAAGGCGCAAGGCGGACAGATCAGCACGCGCCAGGTGGATAAATAATGCTGATCCACAAGCCAGTGCCTCACCCAGCCCCACGGCTGCGCGGCCGCCCGCGAAGACGCCCCCGCCAGCCGTGCCGACCCATCCGAGCGCACACGCGAGCGAGCCGCCCAGCATCAGCACCGCTGCTGCCAGCTGCCCACATCGTGGACCCACACGCGTCGCCCATGCCGCCGCAAGAGCCGCGCCAAGGGTCCCTCCCGCGAGGGTGATGACGGTGAGCAGCGGGCCGCCGAGTGGGCAGCCCCACTCGGGGCTCACGTCGAGGAGAACCGCGCCGAGCGCGGCGACGTGGAAGCCTCATGTGTGGGTGGAAGAGAGGTGTGTGTGCATGTGTGCATGTGTGTGTGTGTGTGTGTGTGTGCGTGCGCGCGTGCAGGTGCATTTGGTGCCTGCATGCTTCCTGCATGTTCCTGCATGCAGGCGCACGGCATATTCCTGCGGATGGGAGATGGGCAGCCTGCCACTCAGTGCCACTCAGTGCGCAGTCGGGCATCGCATGTGCCGTGTACGTGATCTGGTCCGCGCAGACCAGATGGGGCTTTGGTGCGGTGTGCTCGTGGGTGCTATGGCCCATGGGTGCGACGCAGCTCTGACGCCCCTTGAAGAAGTCATGCGACGCCTGGGTGATCTTACCGCCGATCGTGCTAGAGATTATTGCGGCCGTGACAGCCAGAAATAGTGCAACTGGCGTGCCCTCCTGCATGCGCGCGCTGTTGAGCAGAGGCGAATATAGTCCAACGTCTCCAACGTCTCCATCTCTTCTCCTGTAACCCGCGCTATGTAGCGCAGTCAGGCGCCGCAGCGATTCGTTGGCAATCATCGGAGACTACACGTGACTGAATGCGGATGGGCAATGACGTGGAGTGTGGAGTGTGGAGTTCTCCCTCCTCGTATTCAGCCCGTCTGAACTGCGTTCTAAGTAGTTGAGACAGCATCCCCCGAAGCAGTGACAGCCTGAAGACGCGCCGCATCGAGCTGTGTTGTGTGCATGCGTGCATTAGTAGGTATGCTTGGTGATGCCCATGCATGCAGGACTATGACCTCCTTGGGCCCGGCCCGCCGGTGCTCGTGCTCATGAAGGGCCATCCAGGCAGTGGGAAGTCGACACTGGCACGGTACGGGCATGCTGGAACACACTGAATTGTCTGCACTCATGCTCGTGCATGGGCATGCTGCATGCGTTGCCGCCCCTCATGCACGCCATCAATGTGATCGGGATGGTTGATGCCAGGCGGGTCACGTGTTGTAAAACTGTGAATGCAACGCTTGCACGTCATGCTTGCACGAGTCATATTCCGGTCCGGGTGCGTGCGTGTGTGCTAGCGGGGGACAACTGGGGGACCCCTGGGGACAACTCTCCAGAGCGGCACCCCTCCTGCACACGCAGCGCCCTCGCGCGGCACCTGCGCTGCCCGCTGGTTGACAAGGATGATGCGCGCGATGTGTTTGAGGCGCATGTAGCGGCGCAGCCTCGTGAGAACGGCGGCGCGCGTGCCGCTGACTGCAACTGGAACGAGCTGTCGTACGCAGTCATGTTCCAGGTGTGTGCCGTGTCAAGCCGGCCCAAGCTATGTGTGTGTGCATGGCGGCTGGATTGATGGGCTGCTATTGCTGCTCGCGGCAGCTGCTGGCAGTACTCCACCACCACGCACACAGAGCCAGCGCAGGGACCCTGCCAGGAGATCCGCGTATGCGCCCCCGGCGTGACGTGTGTGCTGCCGCGCACACACGTGTAATGTGATGTGTGCCCCCGCAGGTGGCGGGCACGCAGCTGAGCCTGGGGCTGCACGTCGTGGTCGACTGCCCGCTTGCGCGCGCCCAGCTGTACGAGGACGGGCTGGCTGTCGCGCGAAAGGTGCGTGTGTGCGTGCGTACGTTATGTGGCGCGTTAAAGGGTGGGTGCGCAGCGCTGGGGCAACATTTGCTATGCGTCTGGTGCTGGGTGCGCTTACCGGAGGGGGGGGGGGCAAACTGGGAGCGAATGCACGGGAGGAGGCACGCAGAAACCTGTGTGTGTGTGTGTGCGTGACTTCAGGGGGGACGCTGAGCTGCGATGTTGCGCGCCGCGTGCGCGCCCGCAGCACGGAGCCCGCGTGTGCGTGCTGGAATGTGTGTGCGGCGATGCGGCGGTTTGGCGCCAGAGGCTCGAGGCACGCGGCGCGCAGCAGTCGGGTGCAGCGCAGGGGCACAAGCCCTGCACATGGCGGCAGCTGCAGGACCTGCTTGCAGGGTGGGTGGCGGCAGGAAGGGGGGCGAGTGGGGTGGGGTGGGGGAGCAAAGCAGGGGCGTGCGTGTGTGCGGTGCCGGTCGAGCGTTGCATTGCGTGCTGTGCGCACTGCAGCGCCTGCGTCTGTACGGTTGTACATGCGTTCACAGGTACAGCGGCAGCTGGGAGTGGCCGTCGACCATGCCCGGCGTGCGCCTCGTGACTGTGGACACCTCCGCGTGTGACGAACAGGCCGCCGACGCAACTGGCAGCGCAGGAGAAGGGCGCGAGCAGCACGGGGGGCAGACGCAGCTCGGCACGGAGGGCGCCTGCAGCAGGCGTGCGCGGCATGCCGCCGCCGCACTCGCGGCCTGCCTGGCGTCTTGAGTGACACAGAGCCGTGACCTCGGGAGGCGTGACTGGGTGTGAGTTCCCGCTCCACCCTCTTGCCAGAGAGGGATTTAAAAGGTCACATCTCGAGGTGCCAGGCCACTGGCTGGTCCTGACATACGGGGCACCCTTCGTGCCAACTCCTCACTGGACATGCGCACAGGTGGCTGTTACATGAGGGGTAGGCCCCGCGGCAAGGAAGGCGACGCCTCCCGCTGTGAACGAACTCTCCTGTCGTTTGCAGAGTTGGGTTCCCTGCCACCAACAGCCAGCCATCTCATCAAGGTGAGCGCGCCCTGCGCGCCGAGCACCGTCTTATACACCTCTAGAGACGTCTACCCAGCCTAGGTACACCTAGTAGGTGTCCCTGACTGCAACATCCATCATCATCGTGATATACGAGTAATGGCAGGGAGCAATCCAAGGGTCTCCATGCGATACAGAGATGCCCGGCTACCGATGGTGCGAGTCGCACTAGGAGTTCCAGTGATGAGTTGTTACACCAAGCAATCGCGCATTATCGCCAAGCAGTCAGCCCAGCAGCCGACCAAACAGCATGCTTACCTCTGCGCCTGCAGTCATTTCCTTGCCTTGATGCTGCTTCATTGCGCGCCGCTGCCTCTCCAATCTCCCCCAGGAGCAAGTAGTGAGTGGTCTGTGCAACTCCCAGCTTCATCCGACTCATCCGACTCATCCTAATGTCACACACACACACACACGCACGCACACACACGCACACACGCACGCACACACACACACACACACATACTCGCCGTCGAAAGCGTAACACAACGGGAGCAATACCCTGACAAGACACCCACGTTTTTACTGGACGTCGTGCTTTTGCACGGCCCGTGCAAAAGTGTGGAAAAGTGTGGCGATGACGTACCTATCGATAGGTATCCAAACCGCCTCCATTCCTTCGATCGATCCGTTACATCAGCTCCTTCTTGCATCTGTCCACTGAGCGAGCGTTCTCGTGGGAGGGGTACAGGACGAATCCAAGGAGCTGCAGTTACACGCTCGCTCCACCCCAGAGGTGCCCTTGTCCACGCACGTTGCCGCACTCGCGGCGAGAATCGGCGCCTGGCGCAATCGAGGGGGCGCGAGCGCGGTGGGTGGCCATGCCAATCGAGCATGACACAGGCGTTGCACTCTTGCAACGCCACATTGCCTGTGGCGTGCGTGCTCATCATCACGCAAATGTTTGCATGCACGGCAGAGCGGTAGATAGCCGCAACCTCAACATCTAGCGGCAGAGGGGGGGGGGCAGCTACGCCCTAAGGCCATGCGCGCTGCAGCTTCGTGCCGCGTCACGGGGCTGGACCCCTGACAAGCACACACACGAAATGGGGTGCAGCGAAATAGACGCAGTGCGTGCCGGAGAGGGCGCGGCACGCGCTGCACCCTGGAGGCATGCACACAACCCCATGTGGTTGCGCCTCCAGATCCGCGCCGACTGTGGCGTACTAACCCGCATGCCTTTGCAAAATGCATGCCCTATTGCCACAGGGGGGTCTGGCAGACGGCAGCTGTGGCTCCAGCTGCAGGCAGCCTCGGCTGTATGCCATACACCTCGGTTGAGGCGCACAGCAGCAGCAAGCGGAACATGGCGCAGGGCGGCAGCCACATGTGGCACCCGCATGCGTCGAGTTGTGTGGTGGAGCGTGTGCCAGGTGAGAGCACGCTCCATGCGAGTGCCCATGCGCGTATGCCCATGCGAGTCCCATGCGTGTACCGGGTAGTCGCACGAGTGCCGACACTAGATCACGCATGCATGCATCCCATAGGCGACGATGACCCCGGAATAAGCAACGGCGAGGCCGCGCACACAAACGGCCATGCGCTTCACCACGTCGGCGCGGGCGAGTCGGTGCATCGCCGTTCGGGCGATGGCGGCGAGCCCCAGGCAGACGCGGGGGCGCGCAACGGCAAGACGCACCCCCACAGCCCACACCACCCCCAATCGCTCAGCCCCCACCACTACTACCACGCCGGGCCGCCGCCGCGTGCCAACGGCTGGGTAACGCCCGACGCGGCGGATGCTGAGGCGGCGTCGCGGCTGGCGGAGCAGCTGGCGCGCATGGCGAGGGCGCAGCTTGATGGCAACGCCGGCCTGCTCAACGGCAGGAGGAGCGGGAGTGGCGGCGGAGCAGCACCGGGCCAGCAACAACAGCCGGGGTGCGGGGAGGTCCGCAACACGCTTCAGCACCAGCTTCAGCAGCAGCTTCAGCAGCAGCTGCAACATCAGCAGCAGCTGCATCTCCGCAACGGGCGCATCACGGGGTCGGCGATGGGGCGCGTCCTGACGCAGCAGGAGAAGCACTACCAGGCGCAACCGCCTGCCCTGCCGAGCTTCCAGTCAGCCCCGCTGTTCATGGAGGGGCAGCAGCGGCCGCGGGGAGTTTCGCTGAACGGGGGGTCACCGCCCGGGGACCACCACGCTGCTGCTGCGCCACCGCAATACATCCTCTCGCCGGCACCACCACCGCCAGTTGCGGCGCCAGCAGGCACGTACAGCTCGGCGCATCTCGTGTACGTGGCCACCATTGCTGCCCAGCGGCAGGCGCAGCTGCAGCACCAGCAGCAGGCGCAGCTGCGACACCAGCAGCAGCTGCAACACCAGCAGCAGGTGCAGCTGCAGCTGCAGCACCAGCTTCAGGCGCAGCTTCAGCACCAGCTCCTGCAAATGCAGCTGCCGCAGCTGCACGCGCCCGTGCCCGGCCGCTTGCCGCGCCATCCCAGCACCGGGCAGCTGCTAGGCAGCCGGAGCGGCGGCGGCGCCAGTGCAGGCGGCGGCTGCAGTGCAGGCAGCGGCGGCAGTGTGCGAGCCCCTGTCGCCAATGGCGCTGCCGGTCCGCCTCGGCAGCAGCAGCACAGTGCGGTGGGTGGCGCGGGCCCGCGCCAGCAGGGGCTGCTCGCGGGTTCCGGGCCAGGCAGCCGGCTTCCGTCGAGAGGCTCCAGCCCCTCGCCCAGCAACTACCCCAGCTACCGCGACCGCGACGACGTGCGCCGGGGGGGCGGTGCATCGCCCGCGTTGCCGCAGCCCTCGCCCCCGCCGTCCGCAGCAGCCTCGGCCGCAGCATGGGAGGTGGGTGGGTGCTATTTTACCCATGGCTACACTGTCCACACCCACGTTTTATCCTTTCGATTCTTAATACATTCATAAATTCAACAATACTTCTCGATTTGCACGAAGTGTCCTTTTCTTTGTGCAAACGCGAATAATTGAATTCTTAAATGTATTATGAATCGAGAAGCGGGGGTAAAGGCCCGGAAAAAAAAATCTCCAGTTTCCGGTGGGGGCTGCGCCCCGCACCCCCGCTTATCCCCCGCTTGCGCAACCAAAGACCCAAACAGAGACCCCAACCCCCAACGGCCCCAACCTGACCCCCCAACCCCAACAACAGCACCAACCCCAACCAACATCCCCAACAACAACAACAACAACAACCCCAAACCCAACCCACCCGCAGCCCGCGCACACGAGCGACCTCGAGCGCTTCATCCTGCAGGTCACGCCGATGCTCGCGCTCGACGCGTCGCTGCCCGCTGACGAGGCGCTCGCAGACCTTTGCGTCGACAGCGTGTGGCGCTTCTTCGAGGACCACTCTGTGTACGGGCGCGAGGTGTACACGCTCGGCGGCGCGCGCGGGCCGTCGATGTGCTACTTTGTGCCCTACCTCTCAGCAATCCAGCTGTTTGAGCCGGCAGACCCGCCGGCCGGCAGTGCCGATGGCGGTCTGTCTGATGACGACGACGTTGAGGGCGCGCGGTGGCAGGCGGGCGGGCAGGGGCACGGGCAAGGGCGGATGTACACGTGCGACACCATGGGGTGGCCGCGCCACATGCGCCTGCGCTTCGAGCACTTTGAGACCGCGATGCCGTTCAATCGCACGCCACTGTACGAGCACATTGAGCAGCTGGCAGAGGCGGAGGCTGATGAGGCGCGCATGGCGACGATGGAGACAGGGGGTGCACGCGACGGCGCGTCGGGCGCGCACGTCGCGCGGCAAGCGGCAGCAAAGCTGGCAGCAGCGGCGGCGGCGGCAAAGCTGGCGGGCGTGGCCGCGTCGGCGCACACGAGCGCGCCCGCGTCGATGGCCGGCTCCCCGGGCGCGTGCTGCGCCTCGGCGCTCGGCACGCCCCCGCCGCCGCAGCCCGCATCGTCTCTGTCGTCGCCGTCGGCGGGGCCGTGCGACGGCGCCGGCGCGCGCGCCGCCAGCGAGGGGAGCGCGCCGCCCGGCTCGTTCCTCCGCACCGCCAAGGTCGCGGACCTGCACCCCGCGTCGTGGTTCTCGGTCGCGTGGTACCCGGTGTACCGCATACCTGAGGCACCACTGTGCGCGCGCTTCCTCACGTTCCACTCGTTCGCACCGCTCGTCGTCTCGATGGAGCGCGCGCGCAACGCGCTGCGGGAGGGGCTCTCGCGGCCGGTCGCAATCATGCCGCTGCAGGTGGGTGGCACGCAAGTAGAAGTGGGCGTGTGCTCGCGCACGCACACGCACACACACACATGCACAGGCACAGGCAGGTCTGCACCGCACGCGACCCCCCGGCGCGTGCACAACATGCATAAGCGAATGCGCCATCATCACACCGTGCGCCGCCGCTTCCCCTAACCGCGGCTACCAACTAACCGACCAACCACCACTGCCAATGGAACCGCAGGTCGTCGGCCTCAAATGGTACAACATGCACGGCGAGCGCTGGCTCGAGGGCATCGCCGACTCTGGCGACTGCGACGCAGAGCCCGGTGCGGAGGGCGCGGCGGCCGACCAATGGCTCGGCGGCAGCAGCGGTGCTGGTGGCAGCGACGCGGAGCGTGCGGCGCGCGCGTCCGAGCCCAGCGGCAGCTTCTCCCCGCTTGTGCCGCGCCGCTGCACGCCGCCGCTGCCGAAGTTCCCGCACGTGATGGACGCCGCGTGGGCGTCGCACCTGCGGGACCTGCAGGGCACAGCCGAGCGGCTGTCGCGCGGCGCCGGGCTGCACGTGCTCGGGCCATACGGACCCGAGGAGCCGCGCCAGCGCCACCCCGACTTTGAGTTCTTCAATGCGCGGGGGTGACGAGGGGGGGGCCTTGTGCGTTGGGGCTGTTTGCCCGCCAGCCACGAGAGGAGAGAGAGAAGAAAGACGAGTACACACTCCTAGAGTGCGGCCACGGAAAGGACAGTCAGACAAGTGTTCACAGCAAAGGCAGATGGCGTGAGGCAGCAGGCAGGGATAACATACATGTCGTTCGAGTGTCCATGGGGCGGCGAAAGACTCGCGATTAAGCGAGCCGGTCTCCCAGGAGGCACTTCAGAGATCTAGATCCCCACGACTTTCATAGAGGCTCTAGAGAGATATTTTTTCGCTGAAGTCTAGAAGTGCAGTGCAGTCTAGTGCAGTCGAGGCTCGCTCGGAAGTAGTGCGTGTGTCGGCGCAAGATCGCCTGTGTTGGATACCCTTCCCCACCACATTGTCCCTTGCCCCCCTACCCTCCACTCAGTGGCAGTGACTGCCTCTCAGCAGTCATCTCTGCTTGCAGATCTGCAGTTCTCGGCCAGTGTGGACGACAAGGGTGTGAAGCAGTCCACGCAGATCACCTCCAAGCTCCTAAAGCGCAGTGCAGTTACCCACCGCCCAGCTGCGACAGACAAGAAGAGGCTCTCCCCTTTACTCTTGTTCGGCGTCTCGCCGAGTGATCGATCCAAAATGGTGGGGTTCCTTGCCGCCGTGCGTCGTGTGTCCCCGCTGTGTGCCTGCATGCATGTACGGCTTTGTGTGCTACAGCGCGGACGGACTCATGTCTGCAGACATGCGCGCGACCAAACGCTGACGCCTGCACCATGCACCATGCACCGTGCCGAGCAGGCGCCAAAGAAGGATGCCTCCCACGCCTCCAAGGTCGACGAGAAGACGTTCGGCCTGAAGGTGGGTGCGGGCGACGGGCACGGGCAGCAGGGGAGAGACGGGGAGAGGGGGCCGGCGGCTACACCCCGCGCGCATGCACCCCCAAAACGACCCTCGCATGCACACTGCAGCGGCACCAACCCCCCTTGTTGCGTGCGTGTGATATGCTGTCCTAACGACCTACGCAGAACAAGAACAAGTCCAAGAGGGTGCAGGAGCAGATCCACCAGATGGCGCAGAGCGGACAGCCGAGCCAGAAGGAGATTCGCGCGCGCCAGATGGCCGGCCTGGTCGACCCTAAAGTGCGTGGGGCGATCATACACACCTTTGCACTCACAGCGTGGAAGCATGTGTCATGCATGGGCGCCTAATCACCCATGCAATGCCATGCATGTACCCACGCCATGCATGCCGCCTGGTCTGCAGGCCAAGAAGGAGAGGGAGGAGGCGAAGGCGGCAGCGCTCGCTGAGATTTTCTCTGTCAAGCAGCCGAAGCTGGCGCCAGGTGTGGGAGAGGGTCGCTGTGCGTGTACACACACACGCACAATCACCGAGTGGTCAACGAGTGGGTGTGCACGACGCCCCACTACTCCCGACACACACACTCGAGCGCATGCATGGGGTTTGCGTCGAGGGGCATGTGCGGGCGTGTGGGCACCTCTCGCCTGCGCACATGCCCCCGCGTTACGGCGCTGGGTGGCGAGCGAGGTGTCAAGCGTCTGCTGCGGCGCCTTGATGCACACAGAGGGAGAGAGAGATAGAGAGAGAGGTCGTCACAGAGAGCTCTGACTGGTAGACCTAGATAGGTGGTTTCTGGTCATCATTGAGGGGATTCCGTTTGGAGGCGCGTGACAAGCCGTGCGGCAACGGCAAGCAACAAAACAAGAGGGTGAATTAACCTCGCGATGCACACACACACACACACACACACACACACACACGCCGGGTGCACACACCGGGTGCTAGGCAGGGTGTGCGGCCGACAAGATGGTGGGCTCCCGCACCCTTCTTGACTCACGAGCGCGGGCACACACCGCACACACGCACGCAACGCCACTGCCAGGGTTTATTCCACCAAGGCACTCCGCCTGTAGGGATCCTATCAAGCATTGCACGTCTGGACATAAGGAGGCCTTATTGCAAGTCGTATATATAGGCGGGTTGCACACGCGGAACCATTGCCCTCCGCATGCGCAGACCCTAAGCCCGTCATGTGCGAGATCTTCCGTCAAGGACAACGCACGCACGCACACACGCACAAACACCGTCCTCAGGCGTCGACCCCAAGTCCTTTGTGTGCGAGTTCTTCCGCCAAGGGCAGCACGCACACGCACACACACGCACGCACGCACACACACACACACACCGTCCTCAGGCGTCGACCCCAAGTCTGTCGTGTGCGAGTTCTTCCGCCACGGGCAGTGCACCAAGGGCACCAGGTGCAAGTACTCGCACGACCTAAACGTGGAGAAGAAGGGACCGAAGATCGACCTGTTCACTGACCAGCGGGACATCGAGGTGTGTGTGGGCACAAGTGTGGGGCCACCGTTTGTGCGAGCCTTGGGTTGTGTGCGTGTGTCTGGTGTGTGTGTGTGTGTGTGAGTGTGTGTGTGTGAGAGAGTAGAAGGGCCCAAAGATCGGCCTGTTCACAGACCAGCGGGACATCGAGGTGTGTGTGGTCGATGCTACAGTCTGCCGGGCGCCTTTGGTGGCTGACAAGACCCCGTGTGCGTGTGATGTGTGTGTGGCATCGATGTGCGTGTGTGTGAGAGAGAAGACGGTCCCGGATATCAGCCTGTTCACGGACCAGCGGGACATCGAGGTGCGTGTGGTCGATGCTACAGTCTGCCGGGCGCCTTTGATGGCTGACAAGACCCCGTGTGCGTGTTCTGTGTGTGTGTGTCATCGTTGTGTGTGTGTGTATGAGAGAGAAGACGGTCCCGGATATCAGCCGGTTCACGGACCAGCGGGACATCGCGGTGCGTTCGGTCGATGCTACAGTCTGCCGGGCGTCTTTGATGGCTGACAAGACCCCGTGTGCGTGTTATGTGTGTGTGTGTGTCATCGTTGTGTGTGTGTGTGTGAGAGAGAGAAGACGGTCCCGGATGTCAGCCTGTTCACGGACCAGCGTGACATCGAGGTGCGTGCGGTCGATGCTACAGTCTGCCGGGCGCCTTTGATGGCTTACAAGACCCCGTGTGCGTGTTATGTGTGTGTTTGTGTCATCGTTGTGTGTGTGTGTGAGAGAGAAGACGGTCCCGGGTATCACGGACCAGCGGGACATCGCGGTGCGTTCGGTCGATGCTACAGTCTGCCGGGCGTCTTTGATGGCTTACAAGACCCCGTGTGCGTGTTATGTGTGTGTTTGTGTCATCGTTGTGTGTGTGTGTGAGAGAGAAGACGGTCCCGGGTATCAGCCTATTCACGGACCAGCGGGACATCGCGGTGCGTTCGGTCGATGCTACAGTCTGCCGGGCGTCTTTGATGGCTTACAAGACCCCGTGTGCGTGTTATGTGTGTGTGTGTGTCATCGTTGTGTGTGTGTGTATGAGAGAGAAGACGGTCCCGGATATCAGCCGGTTCACGGACCAGCGGGACATCGCGGTGCGTTCGGTCGATGCTACAGTCTGCCGGGCGTCTTTGATGGCTGACAAGACCCCGTGTGCGTGTTATGTGTGTGTGTGTGTCATCGTTGTGTGTGTGTGTGTGAGAGAGAGAAGACGGTCCCGGATGTCAGCCTGTTCACGGACCAGCGTGACATCGAGGTGCGTGCGGTCGATGCTACAGTCTGCCGGGCGCCTTTGATGGCTTACAAGACCCCGTGTGCGTGTTATGTGTGTGTTTGTGTCATCGTTGTGTGTGTGTGTGAGAGAGAAGACGGTCCCGGGTATCAGCCTATTCACGGACCAGCGGGACATCGCGGTGCGTTCGGTCGATGCTACAGTCTGCCGGGCGTCTTTGATGGCTTACAAGACCCCGTGTGCGTGTTATGTGTGTGTGTGTGTCATCGTTGTGTATGTGGGTGTGAGAGAGAAGACGGGCCCGGATATCAGCCAGTTCACGGACCAGCGGGACATCGCGCTGCGTTCGGTCGATGCTACAGTCTGCCGGGCGTCTTTGATGGCTGACAAGACCCCGTGTGCGTGTTATGTGTGTGTGTGTGTCATCGTTGTGTGTGTGTGTATGAGAGAGAAGACGGTCCCGGATATCAGCCTGTTCACGGACCAGCGGGACATCGCGGTGCGTTCGGTCGATGCTACAGTCTGCCGGGCGTCTTTGATGGCTTACAAGACCCCGTGTGCGTTCGGTCGATGCTACAGTCTGCCGGGCGTCTTTGATGGCTTACAAGACCCCGTGTGCGTGTTATGTGTGTGTGTGTGTCATCGTTGTGTGTGTGTGTATGAGAGAGAAGACGGTCCCGGATATCAGCCGGTTCACGGACCAGCGGGACATCGCGGTGCGTTCGGTCGATGCTACAGTCTGCCGGGCGTCCGTTGATCGCTTAAAGGACCACCGTGTGCGTGTTATGTGTGTGTGGTGTGGTCATCATTGTGTGTGTGTGTGAGAGAAAAGACGGGCCCGGATATCAGCCAGTTCACGGACCAGCGGGACATCGAGGTGCGTGTGGTCGATGCTACAGTCTGTCGGGCGCCTTAGATGGCTTACAAGACCCCGTGTGCGTGTTATGTGTGTTTGTGTGTCATCGTTGTGTGTGTGTATTAGAGAAGACGGGCCCGGATATCAGCCTGTTCAGCGGACAGGACATCGAGGTGCGTGTGGTCGATGCTACAGTCTGTCGGGCGCCTTAGATGGCTTACAAGACCCCGTGTGCGTGTTATGTGTGTGTGTGTGTGCATCTTGTGTTGTGTAGATAGAAAGACGGGGCCCTGATAATCAGCCTGTCACGGAACCAGCGTAACATCGAGGTGCGTGCGGTCGATGCACAGTCTGCCGGGCGCTTTGATGGCTTACAACCTGTGTGCGTGTTATGTGTGTGTGTGTGTCATCGTTGTGTGTGTGTGTGTGTGAGAGAGAGAAGACGGTCCCGGATATCAGCCTGTTCACGGACCAGCGTGACATCGAGGTGCGTGCGGTTGATGCTACAGTCTGCCGGGCGCCTTTGATGGCTGACAAGACCCCGTGTGCGTGTTATGTGTGTGTGTGTGTCATCGTTGTGTATGTGGGTGTGAGAGAGAAGACGGGCCCGGATATCAGCCAGTTCACGGACCAGCGGGACATCGAGGTGCGTGTGGTCGATGCTACAGTCTGTCGGGCGCCGTTGATGGCTTACAAGACCCCGTGTGCGTGTTATGTGTGTGTGTGTGTCATCATTGTGTGTGTTTGTGAGAGAAAAGACGGGCCCGGATATCAGCCAGTTCACGGACCAGCGGGACATGCGAGGTGCGTGTGTCGATGCACAGTCTGGTCGGTGCGCCGTTGATGGCTTACAAGACCCCGTGTGCGTGTTATGTGTGTTTGTGTGTCATCGTTGTGTGTGTGTATGAGAGAAGACGGGCCCGGATATCAGCCTGTTCACGGACCAGCAGGACATCGAGGTGCGTGTGGTCGATGCTACAGTCTGTCGGGCGCCTTAGATGGCTTACAAGACCCCGTGTGCGTGTTATGTGTGTTTGTGTGTCATCGTTGTGTGTGTGTATGAGAGAAGACGGGCCCGGATATCAGCCTGTTCACGGACCAGCGTGACATCGAGGTGCGTGCGGTCGATGCTACAGTCTGCCGGGCGCCTTTGATGGCTTACAAGACCCTGTGTGCGTGTTATGCGTGTGTGTGTGTCATCGTTGTGTGTGTGTGTGTGTGAGAGAGAGAAGACGGGCCCGGATATCAGCCTGTTCACGGACCAGCGTGACATCGAGGTGCGTGCGGTTGATGCTACAGTCTGCCGGGCGCCTTTGATGGCTGACAAGACCCCGTGTGCGTGTTATGTGTGTGTGTGTCATCGTTGTGTATGTGGGTGTGAGAGAGAGAAGACGGGCCCGGATATCAGCCAGTTCACGGACCAGCGGGACATCGAGGTGCGTGTGGTCGATGCTACAGTCTGTCGGGCGCCGTTGATGGCTTACAAGACCCCGTGTGCGTGTTATGTGTGTGTGTGTCATCATTGTGTGTGTTTGTGAGAGAAAAGACGGGCCCGGATATCAGCCAGTTCACGGACCAGCGGGACATCGAGGTGCGTGTGGTCGATGCTACAGTCTGTCGGGCGCCGTTGATGGCTTACAAGACCCCGTGTGCGTGTTATGTGTGTTTGTGTGTCATCGTTGTGTGTGTGTATGAGAGAAGACGGGCCCGGATATCAGCCTGTTCACGGACCAGCAGGACATCGAGGTGCGTGTGGTCGATGCTACAGTCTGTCGGGCGCCTTAGATGGCTTACAAGACCCCGTGTGCGTGTTATGTGTGTTTGTGTGTCATCGTTGTGTGTGTGTATGAGAGAAGACGGGACCGGATATCAGCCTGTTCACGGACCAGCGTGACATCGAGGTGCGTGAGCGGTCCGATGCTACATCTGCCCGGGCGCCTTTGATGCTTACCAAGACCCTGTGGTGCGTGTTATGCGTGTGTGTGTGTCATTCGTTGTGTGTGTTGTGTGTGTGAGAGAGAGAAGACGGTCCCGGATATCAGCCTGTTCACGGACCAGCGGGACATCGCGGTGCGTTCGGTCGATGCTACAGTCTGCCGGGCGTCTTTGATGGCTTACAAGACCCCGTGTGCGTGTTATGTGTGTGTGTGTGTCATCGTTGTGTGTGTGTGTATGAGAGAGAAGACGGTCCCGGATATCAGCCGGTTCACGGACCAGCGGGACATCGCGGTGCGTTCGGTCGATGCTACAGTCTGCCGGGCGTCTTTGATGGCTGAAACAAGACCCCGTGGTGCGTGTTATGTGTGTTGGGTGTCATCGTTGTGTGTGTGTGTGTGTGTGAGAGAGAAGACGGGCCCGGATATCAGCCTGTTCACGGACCAGCGGGACATCGAGGTGCGTGCGGTCGATGCTACAGTCTGCCGGGCGCCTTTGATGGCTTACAAGACACCGTGTGCGTGTTATGTGTGTGTGTGTGTCATCGTTGTGTGTGTGTGTGTGAGAGAGAAGACGGGCCCGGACATCAGCCTGTTCACGGACCAGCGTGACATCGAGGTGCGTGCGGTCGATGCTACAGTCTGCCGGGCGCCTTAAATGGCTGACAAGACCGTGTGCGTGTTATGTGTGTGTGTGTCATCGTTGTGTGTGTGTGTGAGAGAGAGAAGACGGTCTTGGGTATCAGCCTGTTCACGGACCAGCGTGACATCGAGGTGCGTGCGGTCGTTGCTACAGTCTGTCGGGCGCCTTTGATGGCTTACAAGACCCCGTGTGCGTGTTATGTGTGTGTGTGTGTCATCGTTGTGTGTGTGTGTGTGAGAGAAGACGGGCCCGGATATCAGCCTGTTCACGGACCAGCAGGACATCGAGGTGCGTGTGGTCGATGCTACAGTCTGTCGGGCGCCTTAGATGGCTTACAAGACCCCGTGTGCGTGTTATGTGTGTGTGTGTGTACCGGAGGGACATCATGGTCTATGCGATCGACCAGGAGACGCTCGAGCCCGCGAACCTGAACCCTCAAACCTCCACCCTAAAACCCCTTAACCCCCCCCTTTAAAACCTGCTTCACCCCCCCCTCCCCAAACCCTCAGACCACCAACAGGAGGGCATGGGTGACTGGGACCAGGAGCCTCGACCCTAAAACCTAATCTTGAACCCCCTTGTCGCACAATAGCTCTCGTCTTTGCTCTGGGACTACACGTTGGCAGGCAGCCGGCTGGTGGCTACCGCCCCTCACAAGTAACTGCTATGGCCAGAACTGGACTTGGGTCTAGGCGGTGGTACTAGGACTAGAGGTAGTCTATGCTGGAAAGCCGATGTAACTGTAACTGTTGAACCCCCCTAAAACCCTGAAACCCCCCTGAAACCCTCAAAACCATCACTGCAGGAGGGCATGGACGACTGGGACCAGGAGACGCTCGAGCGCGCGATTGCGGAGAAGCACGCCAACGAGAAGCAGAGCAACGCGACGACCATCATCTGCAAGTGAGTCCATCTGTCTGTCTGTCTGTCTGTCTATACATGGAGGTTTATATCTCAGATCGACCCAGATATCCAGATTTCCCTCCAGATTTCCCAGAGCATTCTCTCAGTCAAGACTTGTGTTGCGGACGGTTTTGGAAGTGCCCCGCCGGCTGCCCTGCCTGACTTACCAACTTACTAACTGTCTAACCAACTTCTCAACCAACCACCCCACAGGCACTTCCTCGAGGCCGTCGAGACTAAGTGCTACGGATGGTTCTGGAAGTGCCCGGCCGGCGTGGAGTGCAAGTACCGGCACGCGCTGCCCGCAGGCTACGTGCTCAAGTCGGAGATGAAGGGGCTGCTGGATGCGGAGCGGGTGCGTGTGTGTGTGAGGAAGAGGCGGAGGGCGTGGAGTGCAAATACCGGCACGCGCTGCCCGCGGGCTACGTGCTAATGTCGGGAGATGAAGGGGCTGCTGGATGCAGAGCGTGTGCGTGTGTGTGTGTGTGTATGCGTGTGTGTGTGTGTGTGTGAGAGGAAGGGGGGAGGGCGTGGAGTGCAAGTACCGTCACGCGCTGCCCACGGGCTACGTGCTCAAGTCAGAGATGAGGGGGCTGCTGGATGCGAAGCGGGTGCGTGTGCGTCTGTGTGTGTGTGTGTGTGAGGAAGGGGGGAGGGCGTGGAGTGCCAGTACCGGCACGCGCTGCCCACGGGCTACGTGCTCACGAGATGAAGGGCTGCTGGATGTGGAGAGGGTGCGTGTGTGTGCTTTGTTTTCAATTTCTCACACACAAACACACACACACACGCACACAAAACACACACACACAAAACACACGTGAGTGAGAGAGTGAGAGAGATGCCTGTGAGACACACACACACACACACACACACCTTGCAGGCCAACCGCCGGGACATCGCAGAGCTGATTGAGGAGGAGCGCGCGAAGATCTCTCCGACCAGCCCTCTGACCCCTGACACACACACACACACAGACCCCTGTGTGTGAGAGAGGGACCCTTTTGACACACACACACGCACACACACACCTTGCAGGCCAACCGCCGGGACATCGCAGAGCTCATCGAGGAGGAGCGCGCAAAGGTCGACGCCAAGACGCCCATCAACGACGACGTGTTCAAGGTGGGCGTGGTAGCTGGTTGGTAGCTGTGTTGTAGCTGTGTGGTAGCTGCTCGGAAGCCGGGTGGTAGGTGCATGGTGGCGACTCACGGGCGGCGGACATGATTCACAATGCGACATCATGTCCAAGGTGGGCATGGTAGCTGTGTGGTGGCTGTATGGTAGCTGGGTAGTAGCTGCATGGTGCTCGGAAGCCGGGTGGTAGGTGCATGGTGGCGACTCACGGGCGGTGGACATGATTGACAACGCGACATGTACAAGTTGGGCATGGTAGCTGTGTGGTAGCTGCATGGTGGCTGGGTGGCAGCTGCATGGTACCTGCATGGTAGCTGCTCGACAGCCTGGCGGTAGCTGCAAGGTAGCTGCCGACTTACGGGGGATGGACGCCATGGGTTACTCGATGCAACGCGACATCGTGGTTAAGGGAGAGCTGTGCACCGAGGCCGCATTTGCACACGCTCGCGTGTTGACACACGCGCACACACACACACTTTGTCCTGCTCACGCACACACACGCACACGGGTGTAATGCGCCATCAAAGGCGTCCGACGGACTGTGAAATCGACCACGCACACACAGACGTGGCACGCCAAGCGCGTGTCTGACAAGCGGCGCAAGCACACACACACACACACACACACACTCACAAGCACACACAAGCACACACACACAAGGACACACTCACACACACTCGGTCCAATGCGCCATCAAAGGCGTCCGACGAACTGTAAAATCGACCACTCACACACGCGCAAACGCACACACAGGCGTGGCATGCGAAGCGCGTTGCCGACAAGCGGCGCAAGCTGGACGAGGGTGCAGAGGAGCGGCGCCGCAAGGGCGTGCTCACGGGGCGCGAGATCTTCATGCAAGAGGGCTTTGCAGCAATCGTAAGTGGGGCACTGCGCGTGTGTGTGTGGGGGGGGGGGGGCGAGTACGCGCACATAACATGAACAGATCAACATAAACATAAACAGAAACAAAATTGGGGTTTTAAGGGACGCAAAGGGCGTGCTCACGGGGCGCGAGATCTTCATGCAAGAGGGCTTCGCAGCAATAGTAAGTTGCCCACTGCCCGGTTGTGTAGGGGGAGGGGGCTGTGTGCGAGTGTGTGTTCAGGGGACAGGGGGAGTGCGCACATTATATAGGTTGGAAAAGAGGTTGGAGCGGGGCCCTTTCAGGATGCCAAGGGCGTGCTCACATGGCGTGAGGTCGTGGGTGCAGAGTTTTTTTCTAGATAACCACGTAGCACCAGAGCAAGTGTTGTGTGCTGTGGGGAGGGTGCACGCTACAACCAGGCATTCCGTGCATTCCGTGCGTTGGGATTTGTTCAAAACATGTGCACAAGTTGGGACACTCCTGGAGTAAAGCCCCCACTCAAACGATCCCTGCCCCCCCTGTCACAAGACGCGAGCCCCACCGAGCTGGACAAGTCGCTACTCACACACACGCACACACACACGCGCACACACACACACTCGCACACACACACACACGCGCGTGCACACACGCGTGCACACACACACACACACCGGACGACGCGAGCGCCACCAAGGTGGACGAGCCGCTGCTCAGACACACACACACACACGCACGGGCACGCCCAGGACGACGCGAGCGCTGCCGAGGTGGACGAGCAGCTCACACCCGCACACGCGCGTGCACACGTGCACTCACACACACACGCACACACACACGAAGGAAATTCTCTACCCCCTCTCTCTCTCAAACACACACGTACACACACGCAGGACTCTCTCAAACACGCACACATGCACACACATCGACACAGGACGACGCGAGCGCCGCTGAGGTGAACGAGCTGCTACTTACACACACACACACACGCTCACCCACCCAAACACACACACGCGCACACACACACGCACACACACACACACAGGACGACGCGAGCGCCGCCGAGGTGGACGAGCCGCTGCTCACACACACGCACACACACTCACCCACCCAAACACACACGCGCACATACACACACACGCACACACACACAGGACGACGCGAGCGCCGCCAAGGTGGACGAGCCGCTGCTTACACACACGCACACACGCTCACCCACCCAAACACACACGCGCGCATACACACACACACGCACACACGCACACACACAGGACGACGCGAGCGCTGCCGAGCTGGACGAGCCGCTGCTCACACACGCACACACATGCACTCGCACACACACACGCACACACACACACACAGGACGACGCGAGCGCCGCCGAGGTGGACGAGCCGCGCGAGGACCGCGCCGAGGAGGAGCGCCTCATCCAGGAGATGCTCGACAAGGTGGGTCGGCTGCATGGCAGCTGCATGGCGGCTGCATGGTAGCTGTTCGGTGGCTGTATGGAGGAGCGCCTGATCCAGGAGACGCTCGGCAGCTGCATGGTGGCTCCATGGCGGTGCATGGTAAATGCATGTTGGCTGCATGGCGGCTGCATGGAGGAGCGCCTGATCCAGGAGATGCTGGGTTGGCGGCTGCATGGCAGCTGCATGGCGGCTGCATGGCGGAGCGCCGTATCCAGGAGATGCTGGGTTGACAGCTACATGGCGGCTGCATGGCGGCTGCATGGTGGCTCCATGGCGGTAGATGCATGGCGGCTGCATGGCGGCTGCACACACGCAGGCTGGCACTGATGCGTGCGCTGCCAGGGCCGTTCAGCCACGGCGACACACACACACACGCAGGCTGGTGCCGACGCGCGCGCTGCACGGGCCACTCAGGTTGCCAACAAGGCGAAGAGGGACGCGGCAGAGGAGGCGGGCGAGGAATACGTGGAGGAGGCCGACGGTGAGTCATTTGAAGGGTGGGGCCCGTAACCCCACACCGCGGGACCCGTAACCTGTAACCCTCGCAACCAGCGGTGTCATAAGCGCCCCTGCATACCCCGCCGCGGGCGCAAATCAGGAAGTTTGGGGGGGGGGGGCTGCGGGGTCGAAGCGCAGGAAATTTGCTCGAAAAGTGTGAAATTCGAACATTTTCACACTTGTTTCCGTGAAAAAACGCTCCCTGGGGGCAATTCGGCATGTTCCCTCCTATTTTGCGGGGGCAAACTGGACAGTCTTGGTTTCCCTAATGACACCACTGCTCAGAACCCTTCCCGTAACCCCGAGTCAACGGCCTCAGTGATCCTTGGGAAGGATTTAGCAATTAATTGTTATTCCGCTTTTTTCCCGGCTTTTTCCCGACATAAACACTTCTTCCCCGTTTTTTCCCGGCACAATTATTTTTTCCCTCGAGCGGAAAAGCGGAATAGCCTTCAAAGCAATTAATAAAAATTCTGCTCAAATTCCGCTCAAATTCCGCTCCGAGCGGTGTACTGGCGGTATACTGCCATAGCAAGGATCACTGAACGGCCTCCACGGCTAGTCAAACATGGCACACGCACACACACGCGCCCGCACACACGCACGCAGCGGGAACGTCCGATGCTGCAGGGGCAGGCACGTCTGCTGCATCGGCAGGCACGTCTGCAGCTGCGCACGCTGCTGCTGCGCCGCGCGGCTACGCACAGCACACACACAGCACATACACACACGCACACACACGCACGCAGCGGGAACGTCCGATGCTGCAGGGGCAGGCACGTCTGCTGCATCAGCAGGCACGTCTGCTGCTGCGCCCGCTGCTGCTGCGCCGGACGCGGCGCTCGACCGGATTGGCGAAGACGCGGACGAGCTGTTTGATGACGACGACGACGACGACTTCGACGAGGTGCGTGCGGGTGTTTGTGTTTGTGTGGGTGTGTGCGTGAGTGAGTGCCGATTTTGACGAGGTGCCTGTGTGTGTGTGTTTGCCCGCCTCATGGGATCTGTTACGTATACCTCTCTTCTTCTTCTCTCTCTCTCCCTCTCTCTCTCTCTCTCTCTGCGTGTGTGTGTGTGTGTGTCTCGCTGAGCACACTGAACCGATGCCTTTCTCCCATGCGTGTGTGCGCGTGCCTGTGTGCGTGTCCGTGCGTGTATCTGTGTGTGTGTGCTGTCTCTCTCTCTCTCTTTCTGCGTGTGTTTTGCACACCGATCCCGTATTTCCCCTGTTCCACACACACCACCACACACACAAACGCGCCACTCGGCACACAGGCGCCGACCCCGTATTTCCCCTTTCCACTCACACACACACACACACACCACCACACACCCACATGCCATGCCACTTGACACACGAGCGGCGCTCATACACTCCAATCCCATGTTTTCCCCTTTCCAAACTCCCGCACGCACGCACACCCACCCACACATCCATCCACGCACGCACGCACACACAAGTTTAATACGCACACGCAAGTCCGATACGCCATGAAAGGGCGTCCGACGGACTGTGCAATCGACCACACGCACCACACCACAGTAACAGTAACAGTAACACGGGGTTTCCAGCTAAGCAGGCTACTCTTCTACCAGAGACACCCGCCGATACTCCAGCACACTTAAGTACTAGAGTACCGCCGGCTCCCGGCCGATAGACTACCGCTCCCGCCGGCTAGACTACCCCAAACAGCGGTCTCTGAGAGACATGTCTGGCAAGGAGCATATAGGAGAGGACCTTCCTCAGGGTCACAGTAGTGGCCTTGTGGCCAGTCAAGCCGGCAGAGCCGACTGGCGCTGACTGGAACGGTCCCCGCCTGGCAGTGCATGGCTGTCCAGCTCTCGTTTGCATGGGGCTCAGCCGGCGCCCCATGCCTCATGCATGGCCAGGTCCCACCCTCCAGGGGTGCATGGACGACAGAGTTGTCATGGAGGCTGCCTGAAGACCTTCCAACGCCAGTCACCGGCAGACGAGCGACCCCGAGGATGAGCGCGGTGACGAACGCTGCGATTGGTGAAGCGGATTTACTCTGTGTTGCCTCGGCGGTCGCCACCGCTGAAGCCGTGATGGTAGCCCGCCTCCACGGGCAGCCATCTTGACCAATGTCCAGCATGCATTGACGGGCGCCAGCTCCTCTGCTCGTCGATCAGCTCGTCGAGATCGGTGCCGCATGGCGTCCTGCATGGGGGGAGGATAAGGGCCGTCTCCCAGCACGGGCCGCGGCAGCGCCGCGGCTACTCGCCAAGCCATGGCAGCGCCGGGCAAGCCGCTCCTGAAGTGTTCCACCGATGGGCAGTCTAGCAGGAGCCGGGCCAGTCGTATTTTACCCCGCTCGTCAGTGGAACGGAGATCCTCGGCACGGAGATCCTCGGCACGGAGACCACACCACACCACACACAAACAGGCACACACACACACACTAACACAACCACACACAAACACACACACACACAAACACACACACACACAAAACACACACACACACCACACAGGCAGCGCTTGAGGCTCTCGAAGAGGGCATCAAGATCTCGCGCGTGGTATGACAACAGCTGGGGCGGACTGATGAAGGAGCGGGGCAGGAGGCGACGGGGAGCGAGGCGAGGGGCAGCGAGGCGAGGAGCAGTGGCGTTGGCTGGTGGTCGGTGAGGCGGTTGATGGTGTCCCTTCGTCAGTCGGGGTCACCAGCGACAGACTGCCAACCACGGGGCGGGCGCGTCGCGCGGTGCCGCGCCAGTCTGTGTGCGCCAGCGAGGCGCCTGATGAAGCGAGACATCGCGATGGCCCGCGGCCAGCCAGCCACGCAGAGCCTGCCAGCCAGGGGGCCGACGTGCCGCGCCAGTCTGTGCGCGCCAGCGAGGAGCCTGCTGAGGTGCGGGCATCGCGGTGGCCCGCGGCCAGCCAGCCAGGGTCCACCAGCCATGCGGAGCCCGCGAGCCAGGGTGTGATAGGCTGGAGCGTTGCGGTGTCGAGCCAGGCACCCAGGGTGCGCCTGGCTTGAGGTGTTGCATCGTCCCATCAGCCACATAGTAGGGCCCACCAGCCAGAGTGTGCCTAGGTTTTACAGGTTTTACATGTACGCGCCCGGAGGACCCCGGGGCGTGAGTGAAGGCCTAGACTACACGTTTAGGGGGGTTCTACCAGGAGAGCCCGCAATGCCACGCAGCGCGCCAGCCTACCAGGTGTGCGCCTGGACAGGAGCCCGCTGGCGAGAGAGCGGCGGTCGGGGCGCCGGCGGTGGTGGAGGGAGGGTGGAGGGGCTTCGCGGCGGCTTGCCCGGGAGATAGCCAGAGGCAAGCCAAGTGCTGGCGCGCCTTGATTTCTCTGCGAGGGCCAGGGGCAGGCCCGCCTCCAAGCGACAGGGCACACATTACTCTTGACTAGCTACTAGCCTAGTAGGCGTCGTGTAGCAAGGCAGACGATAGGCTGGCTGGCCGCTTTTTGTTGGTGTTGCAGGCGCTGCTTCGCGGCTTTTGCACGCGGACCCCACTGCTGCGAGGACGCCTCACACACTCGTTGTGTTGTACTGTGCCGCCTCGGAGCGGTAGTCTATCGGCCGGGAGCCGGCGGTACTCTAGTACTCAAGTGTGCTGGAGTATCGGCGGTGTCTCTTGTAGATGAGTAGCCTGCTTAGCTGGAAACACCGTGTTACTGTGTGCCGCCTTGTCGTCCAAGCCCACCCCCAAACAGCAAAAATGCATTTCGAGAGTCCAGCGTCGCGAGCCTCCACAGCAGTCGAGGGCAGAGCGCGTGCAATTCGGCAGTTCCGTAACAAAAGACAGGCCACATAGCGGCCGGGACCTGTAGAGAGGTGAGCGGGTGCGGCAGCAGCAGTGCGCCGACCAACGAAGCTTTGAGCGCAATGCGTGCACCAACTGGCGCCTCAGGCCAGGCAGTCAACCCCATATTTCTCACAGTTAACCCCCGGCACCCACTCACCTACAGTTACAGTTACATGGCATTCCAGCTAAGACAACACTAGTCCTAGTGCCACCGCCCTGTGAAGGACGATAGCCACCAGCCGGTTACCTGCCGTCTAGACTACCGCTCCCGCCGGCTAGTTTAGACCCAAACAAGTCCCTGAGGGACATGTCTGGCAAGGAGCGTATAGGAAAGGACCTTCCTCCTCCTGGCCTTTGAGGCCAACCACGCCGGCTGTGCCGACTGGCGGCGCTGAAGCAGAAAAGTCCCCGCCTGGCATGGTGCATGGTTGTCCAACTCCATGCATGGGCTCTGCCTGCGCCCCATGCGTCATGCATGGCCAGGTCCCACCCTCCAGGGGGGCCTGGGCAAACAGAGTCGTCATGGCAGGCTGCCTGAAGACCAATGCCGACGCCAGTCACCGGCAGACGAGTGCCCCCGAGGGTGAGCGCGGTGACAAACGCTGCGATGGTGAAGCGGATAAACTCTGTTGTTGCCTCGGCGGTCACCACCGCTGAAGCCCTGATGGTAGCTCGCCCCCACGAGCAGCCATCTTGACCGATGTCCAGCATGCATTGACGGGCGCCAGCTCCTCCGCTCGTCGATCAACTCGTCGAGATCGGTGCCGCATGGCGTCCTGCATGGAGGAGGATAAGGGCCGTCTCCCAGCACGGGTCGCGGCAGCGCCGCGGCTACTCGCCAAGCCATGACAGCGCCGGGCAAGCCGCTCCTGTAGTTTCCACCGAGGGACAGTCTAGCAGGAGCCAGGCCAGTCGTATTTTATCCCGCTCGTCAGCGGCACGGAGATCCTAGTCACCAGCAGCGCCGCATTGCTGGGTCCAGGGCTCGGCGACGAGAACGCGCCTCCGTTAATCGAGCCCCACTCACCTACCCCAAAATAAATTCTACAAGAGTCTGCACTCTACCAACTCAGCGTGCCGGGCCTACAAGGGCTCCTAGGGGCTTGGCGATGAGGGGGATGGGGAGAGGGGGAGAGGGAGGGGGGCAGGTAGTGGAGAGGGAGGCGGACACGGGGACGAGGCCCGAGTGGGTGGGTGGGGCACTGTTTGTACGCGTGTGTGCCTGCGCCACCTCATTGTCACTCTGCTCGCTGCCCCCAATGTGTTGTAACAGCGGCCGGTAATAGCGGCGGCGGCCCCACCCCCTCCACTGGTCCCCGCTCGGAAGGTTCAGTTCCGATACGGGCTCTGTGGGTTCCAGAGAAGCTGGCAGAAGCTGGCGTCGCTACTCTCTTGGCGTCCAGTTCCGTGGGTGTTTGGTGTTTGGTGTTTGGTGGTTGGTTGTTGGGTGTTGGGTGTTGGGTGTTGGGTGTTGGGTGTTGGGTGTTGGGTGTTGGGTGTTGGGTGTTGGGTGTTGGGTCTTGGGTCTTGGGTCTTGGGTCTTGGGTCTTGGGTCTTGGGTCTTGGGTCTTGGGTCTTGGGTCTTGGGTCTTGGGTCTTGGGGTCTTGGGTCTTGGGTCTTGGGTCTTGGGTCTTGGGTCTTGGGTCTTGGGTCTTGGGTCTTGGGTCTTGGGTCTTGGGTCTTGGGTCTTGGGTCTTGGGTCTTGGGTCTTGGGTCTTGGGTCTTGGGTCTTGGGTCTTGGGTCTTGGGTCTTGGGTCTTGGGTCTTGGGTCTTGGTCTTGGGTCTTGGGTCTTGGGTCTTGGGTCTTGGGTCTTGGGTCTTGGGTCTTGGGTCTTGGGTCTTGGGTCTTGGGTCTTGGGTCTTGGGTCTTGGGTCTTCTTGGGTCTTGGGTCTTGGGTCTTGGGTCTTGGGTCTTGGGTCTTGGGTCTTGGTCTTGGGTCTTGGGTCTTGGGTCTTGGGTCTTGGGTCTTGGGTCTTGGGTCTTCTTGGGTCTTGGGTCTTGGGTCTTGGGTCTTGGGTCTTGGGTCTTGGGTCTTGGGTCTTGGGTCTTGGGTCTTGGGTCTTGGGTCTTGGGTCTTCTTGGGTCTTGGGTCTTGGGTCTTGGGTCTTGGGTCTTGGGTCTTGGGTCTTGGGTCTTGGGTCTTGGGTCTTGGGTCTTGGGTCTTGGGTCTTGGGTCTTGGGTTGGGTCTTGGGTCTTGGGTCTTGGGGGTCTTGGGTCTTGGGTCTTGGGTCTTGGGGGTCTTGGGTCTTGGGTCTTGGGTCTTGGGTCTTGGGTCTTGGGTCTTGGGTCTTGGGTCTTGGGTCTTGGGTCTTGGGTCTTGGGTCTTGGGTCTTGGGTCTTGGGTCTTGGGTCTTGGGTCTTGGGTCTTGGGTCTTGGGTCTTGGGTCTTGGGTCTTGGGTCTTGGGTCTTGGGTCTTGGGTCTTGGGTCTTGGGTCTTGGGTCTTGGGTCTTGGGTCTTGGGTCTTGGGTCTTGGGTCTTGGGTCTTGGGTCTTGGGTCTTGGGTCTTGGGTCTTGGGTCTTGGGTCTTGGGTCTTGGGTCTTGGGTCTTGGGTCTTGGGTCTTGGGTCTTGGGTCTTGGGTCTTGGGTCTTGGGTCTTGGGTCTTGGGTCTTGGGTCTTGGGTCTTGGGTCTTGGGTCTTGGGTCATCCCATGCGAACAGCTCCGACGGCCACCGCAGCGACTAGACGCTCAAAGAAATAGTGGGAGCGCCACATGTACATGAGGTCGAGGCGTGGGACGTGCGGTGGGTGCCAGCAGTAGGGGAAGGGGACCTCAATGCTACCCTTCTTAGGGTTCTCAATGTTTACCTTATAAGGGTATCTTATAAGGTTGTTACTCTCTTCAATGGTACCGGCGCCCACGCTGGGTACGCTGTTGAGGGTGATGCGCCGGAGCGTCTCCTTGAGCAAATCCTCGCACCCCGAGCATCCAAACCCTGCGCAGTGCGACTGCAACGGACGCGCACCCCGCCTCAACAACGGCGGGGCCCAGCGCCTGCCCGGCGCCTGCCGCTGGTGGGGCTACTCCGCCATCCCACACACGCAGAGACGGCCCGCGCAGCAGCAGCCTCCTCCGTACTGGGGAGGGCCACCGGCAGGATGGGCTGCGGGGTAATCACGGGCGGCAGGCCAGCGTAGACCGCCGTCACGTCAAGCCAGCCGACCACTGTCAACTCACGTCGCCTTCCACGTTGCACACACGAGGGATGTGGCCGCAGTTTGGAGTAGGAGCGCGCTCTGCATTCTGCCGCAAGCACACTCGTGCGACAATCTGCTCAAGCTGCCTGAGTATTGCACGTCATGAACACAAGCAGCTTCGCGGGCAACGCGGGCGCGGTGCCGCCCGACCAGCTGGACGAGCTCAAGCGAGAGTTCGGGCGCATCATGGACGACCGCCTGACGCTCGCAGTCACGTGCGCGAGCGGCTACGGGCTGGACCAGCGCGACGTCTATAGCTTAGCTAGCACTCGTTAAGCCGGGAAGCGGTGGGGGGAGTGGGGCCGACACTGTCAGATCATGTAGTGATGAGGCCACGCGTCGATCCCCTCGCAAGCAACCGATATCAGCGCGCGCCACTGATGCTCCTACCCCAACGTAGCCGACTACCTCCACTGATTGACTTACACTGTTGCAGCTCCCGCAAGCCGTGATCTGGTAATACGGTCTCATCTTCTCAGATCAACACAGTGGCGTGGCCTCCCATCCATGTGATGCCCTGGCTAGCCTGCCTGGCCTTGGAACAGAGTGTTTGCGGCTGTGTGCATGTCAGCTTCCACGTACCAACTTCCACACCGCCGTACCAACTTCTGCTGACAGGAGGAAGCTGTCCCCGCCCACCCCGACCATTCCTTCTCCATCCATTCCATTGTGTCCTCCCCCTCCCCCTCCCCTCCTCTCAACGCCGTCACAGGCGCGCAGGCAAGCCAGCACAGGGTGATCAGGTGCATTGGGGGTGCTGGCGCTGTCTGCATGCGCGGCGGCGACTGGAGTTCAAATTGCCCCCTCTCCCTCACGCCACCCTCCCTGCGCCCCACCTCCCGGATCTACCGCGCATTCAGGATGATGAAGTCGTCACTGGCGGTGCTGCTGGTGCTGGCGCTGGCGTCGAGCGTGTGCGTCGATGCCCGATTTGGTGGGTCTGCTTTACCTCATTCCGCCGCCTTGCTCGCTCCTGCACGCACCCGGCCTTGATCACACGATCCGCGCGACCAGCGCGTCGCGTATAGGGTTGTAGGACCGAATGGGGTGCGAGATCTGACCATGCGCGATGCCTGTGATGTGCGCTGTCTTTCCCAGGTCGCGGTCTACTCGAGGCGCGCGGGCGCGTGCTCCAGTCTGCTCCAGCCTACCCTCCATCCCAGGCCACCGCCACTGCGGTTGCCATTGCTGAGGCGGTGGCAAGCGGCGACACGACCGCGGCGGCAAGGTGGGTAGTGGGCCATGCGCCACGATGCCGTGTTCAAAACGCCCGCATGCGCCTCCGCGCCTGCTGTTCCCTCCTGCCTGCCCCCTCGTTCCTCACCATCCGCCGACATGCCCCTGCCTCTGCCCCTGCCCCTGCCCCATGCCACTGCAGCGCCATCGCCCAGGCTTCCGCCTCGGGAGACGGCAACGCCATTGCTTCAGCGCTGTCTATCGCCATTGCCAGTGCCAGCGCCAGCGGCAACAACCAGGCGCTGGCGCAGAGCTTGGCACAGGCCGTGGCCCAGGGCGCCGACGCCACTGCGATTGCCGAGGCGCTGGCGGTGGCAGACACCAGTGGAGGCGGCGGCGACGGCGGCGGCGACAGCGGCGCCTCGGCGCAGTCCCTGGCCGACGCTCTCTCCTCTGGCAACGCCGACGCTGTCGCCAGCTCGCTGGCTGAGAGCAGCGGAGGCTCGTCCACCGCTGTGGCAAAGGCCAGCAGCCAGGCACTGAGCGAGGCAGCCGACGCGACCGCATCTGCTGTCGCCACCGCAATCGCAGAGGTGTGCGGCGGAGGTGACGTCACTGCCGCTGCCGAGGCCGTTGCCACCGCCACCGCCACCGCCACCGCCAAGGCGTTTGCGTCTGCCAGCGCAGACGTCGAGGTCACAGGCACTGGCAAGGCGTGCGCGAGTGCGACTGCCGCTGCAACCGCCACAGCCAAGGCTGTCGCCACCGCCATCGCCAGTGCGTTTGCGTCTGCCACCAACGACTGCGCTGAGGCGATCGCTGCGGCAGAGGCGCAGGCGTTCCAGGAGAAGATCGCCACCGCCACCGCCACCGCCTCTGCTGACGCGTGCTCCACGGGTAAGCGCACAAGCCTGCTTTGCTGTGATGCAAGCGCCCAAGCTTGCTTTGCTATGATGCACGCTTCCTTAACTGTCCCCTGACGCATACGCCCCGCCGCGCCTGCTGACACTCACCCCAGGCGTGTGATCCATGGTACGCCTGCCCTGCTCTGATGCACGCTGTCTGAACAATCGCTGATGCATGCGCCCCGCTGACACCCTCTGCACCCGTGCGTGCGTGTGTGCGTGCAGGCGGCAAGGCGTCTGCTGCTGCCGATGCTGTCGCAACTGCTGTGGCGACTGCGACCGCGACTGCGTACGCCGCTGCCCTCGCGGAGGTGCAGGGCGCGTGCGGCTGCAGCGGCGGAGGAGGCACGTCTCCCTCGTCCCCTGACGCCTCTCCCTCATCCCCTGGCGCCTCTCCCGTCTCGCCCGCTCCCTCCCCGGACGTCGCCCCGCCTGCGACTGACGTGCGCACATGCGACTTCTGGGTGCAGAAGGACTGCTGCGAGGACTGGACGCCGGAGAAGACCTCGTGCAACTACATGTAGGTAGCCGCGCGTGCCGGTCAATGCACTCACCACAGATCACTGCCACCCACCATCACGAGCGCGAGCCGCATGCGCCGCATGTGAACGGCAATCGCCCGTGTCGATGCACAGCTGTGGCTGCAGCCACTCACCACAGATCACTGCCATCCACCAGCATGAGCGCGAGCCGCATGTGAATGCCTGTACCAATGTACCAATCGGTGCACCTGCACACGCGTGGCTGGCACCAACCATTTGTGACGCTTAAACCCCCAAACTCGCGCACACCCTCCCACCTCCCTCCTTCTGCTGTAGGGGGCCGCTCGGCTACCGCTTCACCCTGGTGGCAACCGACCCCCCCACGTACCGCGACAAGTACTTCCGCAATGACTGCGTGTGCTGATGACGGGAGCTGGTCATCACGCCCGCTGCAACCGCGCGCGCGCTCGAGCCACTTCCACTGGGCGCGCGCGCGGCCAGCCGGCATCAAGGAGCGCGCGTTTAGACCGTCCCAGCTGCGCGCGCGATGACGACCACACACGAGTGGTCGGGGACATGATGCATGTCCCATTGCTAGCTTGTGAACAGACACCCAGCGTGCCGTGTCCCATCTTGAGCCGCACACTACACACTGTTTTTTTCGTGGCCGCCCCAAGCCTTCCCCAACTGCTTCACCTGCGTGGCGCTGTGCTGCCCTGAACCCTACGGCCGTCGTAAGACGGCAGACGAGGCACCACGGCGAAAGCCGGGTGCACATTTACCTATCGACGCCCCTCTTAGAAAGCGTAGCTGTTTGTTCCGACAGAAACTATGCTTTTGTACTGTGACCGACCTTCACAGTGAGCACAAGTCCACGGTTTCTGGGATGCATCCACGGGGGTGGTCCTGTTCACTTGCTGCGATGCGTGCAATGGTCCGTCTGCCGCAGACTACAGGGCAGGCACGCGCCTGTGCGCCGCCGTTGCCATGTAACGTACACGCCTCTCCCTTGTCCCTTGTCTCCCACCCTTGTCTCCTGGCACACACGCCTGCTGGGATGGTGCCTGAGGGGTGCAAATCCAAGAGCATTGCACCCACTCGAGATCTGCCCTGTCCTGCTGCGCGTGTCAAGCGGCAAGGTGGCGCGCTGCCCGACTCCAGGCCTCCATGCGTTGCAGAGAGGAATAGACTGGAGTGCGGCGAGATCAGACCATGCGCCGCGCCACCGCCGCCGTCTTGCTCACCCAGGCAGCTCGCCCGCTTTGCTCCAACATACAAAGGCAGCATCAGTGGCGCAGCGGCGACCGCCATCGCTGAGGCCGAGGGAAGCGAACACAAAAGCGGCGGCAGGGCGGGTGCCGAAAGCGTGCCAAATAGGGATGGGCGCGGGCACCACAATGTCACTGTCAAACGTCTGCTCCTTGTCGACCGCGCCCTCATCATCGAACGCGCCTGTGGCTGTAAACTCTCTCTTGCTCCAGCTCTTGATGGCCGCCCGACCGCCGCCCTGACTGAGCGGCGGCATGGCGTGGCCGCGGTGCAGGTCAAGCGCCTGCTGCTGGTGCACCCGGATTCTGCGGGGTCAGCGCCGGTGTAGACGTGCTGTGGCTGTAGTGATGTGCTGCTGTGCGGGTGTGTGGCACACGACACGGCTCGATGTCATGCATTTGTGTTCAAGCGACAAGTCACGCGCGTGTGTAGCATCCCCAACCTTGCCGCAAGCCAACAGCCAGCCTGCCATGCCATGGTAACGTTGCCTTCATGGTGTAGTTGCACCGTTAAGCCGCTGCCCCCTGAGCTCCTGATCTTCCCACCCCACACTCTCGAAGGGGTGGGGAAGGTGGCGCATAACTTCGCGACAGACCCATTGCGCCTGCCAGACCTTTCTCTCTCTCTCGTCGCTGCCCCTCTCAATCGACACATAGAACCGAGCGAGCGATCCGCCACGGGCGAGGAGGTGCGATCAAGGGCCAGAACAGAGCTGTTCCCGTTCAAAACTCGTGGGTGCGCTCTGCTCCGCTACTGGCGACGATGCAGGCGATGCCCATCGCCTGCATGCCTGTGCATGTCGCGGGCTCGCGCCATGATGACGACCTGCCCTGGGGAGGAGCCAGGCGCATGCCAGATCATGCCATGCGCCAGGCGACGCCACAGCGAGCCGCTGTTCGCCACGCACACATGCACACGCACTCATACACGCACACACGTGGAAGGGCGTGGTGGTCATGTACCAAGGGGGAACGGCCACGAACACGCACGTGCCTGCACATGTTCGCGCAGCTCCCTCGCGCGCGTGCCTGCATGGCGCATGCTCTGCCGCCCGCCCACAACATGCTCTGCCGCCCGCCCACAACACACCATCGCGGCCCACTCCCTCTCTAACCACAGCGCAGGCATGTCGGCAGCTCAGGCACTCGCTCTGGCCATAGCTCTGGCCATTGCCATTGCCACCGGTTACAACCAGGCGCTGGCTCAGGGCGCTGGCTCGTCCTCCGCGGAGGCTGTGGCAAAGGCCAGCGGGCAGGCACTGAGCGAGGCCGCCGACGCAACCGCATCTGCAGTTGCCATCGCAGTTGCAGAGGTGTGCGGCGGAGGTGATGCCACTGCCGCTGCCGAGGCCGTCGCCACCGCCACCGCCACCGCTACAGCCAAGGCGTTTGCATCTGCCAGCGCAGACGTCGAGGTCAAGGGCAACGGCCAGGCGTGCGCAGATGCGACTGCCACTGCAAGTGCCACCGCCAAGGCTGTCGCCACCGCCATCGCCAGCGCGTTTGCGTCTGCCACCAACAACTGCGCCGAGGCGATCGCTGCGGCAGAGGCGCAGGCGTTCGAGGAGAAGATCGCCACCGCCACCGCCACCGCCTCTGCCGACGCGTGCTCCACGGGTGAGCCTGCCCTTCTCTGATGCATGCCTCCTGAACTGTCCCTACTACATTTGCCCTGCTGCGCCTGCTGAAACTCACCCGTGCGCGTGCTCCACGGGTGCGCCTGCCCTGCTGTGATGCACGCCTCCTGAACTGTCGCCTGACGCATACGCCCCGCTGCGCCTGCTGACACACGTGCGTGCGCTCCATGGGTAAGCCTGAGCTTTCCCCATCGCATATGCCCTGCTGAGATCTGCTTTCTGCACCTTTTGCGCGCATGTATGTGCGTGCAGGCGGCAAGGCGTCTGCTGCTGCCGATGCTGTCGCGACTGCTGTGGCGACTGCGACCGCGAGTGCGTATGCTGCCGCCCTTGCGGAGGTGCAGGGCGCATGCAGCTGCAGCGGCGGCGGCGGCACGTCTCCCTCGTCCCCTGACGTCTCTCCCTCGTCCCCTGACGTCTCTCCCTCGTCCCCTGGTGCCTCTCCCGTCTCTCCCACTCCCTCCCCCAACGTCGCCCCGCCTGCGACTGACGCGCGCAAGTGCGACTTCTGGGTGCAGAGGGAGTGCTGCGAGGACTGGACGCCAGAGAAGACCTCGTGCAACTACCTGTAGGTCGCCGAGCATGCCGGTCGATGCACAGCCACACAGATCACTGCCATCCACCAGCATGAGCGTGAGCCGTGAGCCGCATGTGAACGGCAATTGCCTGTGCCGATGCACCGATCAATGCATATGTGCACTCTCATGAAAGTGGCTGGCACCGTCCGTGCGTGATGCTACAAACTCCAAACTCACGCCTGCCCTTTCCCCTCTTTCTTGCTGCTGCAGGGGGCCGCTCGGCTACCGCTTCACCCTGGTGGCGACCGACCCTCCCACGTACCGCGATACGTTCTTCCGCAACGACTGCGTGTGCTGATGACGGCAGCTGGTCATCACGCCCGCTGCGACCGCACGCGCGCCCCAGTCACTTCCTCTGGGCGCGCGCGCGGCGAGCTGGCATCAAAGAGCGCGTGCCAAGACCGTCCAAGCTTTGCGCGCGATGACGACCACACACGAGTGGTCGGGGACACAATGTGTGCCCCGTTGGTAGCTGTGATTTGATACCAAGAGGGCTGTGTCCCATCTTGAGCCGCACACTACACACTGTTTTTTGTGACGCGCTGTATTGTGGCAGCCGTCTCAAGCCTCCCCCCCTCCCAACTGCTTCACCTGCGTGACGCTGTGCTGCCCTGAACCCTACGGCCGTCGTAAGACGGCAGACGAGGCACCACGGCGAAAGCCTGGTGTACGGTTCCGCTGAGCTGACAGATGCGGCTCTATAGGCTCTTCTGGACCTTTAGCACGCATAACCACCTCTTCAGCAAGTCTAGCTGTCTGTTCTGACAGAAACTATACTTTCTACTGTGACCGACCTTCACAGTGAGCATAAGTCCGCCGTGTCTGGGATGCACCCATGGGGGTGGTCCCATTGACCCGATGCGATGCGTGCATGGTCAACCGTCTGCCGCAGACTACAGGACAGGCACGCGCCTGTGCGCCGCCGTTGCCATGTAACGTACACGCCTCTGTCTCCGACCCTTGTCTCCTGGCACACACGCCTGCTGGGATGGTGCCTGAGGGGTGCAAATCCAAGAGCATTGCACCCACTCGAGATCTGCCCTGTCCTGCTGCGCGTGTCAAGCGGCAAGGTGGCGCGCTGCCCGATTCCAGGCCTCCAGGCGTCGCAGAGGGGAGTAGACTCGAGTGGGGAAAGATCAGACCATACGCCGCGCCACCGCCGCCGTCTTGCTCACCCAGGCAGCCCGCCCGCTTTGCTCCAATATGCGGAGGCAGCATCAGTGGCGCACCGGCGGCTGTAGAAAGCGGTAGCACGAACGCAAACGCGGCGGCAGGGCGGGTGATCAGGCATGTAGGCGGCGCCAGTGCTTTTTCAATTGGACGGTTCACCGCCTATGGCGGTTTCTGGGCAGAAACGATCATTTTTTTAGGGTTTACCGCCCGATTTGTTTTTCGTTTTTAGGGGGGCAGCCTGCGGCTGTTGGTGGCCGGGCTGTAAGAATTAGTTAATTGAAATCAATTGAAAAGGCACTGGCAGGCACAGCATTATATCGCCGCCACATACCCCTCGTCTGCTCTTCGTTGACCGCGCATGCGCTCTCTTGTGACCCTGCGCCTGCTCGTTGACCGTAAATCGCAAATGTCGAGGTCACGGGCAGATCCGTACAAAACCCAAGCCATGGAGCGGACGGGGACCTCCGTGGGCGGGGCAGCAGCCCGCTTAGGTAAGCGTGGTACCAATCGGTTCATATATGGTCCTGGCGTGGGTCCTGGCAACATTAATGTGCACCAATACTGGGCCGCCGCCGCCACCAGGCAGTCAACCCCATCTTTCTCAAAGTCACCCCACCCCCAGAGCCCTCCCCCCCCCACCAATCCACCCACCCAAAAAGTAAAAAGGTATTTTATAAGAGTCTTGCGCTCCACCAACTGAGCTTACCGGGCCTACGAGGGCTGGTCCAGGGCTGTTCGGGGCTTGGGGTTGAGGAGGAGGGGAGGGAGAGGGGATGGGGGGGGGGGGGGAGGGAAGAGGGGCGGGGGGGGGCAACAGGTAGTGGAGAGGGTGGCGCCCACGGGGGCGAGGCCCCAGTGGGTAGGTGGGGCACTGTGTGTGCGCGTGCTTGCCCGCCTCCGCCGCCTCATTGTCACTCTGCTCGGTGGCCCCACTCTGCTGTACCAGCGGCCGGTGATGGCGACGGCGCCCCCTGCACTGGTGCTGGTGTTGCTGCTGATGCCAACGCCACCCTCCCGGCGGTGGCACTGCTGGTGATGATGACGATGCCCGGGGGCGGGGGTGGGGGCGTGCCTCTGACCCAGATCGACCCAGCCGCGCTCGCCGGCCCCGGGGTGCCGCCAGTGGTTTCCGCAGTGGCCGTGCTCCTCCGCCGAGCTTGCCCTGGCCGCCACCCTGGACTGGTGCTGCTGCTATCTGCAACGGAGATGGGAGCAGCTGACGCAGGGCGGCTGCCGGCTGCGCTCGTGCTCAGCCTTGTAACAGCCACGCAGATGTGACATGCCGAGCTAGGCCAGTCACAAGCCTCGCTGCCAGTGGCCACGCGGGCGCGTCGCTGCGCCCCCACTTGCCCACCTGGTCGCGGGCCTCCCGAGCGCTTGGCCCGCCGCGTGTGTCGGCCCTTGGGCACGGCGGCGGCGTGGACTGGGGCTGCGCCGCTCCGCTGTGGGCCAACCCCCTAGGCGCGATGGCCCTTGGGCACGGCGGCTGGGGCTGCCGCAGCTGGAGATCTCAGAGGGTCAGCGGTCAGTGCGGTGGCCGGCACAGGTGTACGGGGTCGGTGATGCGCCCCCAGTGGTGTGCTGGGGTGCACTGACAAATTGTTTAAACAATGGGCGCAGGGCTTTGCGCTCATGTCCCACCTGCCTGGCCTATGCACTGTCACCAACCTGGTGGTTCTCCAACGATCCCTCAACCGACGTCACGGTCCTTGTGAAGCTGGCGTAGGCTGGCAAGCCCAGGAGGCCTGAGCTATTGGAGGCGTGCCGCGGCGCAGCATACCCGTTTGGTGCTCGCGCGGAGTGGCGTGAAGCTCAATATGAGGGGGACCGGGGGAGGGGGCCCGCCTCCCGGGAGGGGGAGGTTCAAAACTGTACAATGGGCCAAATCTTTCCAGTGGGCCGATTTCGATGTGAAGACCACCATTGCAATTGGCACCACCTGGATGATCACCTAAGGATTTGAGCAACCTTGATGGATTGAGATGGGACCGATGCAGGCGGGCCACGTGTTCGTGCAAGTGGGAGCGTGTTGGAGCGAGCAACCCACCTCGCTGTTTCAGAACGCCCCCGCCTCATGCAGCTTGCGTGGTGCGGCCTGAAACCCACAGTGGAAGTCGTAGAGATGCAGCTCTGTTGTCAAACACGACCAACGCTTACACGATGTGTCCATGCATGCTACCGCCTCCACTCATATGCGTGGCACATCTTTCTCTCCATCCAGCCCAGATGGCCCCCAGCCCCTCTCTGTCCTTGCCAAGTTGTGGGCCCTGCCTACTGCGATGTGTGGCGCGTGGCTTAAAGTTTCAAACCTGCAGGGCAGGTACACATCATAGGCTTGGTCCGCGCGCCATCTATCCTGAACCTGCCGCAGCACCGAACGCCTCTCACGAAGGGCCTTGCAGACTGTCGTAGCAGCCTCAATCTCACGGCATTCATCCCTTCCATCACCGGGTCAACTCGACTCACGCTCTCGTCCTGCGTTCGCTGCGTTGAGAATGCACCCACGGAAATCTGACTCTTGCGGCGGTGGAGGCAGCGCGCCGCCTGCTCGCGGAGTGCCCTCGAGCGAGCGACACAGTGGCCAGAAGCGAGGCCATTGCGACTCCGACTCTGAGGACGACGAGCGTCGCTGCCTCGTGGGTTCCAGGCAGAGTCTCGCGACCTCGAGTGACGCGGTTGCGAGCAGGCCGGTGCGTCGAGGGCAGGGAGCATGGAGCTGAGGAGTATGCGACGCCCATGTGCATGTGCATGGCGCGCGGCATGGGTGCTCGCTCGCCTGCGCCTGCTCCATTCTTTCACACGCCTCATGCCCCGCCCTCCCTGTCCCTGACCTGCGGGTGCTTGATGAATGAATGCATGTGTGTGTGTGCCCCGCAGCTGCCTGGCCATGCGGGCGCCAGCCACGGCGACGACTCCGACTCGGAGCTCGAAGAGGGGGAGATCCGCACGGTGGCGCACGTGCCTGGAGGCCTCCAGGAGTCCAGGCAGCCTGCCCCGCGATCGCGTGACATGGTTAGTCGGCCGGTGTATCAGGAGGTAGGGGACAGGGGGCCAGGGGCAGCAGCGCAGCCCGCATGCCCCAGCGTTGGCTCGCGTCTGGCGATCTGGTCGAGCTGCGCGTGTCTTTACGACTCCCAGCTCACACATTGTTGTGTCTGTGCATGCACATGTCTTGCAGCGCGGCCATGCAGGAGCCGGCCACCACCGCATGATGGACCCACGACTGTTTACGTCGCGCCTGAAGGGCTGCACCGACGGAGACGAGCTGCTGGCGCTGGTGGAGGAGCACAGCCACAGCTTCAACCACATCCATGTGGCATGTGCACTTCATACCGCCGCACGCCTGTCCGCAAGGGTACATGTGCCAACAAAGCTCATCACGCAGCTGGTGCAGGTGGCAGATCTGCATCTGCAGGAGATGCAGCCACAGGAGCTGGCCAACACGGTGTGGGCGCTGGCCAAGCTGGGGCACGTGGACGCTGCCTTCATGAGTGCGCTGGTACAGGAGGCTGAACGTCAGCTGCACAGCTTCACCCCGCAGGGCCTGGCCAACACGGCGTGGGCGCTGGCCACTCTGGGGCACGTGGACGCAGTCTTCATGGGTGCGCTGGTGCAGGAGGCTACGCGGCAGCTGCACAGGTTCAACCCACAGGACCTGGCCAACACAGCGTGGGCGCTGGCCGCTCTGGGGCACGTGAACGCAGTCTTCATGGGTGCGCTGGTGCAGGAGGCTACGCTCTAGCTGCACAGCTTCAACCCCCAGGGTCTGGCCAACACGGCATCGGCGCTGGCCACGCTGGGGCACGTGGACACTGACTTCATGGGTGCGCTGGTGCAGGAGGCTACGCGGCAGCTGCGCAGCTTCAACCCACAGAATCTGGCCAACGCGGCGTGGGCGCTGGCCACGCTGGGGCACTTGCACGCTGCCTTCATGAGTGCGCTGGTACAGGCGGCTGAACGTCAGCTGCACAGGTTCAACCCACAGGACCTGGCCAGCACGGCGTGGGCGCTGGCCAAGCTAGGCCATGTAAACGCTCTCTTCATGGGAGCGCTGGTGCAGGAGGCCACGCTCCGGCTGCACAACTTCCACCCACAGAACTTGGCCAACACAGCGTGGGTGCTGGCCACTCTGGGGCACGTGGACGCTCACTTCATGAGTGCGCTGGTACAGGAGGCTGAACGTCAGCTGCACAGCTTCACCCCGCAGGGCCTGGCCAACACAGCGTGGGCGCTGGCCACTCTGGGGCACGTGGACGCAGTCTTCATGGATGTGCTGGTACAGGAGGCTACACGGCAGCTGCGCAACTTCAACCCATAGGAACTGGCCAACACGGCGTGGGCGCTGGCCAAGCTGGGCCATTTGGACGTTGTCTTCATGGATGCGCTGGTGGAGGTGGCTACGCGGCAGCTGCGCAACTTCAACCCACAGAACCTGGCCAACACGGCGTGGGCGCTGGCCACTCTGGGGCACGTGGACGCTGTCTTCATGGGTGTGCTGGTGCAGGAAGCCACGATCCAGCTGCGTTGCCTCAACTCACAGGAGCTGGCCAACACGGCGTGGGCACTGGCTACTCTGGGGCACACGGACGCTGCCTTCATGGGTGCGCTGCTGCAGGCGGCCACACTCCAGCTGCGCAGCTTCAGCCCACAGGAGCTGGCCAACACGGCGTGGGCACTGGCCGCCCTGGATGAGCGGAACGTAGCGTTTGTCGGAGTCCTGATCGAGCATGCTGCCGCTTCATCCGTAGCCTTTACCCCACCACAGCTTTGCCAGCTGTTCCAGTTCCTTCTTTGGCTCGATACGTGGCGGGTTGGCACAGCCGTGCCGCCTCGGCTGATGGCAGTCTGCAATCGAGCATGGCTGGAGGAGGTCGGCAACACAACCATCTCACGCACGCAGCTGCAGGTGCTTGATGTGGTCCGCCAGCTGCCTGGCTGCTCTGACGCCATCAGCGAGCACCGGACGGCCGACGGGCTGTTCAGCATCGACATTGCGGTTCTGCTGCCGGGCAACAAGCTGCTGGCAGTGGAGGTGGATGGGCCGACCCACTTCCTCAGTAACGCACCGACCGTGCCCAACGGCGCAACGCGCCTGCGCAAACGACTGCTCGAGGCGTGTGGCTGGCGCGTCGTGAGCGTGCCGGTGACGGAGTGGGGCAGGCAGGTCACCAAGGGCAGGCAGGCCTCGCGCGACTACCTGGCGCGCCTGGGCGTGTGCGGCTGAAGGGGGCGGGGGCAGAAGGGGCAGACGCAGGGGGAGTGCAGTAGTTTGGCGCTGACATACGACGGGCTGTACAGCATCAACATTGCGGTCCTACTGTCAGGCGACAAGCTGGTGGCGGTGGAGATGGATGGGTCGGAGGGCTGACCCACTTCCTCTGCCGCGCACCGACCGTGCCCAAACAGTTCCACACGCCCGTACAACCGGCTGCTGCAGGCGCGTGTCTGGCGGGTCGTGAGAATCCCGGTGACGGAGTGTGACAGGCAGGTCCCCAAGGCCAGGCTGCGCACGACTACCTCCTGACGCGTCTGGGAGTGCACTCCCACACGTGTGTGACCGAGGGGGCTGGGGGAGGGGTGCTGAGGCTAGGCTCGGGTCTCCTGGGAAAGCAAGGGGCAGGCGGTCCAGTCGCGCAAAGTACTTGAAACGGGGGAGGGGCCCTGGGGCCTGGCGATAGTGTATCACGCACGCGTGTATTCCGTCAAAGCAGCGCAGGATCCGACTTGTCACATACGGCCGATTCTGTACATCCTTCCTGCAACTCGCGATCGAGTAACACGAGTAACAGATAATACAACCGCTACCACTTTCTCAGACTCAAGTGAAGCTTAGTTTGACAGCTGGTGCAGAAATGCTGATGTTAATTGTCTGCACGTAAACGGCCATTCACATTGACATTGACACTTTCAGATGAGGGAGCTATGGGGGAGCAGCGCCACAGGACTGGGCGCGTGTGGCCGACTGGTCGACTGGTCGCGTGTGGCCGCATGTGGCCGACTTCACTTGACGTTGATGTTGATGGTTGACGCGTACCCGGGGCCGTACGACTCGTGCTTCGCGTTGGCAAACTGCAGCGTGAGCTTGTGTGGGCCCTGCACACCAGGGCAAGCAGACAGGCGAGACGCATCGCGTGCAGGCAGCGTCAGCAGGATTGCCGGGGCACAGAGGTGCGGAAGCTGCGCAGTCGGTGCGTGTGCACGTGTGTGTCTGCATGTGCCGTGTTCATGTTCCGTCTGTGGGTGCATGCGTTCAGGGCAGGGCAGGTGGCAGAAGTGCGACAGCGCAGCGCGACGCTCGTCCGTTCACTGCTGGACATAGTGCAAGCGAGGCACGAGGTCTGTGTGTATGTGTGTGTGTGTGTGTGCATGTGCGCGCGAGTGTGTTTGGATGCGTGTGCTGTGCTGCTGGCATGCCGGCCAGCTGTCTGTCTCACCGGGGTGAGCGCGACGTCGTCCATAAGCTGGCCCTTTCCGTAGTGCTTGAACGCGTCGGTGAACGGGATGGTCTGCGGTGTGGTCGTGGTCATGTATGCTGTGTCAGTATGCTGTGTCAGCTAATGGCCGGATGAACACGTTGCAGTGGCGCGAGTGTGTGTGCGTGCGTGCATGTGACTGTGGGCGTGTCGTCGTATGTGTGCGAGTGTGTCTGTGTGTGCGTGGTCGATTTTACATTCTGACGGGCGCCTTTTGACGTGTGTGTGTGTGTGTGTGTGTGCCCAAGCAGCTGTTGGGCGCCATGCACGCATGCCAACTAACCTCTCCGTCAGGGACCCCCCCGCGTCGTGCGTGCTTGCGCGCGCGTGTGTGTGTGTGTGCGTGCACCCAAGCATCGGTTGGGCACCATGCACGCATGCCAAATGACCTCTCCCTTGGGGAACCCTCCCGCGGCGTGCGTGCTTGCGTGTGTGTGTGTATGTGTGTGTATGTGTGTGCCCAGTAGCAGTTGGGCGCCATGCATGCATGCCAACTGACCTCTCCCTCAGGGAACCCCTCCGCGTCGATGAGCACGTGGAAGTGGCCGGTGCCCTCAATGGGGCCGTCAGCTGCAGGTGTGTGTGTGTGTGGGTGGGGGGGGGGAGTATGTGTGTGTGCATGAGTGCGTGCATGCATGCGTGTGTGGTGTGCATGCGTATGTGTGTGTGCGTGTGTGTGTGTGTGCGGACGTGTGGAGCAAAGCAGTAGCGCTGCGGAAGCGACAGCAGCGGCTGCAGCGCAAGTGAGCAGCACGGTGCATGCTCTCAACCCAGGCACCAGCACGATGCATGGTCTCACCTCAGGCATCAGCACGGTGCATGCTCTCAACCCAGGCATCAGCACGATGCATGCGCTCACCTCGGGCATCGGCACGGCGCATGCTCTCACCCCAGGCAGCGGCACGCGCGCTGGCTCGTGCGATGGCGACGATGGCGAAATGAGCAAGGGGACAACAACTCCTGCTTCTAGCTAGCTCCTCCCTACATACATGGACGCCTAGGTAATCCCTGAACAGTCTGTGTTGCATTTACCGATCGTACGATGGCCACGCGCGCAGTGTGTGGGTCATGTGAGGGTATGCATAGGCCCCGCAGGCGCGCGCTTGAGCCACGCGGGCGGATGTGATTGTCGAGCAGGCAGCAGCCATTTACCACTCTTCGGCAGGCCTGAGAGGATCATGCACCCCAGGCGCAGATGCACGAGAGTCGAGCCACCCCAGCCAGTACAAACCTGTGCCTGTGCCTGCCTGTGCCTGTGTGTGTCTGTGCCTGGGTTTCTGTGTCTGTGCCTGTGCCTGTGCATGCACCTGTGCTCCAGCCAGCCCCCTCCAGCCGTGACCTCCAACAGTGGACGTGGACTCTCATTATCCCACTCACCAGCAGGCTTCAGTCTTTTGCCCCAGACGAGTATGCACCCCAGCAGGTGCATGAGAGACGAGCCACCCCCGGGCAGTGCATGCGTGTGCATGCCTTGTGCCTGTACCTGTGCCTGTGCATGCCCTGTGCCTGCCTGCGCCTGTGCCTGCGCCCGCCAGATCCCTTCACTCAACGGCAGGCTTCACAGTTGCCCTAGACGGCCATGCACCCCAGGTGCATGAGAGCCAAGCCACACCAGGCAGTGCCAACCTGTGCCTGTGTATGCCCTGTGCCTGCCTGTGCCTGCCTGTGCCTGTGCATGCACAGACACAGGCATGCACTTTCACAGGCATGCAGAGACGCACGTGTGCCAGCCAGCCCCCGTCCCACTCACCAGCAGGCTTCAACGTCTTGCTCTTGCCGGTGAACTCGAGTTGAATGAGAGCCAAGGCAATGCACGTGCGTTTGCATGCTTGTGCATGCCTTGTGCACGCCTGTGCCTGTGCATGCCCAGTGCATGTGCCTGCCTGTGTCTGCGCCCGTGCTCCAGCCAGCTCCCTCCACTCACCGGCAGGCTTCACCGTCTTGCCCTTGACGGTGAACTCGAGGTGCACCGGCGACGAGAACGTCTGCCCGGCCTTGACGGGGCCCTGTATTTATGAAGGGGGGGGATAGGGAGTGGGAGACGGAGGGAGAGGGATGCGGGGTGTTGAAGGGAGTGTGAGGGAGCACAGGGGAGGGGGAGACGGAGAGAGAGGGACGAGGGTGTTGAAGGGAGTGTGAGAGGGAGCAGGGGGGAGGGGGACACGGAGGGAGAGGGATGGGGGTGTCTGAGGGAGTGTGAGAGGGAGCAGGGGGGAGGGGGACACGGAGGGAGAGGGATGGGGGTGTCTGAGGGAGTGCGAGAGGGAGCAGGGGGGAGGGGGACACGGAGGGAGAGGGATGGGGGTGTCTGAGGGAGTGCGAGAGGGAGCAGGGGGGAGGGGGACACGGAGGGAGAGGGATGGGGGTGTCTGAGGGAGTGCGAGAGGGAGCAGGGGGGAGGGGGACACGGAGGGAGAGGGATGGGGGTGTCTGAGGGAGTGCGAGAGGGAGCAGGGGGACACGGAGGGAGAGGGATGAGGGTGTCACGGAGAGGAGGGATGGGGGGGTCTGAGGGAGTGCGAGAGGGAGCAGGGGGGAGGACAGGGAGGGAGAGGGAGGGGGGTGTCTGAGGGAGTGTGAGAGGGAGCAGGGGGGAGGGGGACACGGAGGGAGAGGGATGGGGGTGTCTGAGGGAGTGTGAGAGGGAGCAGGGGGGAGGGGGACACGGAGGGAGAGGGATGGGGGTGTCTGAGGGAGTGCGAGAGGGAGCAGGGGGGAGGGGGACACGGAGGGAGAGGGATGGGGGTGTCTGAGGGAGTGTGAGAGGGAGCAGGGGGGAGGGGGACACGGAGGGAGAGGGATGGGGGTGTCTGAGGTGTGAGAGGGAGCAGGGGGGAGGGGGACACAGAGGGAGAGGGATGGGGGTGTCTGAGGGAGTGCGAGAGGGAGCAGGGGGGAGGGGGACACGGAGGGAGAGGGATGGGGGTGTCTGAGGGAGTGCGAGAGGGAGCAGGGGGGAGGGGACCAACGGATGGAGAGGGAAGGGGTTCTGAGGAGTGTGAGAGGAGAGCAGGGGGGAGGGGGACACTGGAGGGAGAGGGATGAGGGTTCTGAGGGAATGTGTAGAGGGGAAGCAGGGGGGAAGGGGGCACGGAGGGAAGAGGATGGGGTGTCCTGAGGAGTGTGAGGGGCAGGGGGGGGCGAGCGGGGACAGGAGGAGAGGATGGGGGTGTGAGGAAGTGTGAAGAGGAGCAGGGGGGGGGACACGGAGGGAGAGGGATGGGTGTCTGAGGGAGTGCGAGAAGGGAGCAGGGGGGAGGGGGACACGAGGAGAGGGATGGGGTGCTGAGGAAAAGAGGAGCAGGGGGGAGGGGGACACCAGATGGGAGAGGGATGGGGTGTCTGAGGGAGTGCGGAAGGGAGCAGGGGAGGGGGACACGAGGGAGAGGGATGGGGTGTCTGAGGGAGTGCGAGAGGGAGCAGGGGGGGGGGGACAGGGAGGGAGAGGGAGGGGGGTGTCTGAGGGAGTGTGAGAGGGAGCAGGGGGGAGGGGGACACGGAGGGAGAGGGATGGGGGTGTCTGAGGGAGTGTGAGAGGGAGCAGGGGGGAGGGGGACACGGAGGGAGAGGGATGGGGGTGTCTGAGGGAGTGCGAGAGGGAGCAGGGGGGGGACACGGAGGGAGAGGGATGGGGGTGTCTGAGGGAGTGTGAGAGGGAGCAGGGGGGAGGGGGACACGGAGGGAGAGGGATGGGGGTGTCTGAGGGAGTGCGAGAGGGAGCAGGGGGGGAGGGGACACGGAGGGAGAGGGATGGGGGTGTCTGAGGGAGTGCGAGAGGGAGCAGGGGGGAGGGGGACACCGAGGGAGAGGGATGGGGGTGTCTGAGGGAGTGCGAGAGGGAGCAGGGGGGAGGGGGACACGGAGGGAGAGGGATGGGGGTGACTGAGGGAGTGCGAGAGGGAGCAGGGGGACACGGAGGAGAGGGATGGGGTGACGAGGGTGGAGAGGGAGCAGGGACCACTGGAGGGAGGATGTGGGTGGGGATGTTGGGGAGGGAGGAGCAGGGTGGCGAGGGTGGAGTCCGGGGGAGTCTGGGGGGAAGAGAGAGAAAGAGAGAGCACGAGAGAAAGAGAGAGAGCACGAGAGAAAGAATACAAACGCACACACTCGCACGCTCCCCCCCTACACACATACACACGCACCTTGAAAATCGAGACATGCTCGGACGCGACCTGGAACTGCACGCTGGCGAGGGCGGGGCCAGTGGGGGCGCCTGCGTGCGTGCGTGCATGTGTTCGTGTGTGTGAAGTGTGTGTGTGTGTGTGTCCGTGTGTGTGTGTGTGTGCGTGAGTGTGTCCGTTAGTGTGTGCGTGTGTGTGTGCATGAGTGTGTGTGTTTGGACACGTGTGTGTGCGTGCGTGTGCTTGTGCATGTGTTGTGCGCGTGCGTGTGTGTGCGTGCGTGTGTTTCTGTGTGTGTGTGTATGTGTGTGTGTGTGCATGTGTGTGTGCGTGAGTGTGTGCGTGCGTGTGTGTGTGTGTGTGTGTGTGTGGACCTGTGTGTGTGTGCATGTGTGCGTGTGTGTAGGTGTGTGTGTAGGTGTGTGTATGTGTGCGTGTGTGCTTGTGCATGTGTACATGTGTGTGCGTGCGTGCATGTGTGTTTCTGTGTGTGTGTGTGCGTGTGTGTGTGTGTACGTGAGAGTGTGCGTCTTTGTGAGTGTGTGGGGGGGGGCATGTGTGTGTGTGTGTGTGCGTATGCTTGTGAGTGTGTACATGTGTGTGTGTGTGTGTGCATGCGTGTGTGCATGTGTGAGTGCATGCATGTGTATGTGTGTGCATGCGTGTCAGGTTGTGTGTGTGTGTGTGTGTGTGTGTGCCTGATGTGCGTGTTTGGGGGGGGGGGCATTGGGGGGCTGACATGCATGTGTATGCGAGTTTGTGGCTGCAAATTGCTGCAAACTGCGGTGTTGCTTCCACAAAGATCGCACACCGACCGTACGCAATCGACCGCCACGACCACGCACCAGCAGATAGAAGCACTGCAGCAGCGCCTACAGCCAGGCTGCGGTCCATCATGGACGCGCAGCAAGCCACCGCACGAGGCCTGGATGCCATCGCGGGCCTGGACACGGCCTTGGCGGCGGCGGACTTCACAGAGGCGGCCATGATAAGTTTTTTCTGATGACTGGATAGAAAGATCTGTGGCAGATTTCTCACATCGCCCAAGTTGGGGGACCATCCACACCACGCCGCCACCACACACCACACACACACACACACACACGGGCTGGTGAGTTGTGTGTGTGTGAGAGAGAGAGAGAGAGAGAGAGAGAGGAGGGAGGAGGAGGGAGGGAGGGAGGGAGGGAGGGAGGGAGGGAGGGAAGGAGAGGGTGTTTGGGAGACGCAGAGAGAAACAGCGCGCATGCGTGTGTGTGCGCACATCCACTGAGAGCGCCGCAGCTGCGCATGCGACTGCGCGTGTGCGGGCTGCTGGCACGGGTGCGGGCTGCTGGCCACGGTGTATGTGTGTGTGTGTGTGTGCATGTGCATGTGCGTGTGTGTGTGTGTGTGTGTGTGTGCATGTGCGTGTGTGTGTGTGTGTGTGTGTATAAGTGTGAACTCGGGCCCCGGTTTTGAGGTGATCGGCAGGTCCTACATAGATTCCATCTTCTCTGGCTTCTGGCCACGGTGTGTGTGTGTGTGTGTGTGTGTGTGTGTGTGTGCGTGTGCGTGCACCCGGGCCCCTCGCAGGTCTTGAGGCGGTAGTTCCCTACGTCCTGGGCACGGCACGATACTTACGATACCACTTTCTACACCATCAATTAGCCACCACTCGTGGTCCACACAAGGCAGAGAACACACACACACACACGCGCGAGGGAGGCTCGGCGTACACACACAGAAAACAGGTCGAGCCTCGCAGGGGCAACCCCGAGGGGTCTGTCAAAGCAGCAGCAGCAGCAGCAGCAGCTCGCTGTTTTTGAGTTTTTATGCGCACACCTACTTCAACAAGCATTTGCTGCCACTGCGGTAGGGGACCTGCGGGCGCGCCCACGCTCTTTGCACAGTTAGGGTTCCCTACCACCCAGGGTTCCCCACCACCCATCTCAGTAAGGCGCTCGGGCTCAACGTGACGAGCACGGTCTTTTATACGCCAGAGGTGTCCCACTGTAACATCTATCATCATCACCGACCGCCATGCTCATCTGGTGCGGCACCCTTCTAGCTCAGGCTGGTAACTGTTAACACAAACTCGCTGTCCCGATGACTCCGCTGCCTCATCCACTGCCTCAGCAGCTGCCTCACCCGTTGCTTCAACAGCTGCTGAGGCCGCAGTCTCAGCCGCTGCCTCGGCCGCTGCCTCGGCCGCTGCCTCGGCCGCTGCCTCGGCCGCTGCCTCACCCGCTGCCTCGGCCGCTGCCGCAGCCGCTGCATCAGCCGCTGCCTCAACAGCTGCCTCAGCCGCTGGCTGCCGGTTGTACAGGTTTTGCGCGTACGCGCGTGCGCCCGGAGGACCCCGGGGCGTGACTCAAGCCCTTGACCACACGTCTAGGGGAGCTCTACTAGGAGAGCCCGCAAGGCGTGCAGTGCACCAGCTTACCAGCCCTGAGCTGGCCACCAGTAGCCAGCCACCCGTTTGTAACGCTCGGGCGTTATACGCCGAGCAAGGTCGAATGCGCTGCCTGTAGGTACGCCACACACGACTGCAAAATCCATTATCATCATTACAACCAGAGCTGGCTGCCGCAACCAAGTGTGTGCAACGCTCTCAGCCTGTCTGTCGCCCCCAAGTGCACTGCACTCCATGCGGCACGTGCAGCACCCTCTTGTGCCTGGCCATTTCAGCACCAGTGTCGGGTGGCGACACTGTAGCCCTTCCTTTCCGGTCCGGCCCTAGGGGTCCGGTCCTGTCTGGCCCTAGAGGGTCCGGCCCTAGGGGGTCCGGGGGGGTCCGGGGGGTCCGGGGGTCCGGCCCTAGAGCGTCTGGCCCTAGAGCGTCTGGCCCTAGAGGGTCCGGCCCTACAGGGTCCGGCCCTACAGGGTCCGGCCCTAGAGGGTCCGGCCCTAGGGGTCCGGTCCTTTCCGGTCCGGCCCTAGGTCAGGCTGCAGCCTCACCACACACCCGCCACACCAGTGATCCTTGGGAAGGATTTAGCAATTAATTTTTATTCCGCTTTGTCCCTTTTTTCCCGGCACAATTATTTTCCCACAGTCCCCATACCTTTTCCTTGAGGCACCAAACCCTCGCCGAACATCTTAACCATAATTAAAATCGACGAAACTGAAAATGTATATTCATGGGTTGTGGATGTGCTACGGGCATCGCGGGCGACCTTAACTTTTGCGTTTTGCGATTTTGCGGGTGTGTGGAAAGTGTGGACAGTTTCCGTTTTGCAGCGCGCTGCGGCCATTCCCGACGTCCCCCCCCACGCAGAGGGACGTGCTATGCATGCTGGCATCGGGTGCTGCCGGGCGGGGGCGGTGACGGGGCGTGCAGGCACGCCTTGGGAGTGAAATGGCCCCTGAACATGTCACTGCTGGCGGGGGCCGAGCCAAGGGGGACCTTCGAAACCATAATGAGAATCGACGAAATTTAAACCGCGTGTTCCTGGGGTGTAATTGTGCTACGGGCATCGCGGGCGACCTTAACATTTGAGGTTTGCGATTTTGCGGGGGTGTTATAGGTGTGGACATTTTTTCGACATTTCCGCGATCTGAAGCGCCCTCCACGCATTCCCCGACGTCCCCCTCACGCACACAGACGTGTGGCACATGCTGACAGTGTACATTGCCGGCGGGGGACGGCCAGGCACGCTGTGGGAGTGAACTGGGGCCCAAACAGGCTTCAACGTCACGCCACTCAGGGAGGCCTTAACCATTCTGAAATCGTGAGAAAACTGGCAGGCGTTCTAGTCGACGTATATTGAAGCAATGCACAAAGCGGCGACCTTGGGTTTGGCGGTTTGCGGTGCGCCCGCATGCGCCATGTAAGGCCCATGCATGCTGTTGGGTGTGCTCATGCATTGCACGCATGGTGCGATTAGGAGCCCCAATAGTAAGAGCTAGATCCCAGCTTTCCAACGCACGTCGAATCGTGGAGATCCATTGCGTGTGGAGGGAGTTGTGGCTGCTTTTGTGTAGCTGTTGTTGCGCGCATGCTGCCTGAGATCAGCACCATGCCACAAGCTACTCACTGGTGCGCCCTCACCACCTCCAATCGCGCCCTAGATCATGTCTATGGCAAAACGAAGGCCTGGGGAACACATGCGCGCCTCCCTGCTGCTGCATGGGATGGGCACGACACTCGCGATGCTCAGTTCGCAGCTCGGCGATCCGCGGCGCCGAAGCCCCGCAGCTCCTAGGACCGGCTGCTTCTATGCCCATGGGGTAATTGCGAAGCCTCTAGGAGGGCCGGGAGGCGGTATGGGGGGCCGGGCGGGCATCTTCAAATTTGGTCTGACAACAGTCATTCGCCAGACGCCCCCGCACGCTCAGCGCGCCACGCCCAGCCCCCTAGCTCGGACCCATGATAGCCAAGGATGTCAGCTACGCAGCGCACTCGGGGGCAGGTCGAGGGGTGGAGGAGGGAGTGCGCTAGATGTTCGGCCGCGGGGGAGGTGCAACAGTGGGATTTTCCAGTGAAGAGGGAAAATGTATGGGGACTGTGTTATTTTCCCCGCTTTTTCCCGGCACAATTACTTTTTCCCTTTAACGGAAAAGCGGGAAAGCGGAATACCGCACGTGCGGTTTGCCTTTGCGTATAACTATCGTTTTGCCCCCCCCCCCCGCAAAGATGTGCGCAATAGCCGAAAATAACTCGTCGGACCCCCCCGCAGTAGGGGGTTCGATTATCCGGCAGTGGAGCCGATCGGCTCCAATCGGCTCGGCTCGGTTCCGATCGGCTTCAAAACCTACGCAAAGCGTCCATTCCAGCCACAACACGTCGTCCTTGCCACCATGACGAGCCCTGCTATAAGTGCAGCCTGTGGCATGCATGCCCTCGCTCCCCATGTAGAATGTGCCATGCGCCCATGCAACATCTGCAACATCTCCCCCCCCCACACACACACTCACATATGAGAGCCCAAACTCCTCATCACAGCTCTGCCTCTGACACTGAGTAGTGCTCTGGAGCACTGCCACTGCCACTGAGTAGCCTGCTGACTGCCACTGGTCTCACAGCGCGCGCGCGCCGCGTGTTGTGTACAGCCCTCCACCCCCACACACCTGCCTATTGACAATGTTGATCTAGAGAGGTGCCATTGAGGCTGTAAGACCTGTTGTAACACGCTGTAATTTTTTCAGGAGCGTTCCAGCATCAGAAGGACCAGAACAGGTGATGTGACCATGCGCAGTCCAGTGAAATAAATGTCCAAAGGCCCCGCGGCTGAATAAACAATTCATTCAAGGCCCGCAATTGGATGAAACAATTATAATTTCGACCCCACCCCCCGGAGACAAGTGATATGGACGGTAGCGTACAAAGCAATAAATAAAAATTCCGCTCCGAGCGGTTTACTGCCATAGCAAGGATCACTCCGCCACACCCCACCCACCCAGAACCCACCCCAAATGTGGGGCTGTTAAGGTGGTGGCGGTAGTGGTTTGACGACCCCTTTCGCCTGCCCCCCCCCCCCCACACACACACGCACTCAACCTCATCAGGCCTGCTACCGGATATCGACCGCCAAGTCGCTCCGCTCTCCCTCGCTTCGACTGGGTGGCGTGGTGGAGGGGGGGGGGGGGGTGAATGCTGATGTAGGTGTGCCTGTATTGGGGTTATCGCGGTGATTTGCACCACGGTATGATTTGCGGAGTCATATGTGCTCACTGGGCGTTTTGTTGCGTTTCTGCGGCGCCGTCGAAGGGACGCTTGGAGGGAGCGTGGGGTTACCGCTGTCGCCTGTTGATGCACGACAATCAGTAGCAAAGCAGGGGTACCTGGACACAAGGCATGCCCAAGGCAGAGACTGCAAGTACATATAGGTAGTCTCAGCTGAGACTTTTACCCATGAAACCAAGTGTTGGAATGAGATTCCGGGTTGGCAACGAGCGTGATTTGGTGGGATCTGAGGCGCGATGGGCAGGAGGATGCAGCAGCCATGCCTCTCTGCGTAATCCTTCATCTAAAATCTAGTGGTTGGAGGGCCTGCAAGGTGCTGGGGGGTGGGTGGGTGCAAGAGCACCGTGGCCGTGGCAGGCGTTGCGAGCACTCAGCTGCCACACTTCCCAACACACACTCCGCACACACGCTCCAACCTTTCGTATCTTTCGTCCAGTCATGCAGGACGATCAAACTGGAGAGGTCGACAACACGGTGTTATATCATGCCGTGCTGTTCTCGCAGAATCTATTTGACATCGAGCTTTGGCCGTCGCTGGGTTGGGCCAGCAAGGTCGCTCTGCGTGGCGTGAGCACGGCCATGCGCAGCCAGGTGGATGCGTTGATCGAGGTGGTGACCAGCCCAGAATCTGGCCTCTCTCCCAACGCGCTCAGCGCCGCTCGTGCGATGGTCTGGGACGCACGACCTCACCCTGCCTTCTGTGAGCTGTAACGCCGACCTCGTGCCACTCGCAACCGCGTCGGCTGGGCTCACGAGCCTCACAGTCCGCCAGGTGGGTATGGTGCATGGCCGACCCCATGCAAGCTGCGATCACGCATGCGCGCGTTCTGGGCGCATGGGCGCATGGGCTCGTGCACACGTCGGCCCCTGCATGCAGCTCTCGCACTGCTTTGAAACAGGGCGCGTGTCCTAGCCATGTGTCCTGCCTGACCCGGGAGCACCCGTGTGCATGCAGCGCCCCGTTTCGCAAGACCCTGGTGCTGTCGCGGTACCAGCTGTGGACAAGCTGTCCCTCAGCAGCAGCGTGGCGGCATCGCTCCGAGTGATCGACGTCAGCGACATGGACAACCTGAGCTCTATCGAATTCGTCCACAGCTGTGTGCAGCTCAGGTGCCTGTGGATGCCCGGGTGTAGCAGCGTGTCAGATCTGTCACCGCTCGCATCGTGCAGTGAGACGCTCGAGGAACTGTGGATGGCTTACACATTTCCAGACATGACCATCACCCTGGCTCTCCTAAAGGTCTGCACCAAGCTGCGCAAGCTGGATCTCCGTGGCTGTGAGTTTGAATTTACTGAGGTGGAAGACTTGCAGCTGGCGTGCACGCAGCTGGCAGACCCGGCTTCGGTCGAGTTCGAAAGCCTGGTCCACGATCTGCAGCCCAACATGCTGGCCAGAGTGCAGGAGTCGTCAGCGGAGGAAGCGGCATTTGAACTACGTGAGGGAGGTCTTGCAGCTCAGACCGCGATCGCCGCCATTCCGGCTCTGGTGCAGCTGCTGCACCACGTGGGGCCTGGTTCCTCGGCAAACATGCAGGTGGGAGCGGCAAGGGCACTGCGCGACCTTGCTGCCGGCCATGCTCAGAACCAGGCCGCCATCTCAGCCGCTGGCGCTATTCCCGCTCTGCGGCGGCTGCGGAAGGCTGCGATCCCCGAAACCGTGCGACAGCAGCAGCAGACGCACTGCGCAACCTGCCCGACTACAGCGACAGTGGTCGCTCCGAGTGAGCGAGGGATACAACCGACACTTCTCTCGATGAGGGCGCCCGTGGCATCCCTGATGGGCGATCGCTGGTGCATATGCAAAGGGACCTTGAACACAGGGGCAAGGAGAGGGGGTTGTCGGGGGGGGGGGTTGTAAGCTCGACAGTTGCGGGCGCGTCCACGGGAGCATTCACCACATTGGCAGGCCTTGCTGGCATCTCAATACTAATACGTTGCGCCTCGAGGGTGCAAAAGGGGGGATGGGGAGCGCTCAAGAGAGACGCTCAATGTAACGTAACACGCTTGTCATCCTCACGAAAGCAGCGGCGACTCTGCCTGCCTGTTGGAGGAGCGCCCCCAGTGCAGCGGTTTTTACTATTTTTGCATGTACGCGCCTGGAGGATCTCGGGGCGTGAGTTAAGGCCTAGACTACACGTCTAGGGGAGCTCTACCAGTAGAGCCCGCAAGGCCACGCAGCGCGCCAGCCTACCAGGACCCAGTGCAGCGTGCAGCCCCTCCACCGCAACCCACCACACACCCTGCCTCACGCGTACTTCCTCCTGACCCCCCCCCCACCCACCCGTCAATGTCGAGAGACTAGTTATACAAATCCACTGCCGGCGGGCACAGTCAGTTCCAGACTTCCAGTGGGAATATCAGACAGCAGGCACAAGGCCCACCAAAAAGGTCGAGCTACAAAAGTTGCCCATGGTAGCGCCACCCACACTTGGTAATCAATGTAATCCCCATAACCACTGAGGGACGTACAAGGGAGACCGTCAACCACTAACTGGGGCTTTATGCATCCTTCAAACGGGGCAGGTGGTGGTGTCCATGTGGGTGTGTGGGGGGAGACGGGCCAGCGCAGCGCGAGGAGCAGAGCGGCACAGCTTTCGAGCGGAAGAACTCGGGTCAGAAAGCATGTGCGCCGTGCTGAGTGTGTGTGTGTGGGGGGGGGGGTCAACAGCAGGCGAAGTGCGTGCGCAGGCTGTTGGCACAGCTGGTCACGGTGCATGTGTGTGTGTGTGTGTGTGTGTGTGTGTGTGTGTGTGTGTGTGCTTGTGCTTGTGTGTGGGTGGGTGGGTGGATGCACATGCGTCGTGTGGCCGGCGGTTTTGCGGGTCTGCGGGCGCGTGGGGTGGGGTACGCAGTGGTAGCACTCGCAACAGCAGCAGGGTGGGGCAGCTTAACGCGACCGGAGAGTACAATAGATTAGGAGGTGGTGGTGGTGATGATGGTGGTGTGACCAGTTTTTTTTTTACAGTTTTACAAGTCCGCGCCCGGAGGACCCCGGGGCGTGAGTTAAGGCCTAGACTGGTGGTGTGGCCAAGAGAGCAAGATCCTGATCTGCAGCCGGCCAGCGCCTCGCTCGGGACCAGTGATTTCCTTTTCAAGAGTTTAAATTGATACTTCCGCAGCCGGACTTTGCTTTGACCGCGTTGACCGTAGACCTCCCGTTGACCGTGTGTCCTCATGTAAAGGACACTTGAAAGCTCTAGACAAGCTCTGTCTGGCGGGCTCGGCAGACTTCCAATCCACTGATTGGGTTGACCTGTGTTGAGCGTCAAAGAACAGTCGCAATACAGCCAAATGGCTGCGGAGAGCCGAAAAGGAAATCAATGCTCGGGACCCCCACCCCCCCCGACCTGGTGCGCTTCCAGTAGGCCTCCGCCAGGGTGCCACCATGCGCCCTCTGCCTCGTCCGTCCCTGGCGCGCCCGTCCCTCCCCTCTGCCACGCATGTCTCACGTGTCTCAAGAGGTTCAGGCACTTGCTTGCAATTCTTTAAAGAATTGATTAATTTATATTTTCATCAATTGTTTCATTCACGAATTGATTGGCCTGCCGGGGATCCAAGCGGCCTTTGCGGCCCGCCAGCTCTTTGAATCCCTCATCAGAAGGCTGCAGCCAAGGTGCAGGCGCTTGACAGCTTGTTTAGAAAAAATCGTGCATCCACACAAAATCGTCCACGTAAATGGGTGCACGTCTCCGCATTGACAACCACAACAAATTACTTCCCAGCCACGCGTACCAGTCACGCGCCCCAGCCACCACAGCAGCATCTGACCAAGCCACGTGCGCGACTCGAGGTCGGTGCCAAACGTTTGAGGTTTGCCGCGCTCCTCATCCCCGATTGCATGCCAAGCCTTTGAAGCAAAAAATGCATGCCACGGCACTGCGATCCAGCGTGGTGCCGCGTGTTGCGTGTCGTGCCGCGCTGCAAATGTGAATGTGCCAGCATGCCCATTCTGCCACTACTCGCTCGTAAATACTCCTCCGAGTTGCGCGTGACCGCGTGTTTGGCTGCCATCCATCACGAGGCATGGGAGAGCGTCAAGCACACGCGCCGCCCACCAGCCCCGGCTTCCCACACATTTGCATTTCTAAAAAACATCTAAATCCATGCGTCATGCCATTATCGCAGCCTCTTCATTTAACTCAACCAGCCCTGACCTTCTCGGACATGTTCTCGCTCGCCACCACGGGCCGCCAGACCACGACATACGCCATCAAGACGATGCCTTCTTCTTCTTACACCGACCGCCACCAACCCGCCGCGCTTCGTGCACGCGGATACATCTTCAAGGAGCTGACAGCGCTCACTAGTACTTACCTGCCGCCCCAGCGCTCGCCATATCCGCTCAGGTGTGAGCCCTGTTGCATGCGCATGTGCATGTGCATGTGTGTCGCATGCCTTTGCCTGCCTTCTTGATGCAAGGGGGGGGGGCAGGGGGGTCTCGAGAGAGAGAGAGAGAGAGAGAAAGGGAGCGAAAGAGAGAGAGACACAGAGAGAGAGAGAGAGCACGTGTGCGCATCGCAGCCCCCTCTGTCCCCCAACTGCCCGACCGCTCTTCTGACGCCTTGTGTGCCCCCCTCCCCTCCAGTGCAGCGCAATGCCATTCCTGGTAGACGCACTGCAGTGCCAGCTGGCAGACGAGACCGCGTTCGAGGAGTCGTACAAGTTTGCGGAGATGAATGGCGGGCCCGTGCGGCCGTCCCGTCTCTCCAGGTTCCTCCACGCTGTCACGGACTGCTTCCGCGGCCTGCGCTCTGCTGGTGCCTCGGACCAGTGCGACGCAGCAGCCACCACTGCGTCCACCGAAGACCTCGTAGAGGTCCACGGGCTCTCTTCTCCGTCCCAAGCGTCCCCGAAGAAGCGCGTGACGTTCAACCTGGACAAGAACGTCTACTACGACCCGCCAACGCGGCTGCCTGCACGCTCAATCCTCACAGGAGTCAGCACAGGGAGCATGCAGGTGCTGGGGTTGGCTCCCGCCAAGGTCGGCGCGTCGCACCTGCGAGTCGACCATGAGCGCAAGTCACGCGGCGCCCTTTTGAGCGCATTTGGGACACCCGTATGCGTGCTTGACGTGCCGTCCTCGGACACGTCGCGCGAGAGCTCAGACAGCGGCGCTGCCGCTGCCAGTGCCGGTGCCAGTGTCGCTGCCGCTGACGTGCCGGCCCTGGACGTGGCGCCGGTGGTGCACCGCGCCAAGACGTTCACATTCCGCAGCGAGTACCTCGAGATGGTGTCTGGGCTGAAGGCGTCGCACGTGGCGCGCAAGGCGCGCACCGTGTGGGCCGGCATGGCCAAGGCTGTGCCGCCGACGCACACGGTCATTGCGTGAGCCTCCCCCCTTGAACAACGATCCCAGTTTATCTCTCTCTCCGTTTGCATCTAGGTGGATGATTCGCGCGCTGCGCCCAGCGCCGCGCAACACTCACACGCCAGCGTAATTGAAGTTTTTGATCTGTGCTCTATGTCTCCCATCCCCGATTACCACGTCGCGTGCTCTCCCTTGCCATTTTGTGTTGGAAATTGACTGCATTCTCTGGATCCCCATTGTGTTTTGCATCGCGACCCGCTGCTAGGCTGTAAAAACGGCATCGCTGCCCGCTCGCTGCCCCGATGACTGCGCCGCCTCAGCTGCCATGATCAAATCTGTGCCACGCTCTCAGTCTGTCTGTCTACACCGTGCACTGCGCCGCACTCGGCACATGCAGCCCCCTGTTGTGCCTGGCCAACCGAGCACCAGTGTCGGGGGGTGACACGGTGGCCCTTCCCTTCCTCGGTCGGACTGCTGCTTACACCTAGAGGCCGACCCATGGCCACCGAGCCTGCTCAGTCCTGCATGGCGTCCTGCATGCCGTCGCCCGCCCCTGCCGCCCCTGCCGCGTCCCCACCCCCACCCTCCTCCACCCCCACGTCCAGCGCCTGCCACCCCCCCGCCAGCCGCTGTAGCTGCTGGTGCCGGTGCACCCAGTACATCGAGCGAATCGGGTCTGCCATAGTGAGGCCATCTAGCAGCAGACACGCGTTGTTGACCGCTGCGTGGAGCGCAGCGACGCCGGGGCCGAGGTCGGGCGGCACGGCAGGCTCGCTGTCGACTGAGCTTGGGCCGCGGTCGTAGAGCTGCAAGCGAGCAGGGGGAGCATGCGGCAGCGGCAGCGTCAGTAGGAGCAGCGGCGCCAGCAGCAGCAGAGGCATCAGCAGCAGCAGAGGCATCAGCAGCGTCAGCGTCACAACAGAGGCGTCAGCAGTAGCAGAGGCGTCAGCAGTAGCGTCAGCAACAGTAGGAGAAGGCGGAGTCTTCAGCAGCAGATGCGCCAGCAGCAGAGGCGTCAGCAGCAGCAGAGGTGGTGTCAGCAGAGGCCGCGTCAGTAGTAGCGGCAGCGTCAGCAGTAGGAGCAGGCGGCGTCAGAAGCAGCAGATGCGACAGCGCCAGCAGCGTCAGCAGCAGACGGTGGCAGCAGCGTCGGCAGGACGTGCGTTCGGTCACGCGCCCACCCGCCCACCCGCACGCCTGCGCTCGCTCACTCGCCAAGCCCACACCGGGCGCACGTGTGCACGCATAGCAATCTGCTAGCACCCTCAACACCTCCAAGAATCGTTCACACCCCATACCTCCCGTCCACACACCCACACACTCCCACACAAGCCCACACCTGGCGCACGTGCTCGGCAGCTGCCTCTGCGATGCAAGCGTAGAAGTCTGCGAGCGCCCACAGCGCTGGAGGGCACGACGGGACAGCGGCGAGGGCGTCGAGGCACACCTGGTGGATCTGTGTGCGTGTGCGTGTGTCTGTGTGTGTGTGTACGTGTGTGTATTGGGTGTGCGTGCGTGTGTCTTGTGTGTGTCATGCGTTTGCGTGTGTCTTCGGCAGAAAGAGGGTGCTGGAGGGCACGACGGAACAGCGACGAGGGCGTCGAGGCACACCTGGTGGATCTGTGTGCGTGTGCGTGTGTCTGTGTGTGTGTCTGTGTGTATTAGGTGTGCGTGCGTGTGTCTTGTGTGTGTCTTGCGTTTGAGTGTGTCTTCGGCAGAAAGAGGGTGCTGGAGGGCACGACGGAACAGCGGCAAGGGCGTCGAGGCACACCTGGTGGATCTGTGTGCGTGTGCGTGTGTCTGTGTGTGTGTGTACGTGTGTGTAATGGGTGTGCGTGCGTGTGTCTTGTGTGTGTCTTAGGCAGAAAGAGGGTGCTGGAGGGCACGATGGAACAGCGACGAGGGCGTCGAGGCACACCTGGTGGATCTGTGTGCGTGTGCGTGTGTCTGTGTGTGTGTGTACGTGTGTGTATTGGGTGTGCGTGCGTGTGTCTTGTGTGTGTCTTGTGTTTGAGTGTGTCTTCGGCAGAAAGAGGGTGCTGGCGGGCACGACGAAACAGCGGCGAGGGCGTCGAGGCACACCCTCGTGGACCTGGTGGGGGTGGGGAAGAGGGCATCCGGTGTTGTGTTTGTGGTTGGGTTAGATGAGAGGTCGCACCTGCATTGCCTTGAACCTCGTCTCTAAACCTTAAAACACCCAACGCACTGTGCCATCTCGTGCTTGGCGCACGCGGGAGCGCAAAGAGCCCCCCCCCCACACACACTCACCCAATTGTGTGTGGGGTAGACACAAACAAACGAGCCAAAACGAGCCGAAACGAGCAAAAAAATCCGTCCAAACACACCTGCGGCCACTGTGCCATCTTGAGCTTGGCTAACGCAGGTAGCGCAAAGAGGCCCCCCCCCCACACACAAGCAAACCAGCCGAAAAAGCCAAAACGAGCCACAACGAGCCGAAACGCTAAAAATGCACCTGCGGCTTGGCGCACCCCAGCGCAAAGAGCCCTCTTTCCCCCACACACAGTGTGCGGGATTCACACACGAGCCGTAACGAGCCAGAACGAGCCAAATGAGCCGAAACCGTGAAATCGTACCTGTGGCCACTGTGCCATCTCGTGCTTTGCGCACCCCGGAAGCGCAAAGAGGCCGAGCAGGTAGTTCCACGCTGACTCGTTGCGGGGCGCCTTGGCGATGAGGGCGCTCGTGTAAAAAAGCTCGCGCTGGATGACGGTCTGTGCATATGGCGGCAGCAGCGGCATTGGTATGTCAGACACAATTAGAGGCACAGCAGCAGACACAATTAGTAGCAGCAGCAGCAGCAGCAGGAGCAGCAGCAGGAGCAGCAGGAGCAGCGGTGAGTCAAGCACAGCAAGAAGCCTAAGTAGAAGCCATGGCGATGAGGGCACTCGTGTAGGCGAGCTCGCGTTGGATCACGGTCTGTGCACGGCGGAAGCAGCAGCAGCGGCAGCACAGGCCATTTACCTTCACCGCCGCCCGCACGCCGCCCTCCCCCGTGCTTGCTGCCGCTGCGCCGGCATCTGCTGCCAGCAGCGCGGCGACCACGACTGCTCGGTGCTGCCAGGCCGAGTTGTTGCGCAGGTCCTGTTGCAAACACGGGCGACAAACGCGCAGAAACACAGTCAGGCTCGGAAGTGTAGTGGGGGTGAGGGGCCGAGGTCAGTGAGGGTGAGGGCCACGTGAATGCGGTGGGAGCACAGCCACGAAAACGACTGATCGGTACTGCCACACAGATAGCTGTTGTGCAGGTCATGTTGCACACACGCGCGGCGCGCATGCACGCAGTCAGGCACACGTGCACACACAGCCAGGCTCGGCGGTAGGCGGGGCCGCCCCTCGCTTCAGGGCTGGGGTTTAAGACCGCTGGTGCAACCACCGAGTTGTTGTGCAGGTCCTGTCGCACACAGGCGGCACGCACACGCACAGTCAGGCACACGCACACACGCAGTCAGGCTCGCGCGCGCTTTGGTCGAGCACAGGAGGGGGCAGGGAGAAGCTAGATAGATGCACGGCTGAGCGGTGCTGCCACGCAGAGAGTTGTTGCGCAGGTCCTGTTGCACACACGGGCGACACACACACATACACATACACACACACACACGCAGAAACACAGTCAGGCTCGGGAGTGCGCTGGGGGTCAGGGGCCAAGGGCAGTGGGAGGTGAAAGCCGAGTGAATGCGATGCGAGCACAGCCACGAACACGACTGAGCGGTGCTGCCACGTAGAGAGTTGTTGCGCAGGTCCCGCTGCACACACGGGCCTTATCAAACCCAGACGCAGTCCTGGGGACCCTCACTATCATTCAAAGACACGCACACACACACACACACACGCACACACACACACACACCTTTCTTTGAGGCGGCACGCGTCCACTGAGCGACCGTCACACCCTTAACCCAGGGGCACCCGCATTCACCCCCCCCACACACCCCCTCTCTCCCACCTTTTCGAGGCACGCGTCTACAAACTCGAGCTCCCCGCCCCACGCTGCAAACCCGGCCGCGACTCTTTCGATTCCCACCTAGTCCCAGTCCCCAGGGGAACCTCACAAGCACTAGCACACACACATGGGTCTAATGCGCCATCAAAGGCGTCCGACGGACTGTAAAATCGACCACACACACACATAAACACACACACACACACGCAAACACACACCTTTTTGAGGCACGTGTCCACAAACTCGAGCTCCCCGTCCCACGCTGCAAACCCGGCAACGACCGCGTTGCGGTGCGACCACGCGTGGTAGTTCTTGTCGTCGAGTTCGAGCGCGCGCGCGATAAAGTCGAGCTCACGGCGCAGGCAGGAGGGGCCCTGGGGTGGGGTGGGGTGGGGGGGCGGTTGGTACTTATGGTTGGCGGTTGTGGATGGTGGTTGTGGTGGTTGTGGTGGTTGGTACGTTGGTGCGGCTACCACGCGTGGTAGTTCGTCGTTGAGTTCGAGTGCGTGCGCGATGAATTCGAGCTCGCGCGGCAGGCAGGAGGGGCAATGGGGGGGGGGGGCGTTTGTTTGTGGTTGTGGTTGGTATGTTGGTGCGAGTACCATGCGTGGTAGTTTACGTCGTCGAGTTCGAGCGCGCGCGCGCGATGAATTCGAGCTCACGGCGCAGGCAGGAGGGGCCCTGGGGGTGGTTGGTGGTGGTGTTCTGTTGCTGGTAGCGGTTGGTGGTTGCCTGTGGTGGTGGTTGTTGGTTAGTGCGGCTACCACGTGTGGTCGTTTTTGTCATCGAGTTCGAGTGCGTGCGCGATGAATTCGAGCTCACGGCGCAGGCAGGAGGGGCCCTGGGGGTGGTTGGTGGCGGTTGAAGGTTGTCGCGGAAGTTGGTGGTTGTGGTTGTGGTGGCTGGTGCGGCCACCACGCGTGGTAGTTCTTGTCGTCGAGTTCGAGCGCGCGCGCGATGAATTCGAGCTCACGGGGGTGGGCAGGTTAGGGTTTAGAGTTAAGGGTTCAGGGTTAAGGGGCCCTGGGGGTGGGTGGTTGGTGGCGGTTTTTTGTGGTTGTGGTTAGTTTGTTGGTGCGAGTACCACGCGTGGTCGTTTTTTGTCATCAGAGTTTGAGCGCGTGCGAGATGAAATCGAGCTCTTGGGGCAGGCATGAGGGGCCCTGCGTATCCAACCGGGGCGTTTTTCGGTGTCGGTTTTTGTAGGAGGTGACGATGATGGATTTCCAGTGTGACGCACCTACAGGCAGCGTACACGACCTTGCTCGGCGTAAAGCGCCCGAGCACTACATACGGGTGGCTGGCTACTGGTGGTGGGGGGCTAGTGGGTCAGGGCTGGAGCTAGACAGGTCACTCGGACCCCAGATCACCTCCGTTTAGGTTGAGGGTTTACCCGAACCCGAAACACTGATCAGTAGCCCCTGCTGCCGATACGGTATAGCGCCCGAGCACATGGGGAGGTGGGTGGTGGGAGATGGTCTAATGGCAGTCCAACCCTACCACATTCCCAACGCCTGAGGCGGCGCCTCAGGTGGCGGCTTTACTTGCGCGGATCAGGCGGCGCCTCAGGCGCGCCGACCGCCTCAGGCGCCACCTTAGGCGCACTCCTGATCGACTCAGGCGCCGCTTAGGCGTCATCCCAACCGCCTCAGGCGCCACCCTGACCGCCTCGTTATGTGACGTTATGACCGCATGCACTTGCGCGGATCAGACGATGGGGCTGTGGTAGGGCAGGTGCCATGGCTACGCTGCTCTCATTTCTCCTGTCAAGTAAACGATGTTAGAACGATCTTGTTGCTAGAATCTTCCGACCCGCTCACTCGCTTCGGCG
>VFSX01000012.1:102500-117500 GCA_016618255.1 Chlamydomonas sp. UWO 241 | reverse complement strand
CACGCACACCCACACACATGCACCGCCACCACGCACACACGCCACACACACACACATAAACCCACCCACACACGCACACACACACACACACCCACAGCAACACGCGCATACACACCTGCACCGCCACCACGCAGTTGCCATCATCCACCTCTAGCGGCGACACGTCTGCCCACTCGGGGCGCTGCCCCAGCGGCAGGCGCATCTCCTCTGCCTCGCTGCCTGAGCCGTCGTCCATGGCGTCCGTGCCCGTAGGCTGTGTCGGCGGGCTGCAAAGCCGTCCTCTTGCGTGCGTGCGCGTGTGTGTGCGCCGCGCTGCGCTAAGCCGCAGGAGGCTCGTGAGGCCGACGAGCGGGTCACAGGTACGTGTGGCGAGGCGCGTCAAACTTCCAGCTGTGGGGAGGTGCAGGTGGGAGGTGGTGCGTGGGTGCCGGAGGGGTGCGGCACACTGGTGCCGCCACGCATGGGCCTGCATGGCATGTCGCATGGCACGCACACAGATCAGCCGTGCTGCTCTGCATGGCCCTCCCCCACCACCCCACCTGTCCTTCTTCAGGTCGGCGAGGATGGCTTGGACCGTCTGCGTTGCCTGTGCGACTCGCTCTGCATGCATGGGGCGGATTGTGTGCATGGCTTACGTGCATGCCGACGTCTGAAGGCTCGTGTTTGCTTGACCTCCCTCGGCGCGCCTTGCTGTAGCTATCAGGACGGCAGTGTCAAGCACCCACCCGTGCAGTCGTTGCCGAACAGAGGACCCCCTCCGTCCAGTGCCCTTCCGGCCGGTATCCTCACAGCTCCGCCTCCACGCAGGCCACTGGGCGTGTAGGGCTGAGGTACGTAGTGGGTCTGCTCGCCGCTCATGATCGGGGGGCAAACAAAGGAAAATGGCAAAGTTTACTGAGCAAGTCCACGCAAGTGTGGACGCGAAAACCAGGTGCCGCCAGGCCGGGCTGTGCTTGATCTGCAGAGAGAGACGTTGTGTGATTTACAAAGGTGGTTGGAAGGGGGTTGTGTACACCGCAGGCCGTAGGTGCCAGGGTGTCACACTGTGGCATCTCATCATCATCATGTGGCAGGCCGCAGATGTCAGACCTCGGCTTGCACACGACCGCCCCCCCCCCCCACCCTCACACACAAACTGCCCCCAACAGGCGCTACATGTTCATGCCCATGCCCACGCCTGAGCAGCAGCCCGTGACGCTCGTCTTCGACCGCCCCTTCATCTCCCCCAGCAACATGCGCCCGTCCCACGTACGGCGTGTTCATGAGCGTGGGCAGGCCGGAGCACAAGGAGTCAAGAGGACAATGAGGCAGGAGGGCAAGGAGGCAAGGGGGTTGAGAGAGGGCAGCAGAGCTTGATGTGGCCCACATGTCAACGTGTGGTAATGTTGTTGCAGGACACGCAAGGACGCCGCATCTGCATCCACGAGTACACTCCAGCGCCTGCTCCCGTCGCGATCGGTCGCGTGCTCCGAGGCAAGCTCTGACGCGTGTGAAAATGAAGGCTGGGGCTCCCGATGCTCATGCCCAGTCCATCAGAGACCAGTGAGCACCAGGCTCCGCTACCAAGCAGTGCATCGCGAGGAGGTGGCAATCCGTTGATGCCTCGGCCTGCTTTAGCGCACAGGCCAGGTTCCTTTCTCGCTTTGCGACATCTGTAATACAATTGTTACAATGCTCTGGTCTCCAAGCAATATCTTCCCCTCTCCAGGGGGGGGGTGCAGTATAGTTTTTTTCAGACCTCATGTTGACTTATTTTCAAAACGGGCCTGGACCCCCCCCCCCAGTACACCCAGACCTGATCTGCTGGAGCTGAGACTTGGTGGGCAGCTTCGTGACGTCGTTCTCATTCCATCGCACTATTTGGGAGGCTGCAGAGCTCAGTCCTACTCCTGAAACTGGCCCCAGAAGACGGCCACGCGCCCCGGTGCAGCCCCACACACCGAGGCCCTGTCCACACCCTCCCAACAATTGAACCACATGAATGTCAATAGACATAGCATCCCTGTCGTGAGACAAATTCATTGCGTTCTTCCTCATCCCAATCAGAGGTCTGCAGAGCATTTTGGCTCCGAGGGGGTGTGAACCAGTGATCCACACCAACCGCCCGGTGTGGACCCTCTCACACCCCCACACAACTGCACTATCTATTGGGGGACGCACCGCCACCGCAACCTATCCATAAGCTCTTCGCCAGGGGCTCCCGCCCTGGCGCCGCTCGATGGCGGACAACCGGGACAACTGCGCTTGGTACTGGGCGGCTGAAAATCTGGAAATTTCCCCTGACCGGCTCTGACGCACAGCGCTACTGGTGAACTGGTCCTGATGGGGCGAGGCTATGTGGCAGATGGGGCAGCGGTACGATGGAGAGCACGATGCACGATGGCGAGAATTGCGGCGAGCATGCACCCCCTCTCACAACGATCGGAACTCAAGCAGATTGCGGCTCCTAATGGTTTACTGTGCCTGGATGGAAGAGAGAGACGGATGGCGAGAAATTGAGAAACATGGGAAGCGAGGCACATGCGGCTAGGCTTTGTGAGGAGGTTGCGGCGCAGGGGTTCCCTGCCCCAAGGCGCAGATTATTAGATGGCGACGCGATCGATGCACCAGCCGTGCGGCATGGGGCGAGGCGAGGCCCCACCAGCGGGCGGGCACCATAATGGAGATGGCGGCTAAGAACGGGGAATGCGGCTACCGGGGATGAGGCTACGGGTTATGCATGCCAGGGGACGGCGGACAAGGCTAATGCGTCACGGCGCATGGGTAAAGAACGGGGAATGAGGCTACGGGAGCTGGCGGGCGCGGCGCGCGCATGGCGCGCGCGGCGCATGGGGGTTGCATGGCGGCGCTCTGCGCGTGCATGCATGGAGGAGATTGCTGGCGGGCATGGAGGAGCTTGCTTGAGGGCAAACAGGAGATTGCTCGCGGGCGTGGAGGAGATTGCAGGCGGGCATGGAAGCGGATGGCGAGAAATTGAGAAACATGGGAAGCGAGGCACATGCGGCTAGGCTTTGTGAGGAGGTTGTGGCGCAGGGGTTCCCTGCCCCAAGGCGCAGATTATAGATGGCGCAGCAATCAATACACTAGCCGTGCGGCATGGGGCGAGGCGAGGCCCCACCAGCGGGCGGGCACCATAATGGAGATGGCGGTTAAGAACGGGGAATGAGGCTACAGGGAGAGGATACGGGTTACAGATGCCAAAGGGGACGGCGGAACAAGGATCAGCCATAGGTGTCACGGGAAATGGCTAAAGAACGGGAATGAGGCGGGTGGTACGGGTGCTGGCGCGCATGGAGCGCGGCGCGGCGCATGGAGATCGCATGGCGGCGCCCATGCATGGACGAGATTGCTGGCGGGCATACAGGAGATTGCTGGCGGGCATGGAGGAGATTGCTGGCGGGCATACAGGAGATTGCTGGCGGGCGTGGAGGAGATTGCTGGCGGGCATGGAGGAGATTGCTGGAGCCAATGGCGGCGGCGGGACTAGTAGTAGAACACAGGCGCACACCAACAATGCGTTGCTGTCACTACCTGGGTGGTATAGGGTGGATCTGGGGGCCCAGTGTCCTGTCTAGGTCCAGTGCGTGCGCGCGTGTGGGGGTTTACCCTCACCCCTACCAGGTAGCCAGCCAGTTTCCCACAAACTGAGTTTAAGGTGTCGGGCGCTAGCGCCGACACCGGTCTTATACATCATTACTGGTGTCACACAGACTGTAATATCCATCATCATTGGGTGTGTGGGGGGTCTGAGGGTGGATTTGGACTCCTCTTGACGGGAGAAATCCAGCGCACCGACTCTCGTGTCCAACGGATGTCAGAATAAAAAGTTGTATAAAAATTATAAGAAACGGTCCAGACCCCCCTCCCCCAAATTTCCATTTTAGAGTTGAATTCTCCCTCATCTCAGGAGGGGAAGGGCATGGCGCCGGTCCGGTGTGAACATTCTAAGTAATTCGACATGATGTCTGTTTCTAACTTTCCTGCCCCCCCGCCCTGCCCTCTGCCTGCCCTCTCTAAAGTATATGAGATGTGCGACACTACCTCAATCCCCTGCCAGACTCACAGCCCCACTGCTTGAGATCTGCATGGCAGACCTGTCCCCCCCCTCTTCGTTCTGAATAAGCAACAACAGCGCGTGTGTGTTTGTGTGTGGTACTGTGTTGGCACAATGCATGAAGGTGCACGGCAGCTAGTCAGTCGAGACCCAACCCCTCCATCTCCTGCAGCACGTTTGCACTGGCTTCAGCAGCAGCAATGGCGGCACAAATCTCGTCACTGCTGTCACCAAGAACCTCCAGTGCTCGTGCTGCCCTCTGCTGCACTTCCTCTGAAGAGCCAGGCCCCAGCAGCTGCATCAACAGAGGGATGGTACCGGCAGCAGCAATGGTGACCGCATTCTCTGCGTTCAGAGAGAGGTTCTGCAGTACTCCTGCTGCCCCCTGCTGCGCGTGCTCTGAAGATCCAGGCCCCAGCAGCTTCACCAGTGGAGGGATGGCACCGGCAGCAGCAATACTAACCTTGTTGTCCGAATTCTGAGCGAGGTATGCCAGCGCCTCTGTTGCATTTTCCTACACAGCAGCTGGAGAGTCAGACCCCAGCAGCTGCACCAGTGCAGGGATGGCACCGGCAGCAGCGATGGTGACCTTGTTGTCATCATTCCACGCAATATCCATCAGTGCCCCTGCTGCCATCTGGTGCACATTAGCTGGATAGCCAGCCCCCAGCAGCTGCACCAGTGGAGGGATGGCACCGGCAGCAGCGATGATGGCAGCATCACAAGACGTGAGGCCCGCAATTACCCATGCTGCGTTGCTCTGCACCCCAGCTGAGTAACCGGGCCCCAGCAGCTGGATGAGTGGAGGGATGGCACCACAAGCAGCAATGGCGGCCAGCGCGTCGTGATTTGTGTCGCCCGGGAGACACAGCGACGCGATTGTCTCCAGCGCGTGCCTTAGCTGGCCAGGGCGAGCGTCCGCGCCCAGCTGGCGCACCAGTTTCTTCAGCTCCCGGCGGGAGAGTGGGGGCATCGTGTGCGATGAGCGGCTGCGGGCGGAGGGGGCGTGCAGCGATGAGCCACGAGTGCATGGGAGTACGCGCGCATGGCGGATGCATGGCACACACGACACACTGCGCATGAGGCCATCTGGGTGGATACGACTGCATGGCAGGGCATGGCATGGAAGAAACCGCGGCCCGGCAGGTGCATAGTGGGCATCTGGTGCGACTGCCATGCGGATGGTGCGCCAGCCCGTGCATCCAGCCTGTGCATGCCACTCACGTATGCGGGGCTCGAACTGCGTGGCTGTCGCACGATTTGTAGACTGATCAGGAGGAGCGATCAGATCAGCAGCATGCGTCAGGGAGATGAGGCGCCGCCCAAGCGTGGCCCGGGCAGGCACCCGAACGCGTCGACGTCAGACAGGCGGATCGGCGAGATCGAGTCGCGGCAGTCGATCGGAGGTCAAGATCGAAATGTTCGAGGCGTTGGGTTCGAGACAGTTCATCGGAGTTCGACCCCACACAAGTGTGTCTGCATACCAGTGACCCCCCCCCCACCGGGGGATAGGCTGTGATCAGGTGCATAGTTGATCGAGCCGAGGTCCTCCCTGGTTCCACCCACCCGCCCTCAACGTCAATGTGGCCGCCATGCGTCTGCTCCAAGTGGGGCTAAAACTCTATGATGAGCATGCGCACACGATGTGTGTACACTTCTGAAGCAGTGCAGACACAAATAACACGGTGCGAGTTGTGTAGACCGACGAATGACCGACGATGTTCAACGGTAACAGTGAGGATCCAACCATTGTCAAGTTTACACACCTCTAAACCACACGCCTGCCAAACTTGGGGCGCGCGCGCACGCGTGCATGCTCACGAAGAGATCTGCAGCTACACAGCCTACAGCCTCCCTGCGTGTCTAGTTGGTGCGCAGGCGAGTGGAGCGGCGGGTGCCGGGCGTCGCTGGCGCAGAGGCCTTGCCTGCCTTGACTGGTGTGGCCTGGACCTCCTCCTCCTTCTCCTTGCCCCCCTCCTCTTCCAGCGCGCGTTTGCGCCCCTCGAGCACGCCGATGCGCTCCGCCTTGCCCGCTTGCGCGCGCTTGATGCGCTCGTACAGCTTGCGGTTCTTGCGCGTCATCATGATGTCCTTCATCTGCTCGGTCTCGTCCGTGTGCACGTCCCCGGGCGCGCGCTTCGGGTTGCCCCGCTCCCTCGGCGCCTCCTCCGCCTCCTCCTCGCTCTCCTCCTCGCCCTCGTCGTCCTCGCTCTCGTCCTCGCCAGCGTCGCCGACGTCCCGCCCGCTCGCGGCCGCCCGCAGCTCCTTTGCCAGCTCGGCGTGGTACACCTTCTCGACAGTCGCGTCGTCCTCGGCGTCGGCGGGCTTGGCGGCCTCGGCGGCGTCGGCGGCAAACGCAGCGTCGGCGGCGGCGCCCGCGTCGCCGCACGCGCGCAGGCGTGCCTGCCGTGCGGCATCCTGCAGCTTCTTCACAGTCAGCGCAAAGTCGGGCGTGTAGCCCTCCTCGTCGTTGTCCACAAACGGCGACAGGTGCGGCGGCGGTCGCTTGCCGGGCGCGTACAGTGCGGCTGGCAGCAGCACGCGGAAGTTGGCGCAGTCGAGCACCCACTGGGGCTGAACGTACGCGCGTGTGAGGAAGCGGTGGCCCTGCGTCGGGCGGTCGACGACCTGGGGAAAAACGGTGCAGGAGGTCCATGTGAGGGGTGCGTTCCAAGTGAGGCTTTAGACGACCCTGCAAGGATCTCAGCGGGCGGGCGGGCGGCCGCCCACATCAGAGGGGGGGAAGGGGTATGTGTGCGGGAAGGGGTGCATTCCAAGTAAGGCTTTGCCCATGCTGGGTTTTCAACGGGTGCAGTGCAGTGCGGTGTGGCGCGGTGACGAAAGCTCCGCACCAGGCAAACGCGCACGCACACACTCGCCCATACGCACCTGGTGCGTGATCGAGGGGCTGTTCTCGGCCAGTGGCGCGCCCTCTCCGTCCCACGACACTGCGCCGCCAAACGCGCGGATCACGAGAAGCAGCGGCTCGCGCGGGACTTCGCGTGCGAGGAAGAAGGTGAGGCCCTGCGTGGTGTGCGTGCGTGTGAGCTGGAGCGACTCGCGCGGGACTTGGCGTGTGAAGAAGGTCAGGCCCTGCTGCCAAAGAAACGAGAAGGATTGTGTGCGTGAGTGCACAGGGCTGCGTGTGCTGAGCAGTGGCAGGAATATGAGGTGGGGATGAGGTGCAGACGGTGATGGAGAGCGTCGGCAGGGGCAGCAGGAGCAGCAGGCAGCAGCAGGAGCAGCAGGCAGCAGCAGAATCAGCAGAGGCAGCAGCACTGGGCTGCGTGTGCTGAGCAGCGGCAGGAATATGAGGTGGGGATGAGGTGCAGACGGTGATGGGGAGCGTCGGCAGGGGAAGCAGGCAGCAGCAGGCAGCAGCAGAGCAGCAGGGGCAGGAGCAGAGGCAGCAGCAGCAGCAGGATCAGCAGAAGCAGCAGGAGGTGCGTGATTGTGGGTGGATGTCAGCAAGCGGTGTGCGGTATGTGGTGAGGAGGGTTGACGACCGCAACAGGCGCACAAGCAGCGCAGATGGATGCAGGTTCTGTTTGGGTGTGTGGCTCAGACAAGGCTGAAATTGTGTCCGCAGCGCACAGCGTGCTCGGTAATTGGACATGGTTGATTTGATCATCACGGCCAAGTTCCCAGGGCACGACGGGGGTGGGGGTGGGGGGGATCTACGATGTGAGTGCCTCGCCGGGGGAGGCGGGTGGGACGGCGGGCGCATGCATATCCAGCTTTGATGCAAGTGCGTGGCTCAGACAAGGCTGAAATTGTGTCCGCAGCGCACAGCGTGCTCGGAAATTGGACATGGTAGATTTGATCATCACGGCCGGGGCAGGGGGGCTATCTATCCGGGAGGGGGGGGAGGCGGCGGGCGCATGCATGCAGCTATGATGTGCCGTTTGGGTTTCTTTGTGGCTCAGACAAGGCTGAAATTGTGTCCGCAGCGCACAGCGTGCTCGGTAATTGGACATGGTAGTTTTGATCGTCACGGCCGCTCCCCAAGGTATTCATCCATGCGTGCGAGCTCACATGCAAGTCGTTTAGGCACGCACCAGGAACAGCGACCCGCTCGCTCCCAAAAACGCCTTGCATATATACACAAATCCTGTTGTCCACGCCCTATGATCATTATGGTCCCATGTCCCTAAATTCTCATCAGCGCCGTTAAGCAGAGCAGGCACACGCACCTTGAAGAGCGACCCGCACACGCTGGCCTCGTCGTCCGCGTCCACACCGAGCGCGCCGCCCGCGACCGACACGCCGTCGCCGTCGCCATCACCGTCCATGTTGGCGTCGGCGTCAAAGTCAACGTCGGCGTCGTCACCTCCGGTGGACGTGCTCGCTGCACGCCCGCCGTCGCGGCGCATTGCGTCCATCATCGCGAGCACGCCACCTGAGGGGTCGAGGGCAGTGGTGGCGTGGTGTGTCTTCTGGGGTGGCAACAGCCGTATCGTATTTTATGAACGAGCGTGCTGCACGCGAGCAGCGACAAGTGCTGCGCAAGGGCAGCGGCGAGTATTCTGGGCAAGGGCAGCGACAAGTGCTGCGCAATGGCAGTGGCGCGCGTGCGTGCGAGCGCTGGAGCGCCGTCTCACCTGCGCCATCGCCGCCCGCATCGGCACCGTCCGACTCCTCGTCCTCCTCGTCGTCGCCGTCATCGGAGTCGTCGCCGCCCAAGTCGATGTCCATGATCGGCTCGTCGCCCTCGTCCTCGCCGTCGTCCTCGCTGTTCACCTCCTCCTGCTCCCCGCCCTCCTCGCTCTCCTCGCCCTCCTTTCCGTCCGCCCGCGTCAGCGGCGGCAGGCCCGCGGCCGCGCGCTTCGCGGCCTCGCTCGCCTCGAGCGCAGCGAGCGCCTGGCCCTGCTGCGTGAATGTCACGTTGGTCGCGGCGCGCACCTGTGTGGGGCGGTGGTGGTGGCGGGGTGTGTGGTTAGGTTAGGTTGAGTGATTATTTAGGGTTGTTAAATGTACGAGAGGGAAGGGGGACAGACGCTCACTGGGACCCGCGCAAGGCAGGCAGGCAGAGGTAGACAACGGCAGGCACACAGATAGATAGACAGGTCAACCATCAGACAGACAGGCAGACAGACAGACAGACACAGACACAGACAGAGTGAGCACTCACCCCCGCGATGTCGGCCATGATCGACACGAGCTCGTCAGCCGCTGCCTCCATCTTCTTGTCCAGGGACGGAGGGTAGCGCAGCTGAGCACAAACGACATGTGAGGAAATGGGTCAGCACACAGGGATGGAGAGGGGTTGGCATCAGGGGTGGAGAGGGGTGGAGAAGGGTCAGCACCAGGGGTGGAGATAGGTGTCGAGAGGAAGGGGCGCATGGGCGGTGGCGGTGTGTGCCGGTGGTTGCGCACACAGCACACCACGCTGCTTTGCAGCACGCAGACGGAGGCACAATTAGTGGACGCGCAGCAGGTCAGCACACGGGGGTGGAGAGGCGAGGGGGAAGGACCACGTGCGCGTGTGTTGCTGCACACGTGTTATGCACAGTCTCTGCCAAGGCACACGCGCGCAAACGCAGCGAGTGCGCCTCGGTTTTTACAGGTTTAACACGTACCTGTAACGCGCCCGGAGGACCCTGGGGCGTGATTTCAGGCCTAGACTTCATGTATAGGGGAGCTCTATTAAGAGAGCCTGCAAGGCCACGCAGCGCGCCAGCCTACCATGAAGAGTGCGCGTTGTGGAGGGGCACCAGCAACGCACCTCAAGCATGTGGTCCAGCTCCAAGTTAAAAACTGCAGCAGGCGAGCGATACAATCCTAGCAGCCAATCCAAAAAAAGTAGCACAACAGTGCAGCAACAGTGCAGCCAGCTCCGCTCCTTAACATGGGCGCAAGCCTTGGCGTAAGCTGGTACATAAACGCACCTCGAGCATGTGGTACAGCTTGAAGTTGACAAACTGCAGCAGGCGAGCGATACAATCCAAGCAGCCCATCCGAAAAAACAGCACAACAGTGCAGCAACAGCCATTTCCGCCCCTTTACAAAGGCGGAAGCTGGTACATCAACACACCTCGAGCATGTGGTACAGCTTGAAGTTGACAAACTGCAGCAGCGTGTTGTAGAACTCGAGGAACGTGAGCATGACGCGGTAGTCGACGTCGGTCGGCAAGACCTGTGTTGGCGTGAGGGAGGTGGGAGGAAGGAGGGAGGCAGGTGGGGGGCAAGGTGGTGGGAGGGGGGGTTGCATGCAGGCATGCACACAAAACACACATACACAAGACATGCACACACAGACACGCGCATTCACACAAACGGACACACACACACACACACCTGCGCGAGCTGGTGCGGCACGAGCCACGTGACCGTCTGCCCAAGGATCTCTGCCTGGTAGTAGAAGCCCTTGATCGACACAAACACGCGGCGAAGCGCGTGCGTGCGCACGACATACGCGTTGAACTCCATCGACAGGCGGCGCGCCATGACGACGGCCTGTGTAGAGTGTGTGTGTGTATGTGTGTTGTGCAGAGGGGCATGCACACAACGTACGCGCATGCATGTGTTTGTGTGTGTGTGTATGCATGTGTTTGTGTGTGTGTTCAGAGAGGCGTGCGCACGCCGTACGCGCATGTGTGTGTGCATGTGTGTGTGTGTGCTTGTGTGTGCGTTTGTGTGTGTGCGTGCGTGTGTGTGCAGAGAGGCAAGCGCACAACGTACGCATTCAACTTCATCGGCACGCCATCCACCGCACACAGCAACAGGAACATCGGCTGTCCCGCCGAGACAGCGTCTAGTCCCGCCGAGACAACGTCTAGTCCCGCAGAGACATCGTCTAGTCCCGCCGAGACAGCGTCTAGTCCCGCAGAGACAGCGTCTAGTCCCGCAGAGACAGCGTCTAGTCCCGCAGAGACAGCGTCTAGTCCCGCAGAGACATCGTCCCTGCAGAGACATGGTCTAGTCCTAGTGCCACCGCGTACGTCCGTCACACTGGCACAGGACACCAAGCAAGCAAGCAAGCAACCGGCCTTGGACATCAACCAACCAACCTTGGCCCCAAGTGTTGACACAGCACACACAGCACCACGCCTTATTCCAAACAATCGACTTATAACCAACCAAGACAACCAACCAAACTCATGGCCACCGACAAACCAACCCAAGACATAAACCCGCACATCAAGCAATCAATCAAGCAAGCAAGCAGCCAAGCAACCAAGCAGCCCACCTTGGACGGGATGTCGTAGCGCTTCTCCGCGGGCAGCGTTGCAAACAGGTGCACCATGGTGAGCGGGTCGTCGAGGTCGCGCACAGCGTCAACAAAGGAGGGGTACCTAAGTGTGGGGATGTCAGAAGATGAGTGTGTGGGAGTGTGTGCGAGAGGAGTGTGTGAAACGTACGAGGGGTACCTTCGTGTGAGAGAGGGTAGTGTGGGGATGTCGTGAGAGGAGTGTGGGAGAGGAGTGTGGGAGAGTGTGTGTGAGAAGTGTGAAACGTAAGAGGGGTACGTGTGAGAGAGGGGAGAGACGGGTGAGGTGCAGGTACTTGTGTGAGAAGGGGGAGTGTGGATGCGAGTGAGTGAGACGTGCTGGTACATGTGTCAGAAATATATGTGTGGATGTGAGAGAGTGAGAGGGGTGGGGTGCTGGTACGTGTGTGAGAGGAGTGTTGTGAATGCGAGAGTGAGAGAGAGGAGCGAGCTGCGGGCGCGTGCCGCGGCGGCGTGTGCTGGGTGATGCACACTTCTGTATGCATTGCGTGGATGAGTGCCGTGCCTCTTGCCGTGCAAGCGGCTGTCGGAGCGGCCGCCGGGTCGCATGGCAGGCAGTCCTTCGCCGCTCTCCCCCGCATTGATTTGCTGGCCATGCCGCAAAGGCGCGCCAACGTGCCTATGGATGCCGGGTTGCATGCAGGCATGCAGCCCATCGTGCTCTCTCCGCCGTTGACCGAAGACTCGACCCCCCTCTGCGCCTCCCAGCATGTTTGCTTGTGCCTGCATCCGCCACCCCCACGCCGCACGCACCTCTCCTTGACCAGGTGGTCGACCTTGTAGCCGGGCTTGAGGTTCTTCAGGCGCTGCGCCAGCTCCAGGTTCTGCTTCGCGGTCGCCTTCTTGATCTTCTTGTCGTACGTCTTCAGGTCCCTGCGAGTTGCGTGCGGTAGCACCAAGGGGTTAGGCACACACGCGGTCGCCCACGATTGCTGGCAACAGTGGGCTCGTTGCCTGCATGCCTGCGCGTCGGGCGTGGCTTGCATGGCGTGCGGCACATGCCATGCGCACCTGAACGTCACGAGCAGCGGCTCGTGCTGCAGGAAGTTGATGTCCTTGATGTGGTAGTACGTCTTGTTGGCGCCGTGAGCCTTCTTCTTCGGCTCACGCGGGTGCACGCCCTTGAGGATACAGAGGCGCCTGGGTGGCATGGAGAGAGTGCATGAGCATGACGCATGTGGGGGTCCATGGGAGGGGGGGCCATCCAATGCACTGGCTGGTGCGTTGAGCGTGTGCATGCATGTCTGAGTTCCTCGTTGCTGCGATACAGGGGGCGCGCAGCGTAGAGGCTGCCAAAATGGCGGCGATGTAAGCCCGCCGCCTGCAGCGCGTCGCCTCACCTGAACTCCCCCAGGCGCAGCTGCAGCTTGCGCACAGCCTGCGTGCGCGTCAGGTACTGCGCCACATTCCCGGTCTTGCCCTGCGGTCAGGGAGGGAGCACAAACGGTGAAAAAGAGAACGCCGCCGCCAGTGTGCCGAGCTTTGCAACGCCGCTCGAATCCTGCTGCCCCCTCATCCTCTCCGCCTCTCCTATCCGTCTCATGGATGCAGTAGCAGCAAGGTAGCAAGCGGCATCGGCGCCCAACGCACCCGCTTGAGTTTCTTGCCCATTTTGCTGAGCTGATGGGGGCTCTACTGAGGCGCCGGGGTGGGGCGCTGTCTGCTCTGAGTGAACAGCAGGGTCGATTGCTCGACTGGATACCTGGGCAAGGCGCTTGGAGCTCCGCGCCCAACGGTGTGACCCACACTCTCACACTTTCGTAGTTCGCTCTCGGTGGTCATTCACAGTCCGTGGCGCATGCACTGCACGTCCTAGGTTGCTTTTGGGTGAGAGTTTCAACATGGCAGCAGCGGTGCTTTCATCGTTTGTGTCAGTGAGATTTCGCGAGCTCCACTACGTGCGAGACCACGATGGCTCCACCAACCTGGACGCTCTGTATGACGCGTGCTGCGCGGCTGGGCTCGTCGCTGTGAGGGGGGGCGGCGCCAGGGAGCGGTACGAGGCCGTATTCGACGTGAGTTTAGACAATGCGCTCGGCCCGTTTGTGCTGGATTATGTTGAGGAGGTCTGCGGCGACAGACTGCTCACATCCGATGACCCCGGTCTCGCTGCCATCCTGGATGGCGAGTTCGTGGCGTCGTTCGTGGCAAAGAAAATGGCGTCTATCGAGGCGTCTTTGGTGGCAGCGCTCAAATCCGAGGCGCAGTTTGGCGACTTCGTGGCGCGCTCGCTGAACCGAGACCTGGGCAAGGTGTCGCTGTTGAAGTCGGTGCTGGAGGCGCTGCAGCGCATCCGCGGGGGCGCGCACGATGGAGGCGGGCCTGCAGCCAGCGTCAGGTGGGTGGGCAGATCGGCAGATCGGAGGCACGCATGCACGAGCGATGCATGCAGACAGCACACGCTGGGTGGGGAATGTGGTGTACTGTAGTGTGGAGGGCGCAGGGGGTGTTTGAACGCGCCATGCCATTGCATGCATGCGCCGCCATGCAACTGTGCATGCATGCGGCGACAGACCGCAGCAATCTACGCGTCCACACCCACACGGCACTGCCGCGTCGCATGTACGCGCACAATACGAACACACACGCGTGCAGGCCCGGCGTTGACGCTGAGCTGCGCCAGGCCGCGCTGCTGCAGCGCTGCTTCCAGGTGCTCGCGTGGTGCACCCGCGCGGGGCTGCACTGCCAGCCGCACACCGGGCGCTACTCGTCCCTGCCAGAGTGGATGCGCGCGGTGAGCACTTGCGCGTGCCTGCCTGCCTGCCCTCTACCCTGCCTGCCTGCCGCTGTGTGTCGGTGCGCCCTGCCTATGCCCTGCCTGCCAAGGCCTCCGACGCCAACGTGGATGGTCCTCCTGCAGGTGCACACGCGGAGGGCGGGGCGACCGGCCGGGTCGACGCTCTTCCTCGACGACATGCTCTCGTCGCTGAGGATCGACGGAGCGTACCCTTTCTCGTCGCTGCAGGTGCGTGTTCCCATTATGTCTCCTCCCAGCTATGCCTTGTGTCCTCATTGCCTACCTGCCCTGGCTGCCCTGCCTGTCCTGTCTGCCATACATGTTATCCTCCCTTCAACGCCCTACGTCCGCTCTCATTGATCCCCTCCTTTCTATCAATTCTCCTTGTCCCTCCTAGCCGCTCTAATCGCTATACCCTCCCTCCTACCCAGTCCCCTCCCTCCCTGTACCCTCCACATGATCTCCGCTGGTGCGCAGGCATCCCGGCTACCCCCCCTTGCCCCACGCGATCCCTTACCCCACGCTCCGACTCCCGAGCAACAACCCCGTAACAGTAACATCGGCTTTCCAGCGAAGACTACCTTCTAGTCCTAGTACCACCGCCTAGACCCAAGTCCAGTTCTGGCCCTAACAATTGCTTGTAGGGGCGGCAGCCACCAGCCGGCTGCCTGCCAACGTGTAGTCCTAGAGCAAAAAGGAGAGCTATTATGCGACGCCTCAAAAATGTATAGCAACTGCTTCCAGGGGATAGAGGGGGTCAACAGCCTCACAGCCGCCGAACTTCCCCGCACCCTCCTCGCACTCCTGCCAACGCCACACACACCACACCCAAACCAGAACATGCTCTTCATGCTGTTCCTGACGGTGCGCGAGGACGACGACGCCGCATGGAACACGAAGCTCGCGCTGCTCACGTACTACCTGCTTGACCTCGACTACATGCAGCCCAACGGGGCGCTCGCGTCAAGTGAGGAACAT
>VFSX01000012.1:57500-97500 GCA_016618255.1 Chlamydomonas sp. UWO 241 | reverse complement strand
CGCACACACACACTCACACACACGCACACGCTCAGATCGCGTCGTGGGTCTGTACTTGCACCACACGCACTCATTCACGCACACGCACACACAGATCGCACAGGTCGTTTCAGGGGTCGCAGGCACCGGATAGCACCACACACACGCACACGCATGCACACGCACACACACAATCACGCACACATACAATCACTTACACGCACACAATCACACACACGCACACACACACACATGCACACACGCACAGATCGCGTCGTGGGTCGCAGGCGAGGCCGCAGCATCTGCGTCGTCGTCCTCGTCAGCAGGCGCAGCTGGCGCCAGCTCAGCGCAGCTTCCGGCCAGCCCCTTCCCCCTGGCCGCGCTGGTCGAGCTGCCGTGGAGCGCGGAAGAGGAGGATGCGCTCGTGGGGTGGCTTGCTGGGCAGCTGGCTAAGGGGCGGCCTGCAGGCGAGCTGCTGCCGGTCTACTTTCTCGGCAGGTGGGCTACACAGGTCACAGATACAGATGGTTGGCTAATTGCTTTGGGTAGGAAGAGGAGGGGAGGGAGTGGCTGGGCAGCTGGCTGAGGGGCGGCCTTGTGGGCGAGCTGCTGCCAGTCTACTTCCTGGGCAGGTGAGTTCATACAGATCAAAGGCACAGTCACAGATGGTTGACTTAATGCCTTGGGTAGGTAGAGGGGGGGGGGAGGAAGATGCGCTCGTGGGGTGGCTTGCAGCTGGCTGAGGGGCGGCCTGCTGGCGAGCTGCTTCCAGTCTACTTTCTGGGCATGTGGGTTTGTGACTTGTGGCACACAGATGGGTGCACAGATGGGTGGCAGGCTGGCTTGGGTGGCTTGGGCAGGAGGGGGGAAGAGAGAGGGAGGGGAGGGAGGGGAGGGAGGGGAAGGAGAGGGAGGAGGGAGGGAGAGGGGAGGGAGGGGAGGAGAGGGAGGGAGGGGAGGGGAGAGGAGGCAAGGGGAGAGAGGGAAGGGGCAGCATACACTCCCAGTCCCCTCTCTCGCCATTCCCTGCCCACCCGAACCCAACCAGCGCCGCGCACGCTTACCGTCCCACCCACCCCACCCCACACACGCACACTCCAGGGGTCGTGTGCTCGAATCCGTCGGGAACGTACATTCTGCAAACACACACACACACACACAAACTGCAGGGGCCGCGTGCTTGAATCCGTCGGAGCATACAACCGGTGGCAGCTGACAAAGCAAGCTGGTGGCGGTGGAGGCGGTGGTGGTGGTAGCGATGCCTCGGCGCTGTGCGATGCGATGGTCAACGCGGCGGCGGCGCTGCTGCCAATGCCGCAGGTGTGGTTTGTGTGACATTATTCCAGGGCCGTGAAGCGATGGGTTACTATTAGGCCAGTGTGGGCGGTGGTGGCAGCAGTGGTGGTAGCGATGCCGCGGCGCTGTGCGATGCGATGGCCAACGCGTCGGCGGCGCTGCTGCCGATGCCACAGGTGTGTTTTTTGTGGCGCTGGCATGCATCCACGTGCACGTTATTGAAGGGTCGTGAAGCATTGGGTTAGGAGCTCCTACTAGTAGGGGCCAGTGAGGGGGGGGCGGCGGCAGCGGTGGCGGTGCCGTGGCGCTGTGCGATGCGATGGTCAACGCTGCGACGGCGCTGCTGCCAATGCCACAGGTGTGGTTTGTGTGGAGCTGCCCTGACATGCATCCACGTGCGCATTATTCCAGGGCCGCGAAGCTATGGGTTGCTAGTAGGCCAGTGGGCGGGGGCGGCGGCAGCGGTGGCGGTGCGGCGGCGCTGTGCGATGCGATGGTCAACGCTGCGGCGGCGCTGCCGCCGATGCCGCAGGTGCGGTTTGTGTGGAGCTGCCCTGACACGCATCCACGTGCACATCCCAGGGTCGTAAAGCTATGGGTTGCTAGTAGGCCAGAGGGCGGCGGCAGCGGTGGCGATGCGGCGGCGCTGTGCGATGCGATGGACAACGCTGCGGCGGCGCTGCTGCCAATGCCGCAGGTGTGTCTAGTGTGACTGTGGGATCACTGTAGGGAATCTGCCTTCTGGTGACTTGCACTCACTCTCTCATTCTCTCTCCCCTCTCCCTCTCCCCCTCTCTCTTTCTTCTCTCTTCCTTCTCTCTTTCTTCTCTCTTTCTCCCTACCCCCCTCTCTCTTTCTTCTCTCTTCTCTTTCCCTCCCTCTCTCCCTCGCTCTCTCTCTTCCCTCTCTCCTCTCTCTCTCCCTCTCTCTTTCTCCTCTCTTCTCTCTCTCTCTCTCCCTCTCTCTCCCTCTCTCTCTTTTCCCTCTCTCTTCTCTCTCTCCTTCCCTCTCTCCTTCCCTCTCTCCTCTCTCCTCTCTCCTCTCTCCTCTCTCCTCTCTCCTCTCTTCTCTCTCTAACACACACACACAAGCCTCCCTCAGTGCTGCCGCCTGCAGCGCAGCATCGCTATCGCCGCGCCCGGCCCTGGGACCCCCTCTGCACCCTGGCATACGCGCCTGCTCGCGCACACACACACACACACACACACACACGGTGCAGCGCAACATCACCATCGCCGCGCCCGGCCCTGGGACCTCCTCTGCGCCCTGGCCGACGCGCCTGTTCGCACACACACACACACACACACACACACGGTGCAGCGCAACATCACCATCGCCGCGCCCGGCCCTGGGACCTCCTCTGCGCCCTGGCCGACGCGCCTACTCGCGCACACACGCACGCTCAAACACACACACGCTCACGCTCACACTTCCCCCCCTCTCCCCCTTTCTGTCGCCTGCAGCGCAACATCACCATCGCCGCGCCCGGTCCTGGGACCTCCTCTGCGCCCTGGCCAACGCGCCTGCTCGCGGGGCTGACCCTCCAGACAGACGGGCAGGTCCCGATGATGCACGCGGCAGTGTCGGGCGTGCGGGCGCCGCCGCTGCTCTCGTCACGTGTGGACGCGCGGGCGCCTGTGGCTGGGGGCGCAGGTGGGACTTGGAGTTGAGGCTCAAGGCACCGGTTTAGGGTTTAGGCCCTCATAGGAACCGATAGGGTTCAGGCGGCCAGGCGTGTGGGCACCGCCGCTGCTGTCGCCGCGTGTGGACGCGCGGGCGCCTTTGGCTGGGGGCGCAGGTGCGGGTTTGGGTTTTGTGGGGCTTTCTGGAGTTCAGGGTTTTAGGCGGGGGTGTCGTGCGTGTGGGCGCCACCGCTTTCGTCACGCGTGGACGCACGGGCGCCTGTGGCTGGGGGCTCAGGTGGGGCTTGGAGTTGAGGCTGTAGGCACCGGTTACTAAGGGCTTAAGGCTTAGAAGGCGCCGGTGAAAGGGGTTTACCAGGCACTGGTTTAGGTTTCAGGCGTCAGTGGCGGACGTGCGGGCTTCGTAGGCACCGGTCAAGGGTTGATTAGGCACCGCTTTACGTTTCAGGCAGCGGTGTCGGGCGTGCGGGCGCAGCCGCTCCCCTCGTCGCGCTGGGGCCGGTGATTTTGTTTTCAGGATTTTCCATTGATTTTCTGGAGCCATTTGCCTGAAAATTCGAATCCATGGAGCCCTCCCAAATCCGGCTCCAAACGCCGAAAACAAAAACACTGCTGGGGTTGCAGGTGGAGGCCGTTGCACCACCACACGCATGTCAGCGCACGCACTCAGGTGCACACCACCAACTCCCCGTGCGCCCTTCCCTATTCCTGTGCCACACACATACACACACACAGACACACACGTGCCTGCTACAATCCGCAGCTGGCGACAAGCCGCAGGACGCAGACATGGGGGGCGAGCAGGCGGGCGCGGCCCCCGGCGCGTTCGTGGGCAGCCAGCCGGGCGTGGGTGGGCTCGCTGCCGGCGCGCCGCACGCCGCACCCGACGCCGACGCGCCGCTCGACGGCGCCGACGGCGAGCTGCACCCGCCGCCGTATGCGACGTTCGACGGCGACGGCGGAAGCGGCGGCGGCGCAGGCCTGTTCTCGCTCGGGGGCGGCGACGGCGCCGGGCCGTCGAGCCGGCCCGGGGGGACGGGGGGCGGGGGGGGCGAACCAACCGGCGTCGCGGCCACGCCGGTGCGCCACCCGAAGCGCGCGCGCACCGTGGGCGGCGCGAGCTGGCTGCGGTAGTGGGCAGGGTTTGCAGAGTTTGCACACGTTCGCGCCCAGCTCCCTGTGGAGGGCCCCACGACGTAGGTGGCGGAAATCCAAGGGCCAGCTGCAGTAGTTTAGTTTAGTACACGTGCGGGGCGGCTGGCGGCAGTGGATCTTGGGATTGCCCTGGTGGCGGTGAACAGAGGAGCACAGAGGGGCTATGCCGCGTGTGCGCTAACTCTCACCTCACTTGTAATCACTTGGTGTGTTTGAGTGAGCAGGCTGTGGCGGCAGCATCAGGGGCAGGGGCGTGAACGCGGCAGTATCTGGCGGGGACACGGGCGGGGAGGCGGGCAGATCGAGGAGCAGGCGCAAGAGAGAGTTCCCGTTCGGAACGCTAGTTCCAGTAAGGGTCCCGCTCGAGCCAGAGAAGCTGACGGAAGCTGGTTTCGGCGTCCCCCCCTGTCAGCATCGCGTCAGCATGCGAGCAGAGCCGTCCGTCTCGCACGCGCGTGCCAACAGATCCTATATATGCATTGCATCGCCTCTGTCTTGCGGTGCGTCTTTGCGGGCGATTAGCGAGCGAGGGGATGTGTGAACTCCATCCACCTCGCTGTCGCCGCCGTCCCGCGCCGCACCTCAGCCTGTGAATTGCGTCAGCGCATGTGATTCGTGATGAACCAGAGGGTGGGGGGCATAGGAGACGGGGCAGGCCTAGGTGGGCGCGTGTTGGGAAGTAGGAGTGGGCGCAGCCCACAAAGCAACGCCGCAGGGCAGAGGCCACTTACGCTAACAGCAACCTTCTGCCACACACCTGCCACATACCGCACGTGTGACGCACACGCACAAACGCACGCACCAGCCCCACCATCAGCCCCACCAGGTTGTACATACTGGGCGCGACGATGAACACACACACACGCACTTACGCAGGGCCTGCGCAATGGCAACGCGGGCGACGCCGCGAGGACGGCAAGGACTGCGAGAAGTCGTCACGCATGCGCCACACGCTCCAAAGCCTGTTTTCTAGAGGGGCATGAGGCGCCCCCCCCCCAACGCGCGGGGCAGTCCAGGCAGTTGACGCCCACCCCTGGTGCCCCAGCCAGCCGCCATGCGCTCGACGTGCCGGTGGGTGCGGTGCGCGGAAAACGGGCAATACGTCCCTGAATGTGTAGGCGGCCGCACTAGCTCCACAGGCATCAGCCACACTGCTTCTCGTTGCCTAGAAGGTTTGTACGCGTGCAGAGTAGATATGGGGGTCCTGGCTTGGATTATGCAGGTAGCAAGCGCGGTGGGAAATAAGCACGGAGTTTGAACATCGGACTTCGGCCACTGATCGCGCACGCATCACTGCATCTCAATCTCTCCCATTCGCCTTTTTCATAGCAATGCTTATTGCGCAACACCTTCTACCTGCCTTCTCCCCCTCTCTCTCTGGATTGGATAAGATTGGATTACAGGGGGCAGGCGTGTCATGCGATCGCCAGGCCCGCTCCCCTGTCTCAAGTTCTGTGCACAACTGGCCTGCCTGTCCCTCTCTTTCCCAGGAGATCCGAGCCAAGCGCCCCCACCTTTCCCCCAGTCCCCTCAGTCACACGTGCCCAGGCGCGTCAGGTAACCGTGCTCAGCCTGCCTGCCCTTGGAGATCTGCCTGTCCCACTTGATCACCGGCACGCTCACGACCCGCCAGACACACGACTGCAGCAACTGCTTGTGCGGGCGAGTGGAACTACTTCCGCACGCCAAACAGTACTGTTTTGGCACGGTCGGTGCGTTGCTGAGAAGGCTGTTCGGCCCTCCGACCCATCCACCTCGACTGCCAGCAGCTTGTCGCCTGGCAGTAGGACCACGATGTCGATGCTGAACAGCCCGTAGTATGTCAGCGCCAAACTACGGCACTCCCCCTACGGTCTCCTGCCCCGCCGTCTCACTGAGGCTGAGTCAGCCGCACACGCCCAGGCACGTCAGGTAGTTGCGCGCAGCCTGCCCGCCCTTGACTACCTGCCTGTCCCACTCCTTCACCGGCACGCTCATGACACGCCAGCCACGCGCCTCTAGCAGCCGGTTGCGCAGGCGCGTTGCGCCTTTGGGCACGGTCGGTGTGTTGCTGAGGTACTGGGTGGGCCCTTCCACCTCCACTGCCAGCAGCTTGTCGCCTGGCAGCAGAACCGCAATGTCGATGCTGAACAGCTCGTCTGCCGTCTGGTGCTCGCTGATGGCGCCAGAGCAGCCAGGCAGCTGGCGGATCACATCGAGCACCTGCGGCTGCGTACGTGAGACGGTTACGTTGCCGACCTCCTCCAGCCATGCCTGCTTGCAGGCTGCCATCAGCCGAGGCGGCACGGCTGTGACCAGCTGCCGTGTGTCGAGCCAAAGAAAGAACTGGAATAGCTGACAGAGATCCAGTGGAGTGAAGGCGACGGCTGAAGCGGCCGCGGCAGCGTGCTCAATCAGGACTCCCACGAACGCTGCATTCTGCTCATCAAGGGCGGCCAGCGCCCACGCCGTGTTGGCCAGACCCTGGGGGGTGAAGCGACGCAGCTGCCGAGTAGCCTCCTGCACCAGCGCACCCATGAAGACTGCGTCCAGGTAACCCAGAGTGGCCAGCGCCCATGCCGTGTTGGTCAGGTTTTGTGGGTTGAACCTGTGCAGCTGGCGTTCAGCCTCCTGCACCAGCGCACCCGTAAAGGCAGTGTCCACATGGCCCAGAGTGGCTAGCGCCCACGCCGTGTTGGCCAGCTCCTGTGGGTTGAAGCTGTGCAGCTTCCGCGTAGCCTCCTGCACCAGCGCACTCATGAAGAGAGCGTCCACGTGCCCCAGCGTGGCCAGCGCCCACGCTGTGTTGGCCAGCTCCTGTGGGTTGAAGTTGCGCAGCTGCCACGTAGCCTCCTCCACCAGCGCACTCATGAAGACTGCGTCCACATGGCCCAGAGTGGCCAGCGCCCACGCTGTGTTGGCCAGGTCCTGTGGGTTGAACCTGTGCAGCTGCCGTGTAGCCTCCTCCACCAGCGCACTCATGAAGGCAGCGTCCACGTGCCCCAGAGTGGCCAGCGCCCACGCTGTGTTGGCCAGATTCTGTGGGTTGAAGCTGCGCAGCTGCCGCGTAGCCTCCTGCACCAGCGCACCCATGAAGTCAGTGTTCACGTGCCCCAGCGTGGCCAGCGCCGACGCCGTGTTGGCCAGACCCTGGGGGTTGAAGCTGTGCAGCTGGAGCGTAGCCTCCTGCACCAGCACACCCATGAAGTCAGCGTCCACATGGCCCAGCTTTGCCAGCGCCCACACCGTGTTGGCCAGGGCCTGTGGCTGCATCTCCTGCAGGAGCAGATCTGCCACCTGCACCAGCTGCGTGATGAGCTTTGTTGGCACATGTACCCTTGCGGACAGGCGTGCGGCAGTATGAAGTGCACATGCCACATGGATATGGTTGAAGCTGTGGCTGTGCTCCTCCACCAGCGCCAGCAGCTCGTCTCCGTCGGTGCAGCCCTTCAGGCGCGACGTTGACAGCCGTGGGTCCATCATGTGGTGGTGGCCGGCTCCTGCATGGCCACGCTGCAAGACATGTGCATGCAAAGACACAACAATGTGTGAGCTGGGAGTCGTAAAGACACGTGCAGCTCGACCAGGGCGCCAGACGCGAGCCAACGCTGGGGCATGCGGGCTGCACTGCTGCCCCTGGCCCTCTGCCCCTTCCTTCTGATGCACCGGCCGACTTACCATGTCACGCGAGCGCGGGGCAGGCTGCCTGGACTCCTGGAGGCCTCCAGACACGTGCGCCACCGTGCGGATCTCTCCCTCTTCGAGCTCCGAGTCGGAGTCGACGCCGTGGCTGGCGCCCGCATGGCCAGGCGGCTGCATAGAGCATACAGACGCATGCATGCATGCATGCATGCACGAAGCACCCACAAGTCAGGGCGAGGCATGGGGCGTGTGATGGAATGGAGCAGGCGAACGCGAGCGAGCGCCCATGCCGTCATGGGCCCGCATGGGCGTCATTGCACTTCACATGCTCCTCAGCCCCATGCTCCCTCTGCCCTGCACGCACCGGCCTGCTCGCAACCGCGTCAGTCGAGGTCGTGCGACGCTGCCTGGATCCCACGAGGCCGCGAGGCTCGTCGTCCTCACTGTCGGAGCGACCCCGCTTCTGGCCACTGTGTCGCTCGCTTGAGGGCACTCCGTGAGCAGGCGGCGCGCCACCTCCACCACCGCCGGAAGCATCAGATTCCCGTGGGTGCATTCTCAACGAAGCGAACGCAGGACAAGGGCGTGAATCGAGTCGATCCGGTGATGGAGAGGAGCGACGAAATGCCGTGAGGTTGAGGCTGCACGATGGACTCTGCCACGATGGCCTCTCCACGGCCCTAGGGTGGGTGTGTAGAGTGAGGATACAGCCGATGTGCTTCGTGGGTACCTGCAGGTTTAAACTGTTAATAGCCATGCGCCACACTGCGATCGGTGTTGCGCAGGCATCAGAGAGGGACAGAGAGGACTGGGCGCCATCTGGGCTGGATGGAGATGAGGGAGCACCATGCACAGAATTGGTGGTGGCATTCCCGGGCGCATCGTAGGCTTCGACGGTGTTTGAAACAGAGGCTGCATCTCTACGACTTCCACCGTGGTCTCAGGCCACACAACGAGGTTGAGACATTACGCAACAGCCTGGAGGTGCAGCTCAGCAGCCGCGCACTGGCAATATCAGTCTACAAGCGAGGCGGGCACCCACCAATAAACTGGCGGGCAACAGACAGTGCCAGACCCGCATGTTATTGCTGTTGCTCATGAAACCCCTCTACTGCTTTGACAAAACTGAGTCTGGGTCACATCCGTCTCTAGCTGAACCTTCACTCGACCATGGGTCACGCAGCCCTCGCGCAAAGGGTGCACAGCACCGTGGTCGCACGCGTGTGCACTCTCCCTCCCCATCACACGCCCCGCCCCCCCGTCACTCCATCGTCCCGCCCGCCAGCATCACGATCTTCCTGCTCAGGTCCGCCTGCTCGGCCGTGCCCCGTGACAGCGCCTGCTGTAGCGCCCCCAGGTGGCCTGCCAGCTTCTTGACAATCTCGTCGCGCAGCTCAATCTGCTGCCGCAGCTTCTGCTGGCTGTTGGCGCTGCCGCCCTTCGCGGCATCGGGCGTGGTGGCGTCCGCGTCGGGCTCCCTGGGCGACGCCACCGGGGCGGGGCCGGGAGACGCGGTGGGCGTGGTGGCGCCGTCGCCTGCCCCCCCTGCTCCGCCCGCCCCCTTGTCGCTGTCCATCACGTCTGCGTACTCCCGGAAGCACGAGTGCACCGCGTCGACGTGCGCGTCGACTGCGGCCGCCTGCACACATGCAGTGCCATGGCGCGTGCGGACGCATGGGTGGGATGAGATGAGATGGCGCGTGCGGACGCATGGGTGAGATGAGATGAGATGGCGCGTGCGGACGCATGGGTGGGATGAGATGAGATGGCGCGTGCGGACGCATGTGTGGGATGGGGTGGGATGAGATGGCACGTGCGGTGGCATGGGTGGGATGAGATGAGATGGCGCGTCCAGACGCATGAGTGGGATGAGATGAGATGGCGCGTGCGGACGCATGGGTATGATGAGATGAGATGAGAGCACAGCGAGTAACAGCATTCCAGTTAATTTCATGCCAGCAGCACAAACTGAACTCCATACGCGGGCTGTCACAGTGTGGCACAGCAACGCGCGCGTGCACGCACAAAACACACACGCACAAAACACAGATGCACCTGCAGCGACGTTGACTTTGACAGCTGGCGCGCGCACGACTGGACGGCGGCCTGAGGGCAGGAGAGACAAGGCAGCCCATATAAGAGACATGCTGTTGTATAGGCGTTGCATTTTTTTTGCGAGGAGGGGTTTACATGGAATTGGAGGGGTGGCTGGAGCGCTGGAGGGATGAGGGGACGTGGACGGGCTGTTCTGCTTTCGTGCGGCGCCGTGGGGGAGGCTGGCTCGCGTCGGGGGGCGTCGGGGGCGTGTTGGCTCCTGGGGGCATGGGGGCTTGGTCGTCGGCCGTAGAATACCCAAGCGCAAATACGTGAGAAGACACTTTGAGACCCAAGGGCAAGATATAAGGCAGCCCTCCATAGATGAGACCCACCAGCTTCCCGCGCGCGGTCGTCTCGGCTGCGGCCACGCCCTGCAGCTCGACCGCCATTTCCTGGTGCGCGCGGAGAGCTCTCCAGTGATCCCCCTGCAGGCGGGACGACAAGATCTGCGCCTCTGCGTGCCGGGCAGGGGGAGGGGGGGGTGGGGGAGAGTGTGGGCGTAGAAAGTCAACGGTCGTGCGGATGGATGGGCTGTTACTTCCTGTTCGGTGTACCTGTGTGTATGCAACCTGCGAACACATGCACCCATCGCCTGGGCCAGCAGCGGGCAGGGTATGCCCCCCCCCCAAGGCAGATTGCATCCAGCGTTTTGCATGCATGCAAAACCGCAAAGAACCCCTCTCCTCCTTCTTGCCTTGCAGCCTCTCCTCCTTCTTCAGCACAGTCTTCCGCAGCACGTCCACCTCATCGCGCAGCTGGCGCACCCCCCCTGCTGCTGCGACAGGCGTGCAACCTCGCGCGCTGAAAGGAGGCCGCGCTGTTGAGATTGGCGTGCCTCCCCCCCCGCTCATGCGCTGCTTGGTAGCGGAGCCTGGTGCTCGCTGGTCTCTGATGGAATGGTAGGGAGCGTCAGGAGCTCCAGCTGTCATGGGCTCAGAGCTCGCCGACGCGACCGACGCAGGCGCTGAAGGATGCACCGTAGTGGGTGCGTCGTCTACATGCGCGTCGCGGTGCGTGAGCGCCTCCTTGTACAGTCGTCGGGCCGTCAAGGGAGTGGTCGCTTCAGCGGCCTGGCCAGGTTGTGCCCTGCGACTCTGATTCTGCCACATGATTTGAAAATCAAACGATTAATCGGCTTTGTGTTGGATTGGAGCAGAGAGAATAAGATTGGAAAGTGAGATGTGTGGGAGCGAAGCCCCTGAGCACGAGGACCTCCCAAGGGACACCTTATCCCCCCCCCACGACTAGTGCTCCTTAGAGATCCCAGGTGCCACTCACTCGCCTCACCCAAGGTGTTGCTCGGCAGAGCTTTGTGCAGCCTTCTGCTCGCAGCCCCCCTCGCAGCCATGGTGGTCGAGACAGGCTTGAAGCCAGGAAATGGCTTGTATGCGCCCGGCACGAGTGAGTGAAGGGAGGACGGCACACCATACACTCACAAACTTAGTGGTGTTGCATCTCTCGGTGTTGTGGTCGCTGCGCGACGTGAAGGGCACCGTGCCACTGTTTTGAGCAAAACAGGCCCCTGTCCGCTGACGGAGTAATGGTGCATGGGGGTGAAGGGGGCACCTGCATGCACACGCATGCAGGTATTGCGGCATGTTGCATGATGCTGCATGGGTGGCCTGTTGCACGCATACACATGCACACGGTGGTGGGCTGCATGCCGTCTCCAACCCACACACCCCATCACCCCATCACAGCATGAGCCCCACAGGCACAGGGAAGCAAATTTCCCCCTCAACCTGACTCCAGAATGGCGCGGACACAGGAAAAGGGATGCAGCATTGAGATGATTATGATAATGAGCCCCCAAAACTGAGTCGCATTCATGGGGGTTAATGATTGAAGTGGCCATTCAGCCACACACACACACACACACACACACACACACACACACACACACACACACACACACACACACACACACACACACACACACAAACACACACAAACACACACACAAACACACACACATGCACGCACAGCAAAGCGCAGCACCGTGAGCATGTACGAATCCTCGTGCATTCTACCACACACACACACACACGCACACACACACACACACACACTTTGCCCCCCCCCCCGACCGAACAGCCAAGCGCAGCACCGTAAGCATGTACGGCTCCTCGCACATTCTACCACACACAAACACACACACAGACACACACACACACATTTCACCACCACCCCCCTCCCGCCCCCTCCCCCGACCCAACAGCCAAGCACAGCACCGTGAGCACGTACGACTCCTCGCGCATTCTACTAAACACACACACACACACACACTCTTCGTGCCCCGCCCCTACACCACCACTACCACCCCGACCCAACAGCCAAGCGCAGCACCGTGAGCATGTACGATTCCTCGCGCTCGGCCTTCCAGCCTCAGCCAGACGGCCCTTATGAGGACCCAGTCGTGGCGCAGCAAGGACCTCCTGCGGCGCACGACCACTTTGATGCGTCCCGAGAGATCAAGCTCCCGGCGCACATGGGCATGCCCCTCCCGGTGCCGTCCTACAAGTGAGACTGACTGCCCAGTGATTCCCGTTTCGGCCGTCCACAGCCATTTGGCTTTATTCCAGGTGTAATTTGACCTTGAACACAGCTCAACCCATTCGGTGGATTGTCAGTCTGACAAGCCCTCCAGATAGAGGTCGTCAAGAGCCTTCAAATTACCTAAATATTAGGACAAGCGGTCAATGGGAGGTCAACGGTCAATGAGGTCAAAGCAAAATCCGGCTGTGGAAGAATTATTTATAATTCCCTAAAAGAAAACCACTGTGACTGCCACTCAGTGACTGGTGCTGGGGCACAGGGGAGCGCTTCATCTGTGGTGCCGAGAGCTTGCAAGGATCAGTGATTCCCCTGCGAGCCGTATACCGCTCCGAGCCGGATTTCCCATTTCCCAGAAACCACCCCACACTTAGCGGGAGAGGGCGTGGAGCGGTGCGTTGGAAAGCTCGTGCCGAGAGCAGCACAACAGCATGCGTTGCATGAATACCCGCTGTGTATTGTGCCTGGTATGAACGGTCAAAGCTGCTGGAGCCGGCAAACAACTAATTACTAAAATCCTTTCCAGGGACCACTGGCAAGGATGTGGGCCACCTCCGGCTTGCTGAGGAAGTTGTGGCAGTCTAGACTGGGGGTGGGGTGAGAGAGAAAGACGAGAGAGACAAAACAGAGAGAGAGGGGGGGGGAGTGCGATCAGGAGGAGGGGGCAACACGGAACACCCGCACACCCGCACACGCACACACACACACGCACGCACACACACCCCTCCCCCCCCCAGGGACCACTACCCCCCCAAGGACATCCCCCTCGTCGACAAGCAACTCTCTCTGAAACACACACACACACACGCACACGCACACACGCACGCCCCTCCCCCCCCAGGGACCACTATCCCCTAAGGGCATCCCCCCCTTCGACAAGGGACTCTCTCTCGACAGCGGGACGATGCCCTTCACAGCATGCACCAAGCACACACACACACACACGCACACACACGCCCCCCCCCTCCCCCCCTCAAGGGACCACTACCCCCCCAAGGACATCCCCCCCGTCGACAAGGGCCTCTCCCTCGACAGCGGGACGATGTCCTTCACGGCGCGCACAGAGCACAACGACCAGTTCTACGAAAAGCCTCGCATCGCGCGCCCAGCAGACCCGCTCACCTACACGCACAAGCCGGCGCCGTGGACGGGCCACGAGACGAGCAACCAGGCGCACTACAAGCCGTTTGGGTTTGAGAACTCGGGCGCGGCGCGGCGCGGCGAGGGGCGGCCGGCGACGGAGCCGCCGGCGTTGCTGCCAGGGGAGTTCTCGACCACGTACCGCGCGCAGTACGTGCCCAAGGACGCGCCCGGGCGTGCGCCCACTGGTGCGTGGCGGTGCTTGGTCCCGGGCTTGGGCTTGGCCAGTGATTTCCTTTACATGATTTTAATTGATTTTCTGGAGCTATGGCTTTGACGGAAAATACGGCTCCACATGCCAAAAAGGACATCACTGGGCTTGGCCTGGGCCTGGGGCTGGGATTGGGGCGACACGAGGGGTGTGTGGTGGCCCTGCCCGCTGAGGGAGCGTGCTCTCGCTAAAAAAAATGTGCTCTCTCTCTCGCGAGGTCTTCCCGTGGATGGGCTGCAATCCAACCCCCCCCCTCCCCCGTCTGCACACACGTACAGGCGCGGTTGACCCGCGTGAGGTCCTCCCATGGATGAGCGACGATCCCTTGCACCACTGTCCCTGCACCAGAAGTCGTGACAATCTCTTGACCCTACCTCCCTGCCATCTGCAGGCGTGGCCGAGCCGCTCATGTCGTCGCTTGTGCCACCCGTGCACCAGAACAAGTGGCCATTTCTCTCCCCCCCCTCTCCCCCCTCCCCTCGTCTGCACACACACACACACACACACACACACACACACACACACACACACACACAACACCACCTGCATGCATGTGCAGGCGCGGCCGACCCGCGCGAGGTCCTCCCATGGATGGGCGGCGACAGCACGTACAAGGGCCACTTCACCGAGAAGGCGCCGTCGCTCGTGCCTGTGATGCCCACTGCCGAGCGGGCGCCGTACCCGTTCACTGGCACGACGGAATACACCTCAGAGTGAGTCGGGTGCATGTCCTGATCGTCAACGCAGCAGCCTAGCTGTACTTAACAGTAACATTGGCTGTCCTAAAAGGATGCCTTACCCGTTTACTGGCACGACGGAATACACCGCAGAGTGAGTGCGTGTTTTGGCGTGGGCGTAGGCGGGGGCGGGGGCAGAGGGCGCATGTCCCTTGCCCACTCAGCAGCAGGCATTGCGCGGTACCGGTTCCAGTTACAGTCACAATAGCATCGGCCATCCAACAAAGATGCCGCACGTGTTGACTGGCACGACGGAGTACATCTCAGAGTGAGTGGGGTGTGGGCGTGGGCGTGGGCGTGGCGTGCATGCCCTGATGATCGTCAACGCAGCAGCCTAGCGGTACTTAACAGTAACATTGGCTGTCCAAAAAAGACGCCGTACCCGTTCACTGGCACGACGGAATACACCTCAGAGTGAGTAGGGTGTGGGCGTGGGCGGGGGCGGGGCGTGCATGCCCTGATGATCGTCAACGCAGCAGCCTAGCGGTACTTAACAGTAACATTGGCTGTCCAAAAAAGACGCCGTACCCGTTCACTGGCACGACGGAATACACCTCAGAGTGAGTAGGGTGTGGGCGTGGGCGGGGGCGGGGCGTGCATGCCCTGATGATCGTCAACGCAGCAGCCTAGCGGTACTTAACAGTAACATTGGCTGTCCAAAAAAGATGCCGTACCCGTTCACTGGCACGACGGAATACACCTCAGAGTGAGTGGGGTGTGTGGACGGGGGCGGGGGCGTGGCGTGCATGCCCTGATCGTCCACGTGGCAGCGTGCGTGCAGGATACGCATTAAGCAGTACTTAGCAGTAACATTGGCTGTCCCAACAGGATACCATACCCGTTGACTGGCACGACAGAATACACCGCAGAGTGAGTGGGCAGGGGCGGTTACAGAAACAGTAAAAGTAACAGTAACAGCAACAGTAGCAGTCACAATAACATCAACAGTAGCAGTAACAGTTACAGTTACAGTAACGTCGGCTTTCCAACATAGGCAACGCCGCGCCGCCGTACCCGTTGACTGGCACGACGGAATACACCAGAGTGAGTGGGGTGTCCTCATCGCCCATGCATCAGCCCCATCCGCGTGCGCAGTTACCATAACAGTAACATCGGCTCTCCAAAAGAGGCAAAGCCGCGCCGCCGTACCCGTTTGCTGGTATGACGGAGTACACCGCAGAGTGATTGTGGGCGTGGGCATAGGTGGGGGCGGGGGCAGGGGCGAGGGCGCTTGTCCGCGTTGCCCATGCAGCAGCAGGAATTGCGCGGTACCGGCTCCAGTTACAGTAATAATAGCATCTGCCATCCAACAAAGATGCCGCACGCGTTTACTGGCACGACAGAGTGCACCGCAGAGTGCGTGCATGTGTGGGCGTGGGCGTGGGCGTGGGCGTGGGTGTGGGCGTGGGCGTGGGCGTGGGCGTGGGCGTGGGCGTGGGCGTGGGCGTGGGCGTGGGCGTGGGCGTGGGCGTGGGCGTGGGCGTGGGCGTGGGCGTGGGCGTGGGCGTAGGTGAGGGCGGGGGCTGCGGCGGGGGCGGGCCCTCATCGCCTCAAGACCTGCCCAGGCCCCGGGTGCACACACGCACACACACACATGCACTTACACACTTACACATGCACGCTTAATATATATACAGACACACACACACACACACACACACAATTGCAGGTTCATCCCCAAGGAGTCGCGACCGCTGCTCCCTCCCCTCACCGGCGTGTGAAGCGAGAGGCATACACATACACACCCACGCGCACGCACACGCACACACATACATGCACACACACATACCCCCCCCCCACACACACACACTTGCAGGTTCATTCCCAAGGATTCGCTGCCGCTGCTCCCTCCCCTCACCGGCGTGCGAAGCAAGCACGGACTGCAGCTGCCGCTGCCGCGCCGCTCGCTTGGTGTGGAGTTCTTCCACAGGTGGGCCGTGTGCAGTGCAGAACACATGATCACTATATTCTGTTTCCGGCTGTATGTCCGGCTGTACCTGGAAGACAACGCCGTTTTCTGCCATTCTGAGGGGGAGTCCTTGGGTTGACCTTTTGAACCGGTTTATGCAGGAAAGTGGCTGTGACGCACAGTGAGTTGAAGCTGAAAACGGAATCACTGGCCTGCTGCTATTCCCTTGGCCTGCTGGCATCCCCTTGGCCTCCTTGGCCCTGAGTCTGCTTTCTGGCAGCGCTGTAGCAACAACAACGTGCACGACCGCCACCACCGCCATCGTTCCTTTGGCCTGCTTGTGCACCGGGAGTCTGCAATCTGGCAGCCGCTCGCAGCGCTGCAACAACACCTCGCACGACCGCCACTACCGCCATCATTCCCTTAGCATGCTGGGCACCCTGAGCCTGCAATCTGGCAGCCGCTCGCAGCGCTACACCAACAACTCGCACGACCGCCACCGCGATCATTCCCTTGGCCTGCTGGGCACCCTGAGCCTGAAATCTGGCAGCTGCTCGCAGCGCTGTTACTACTCGCACCACCACCACAGTAACAACTTGCACCACCGCGATCATTCCGCAGGGGACTCAGCGACCGCTACTTTGTGCTCATCCCGCGCCACATGGACGCACCATGCTCGGCATCGCAGGTGGGCACTGATGATGGATTGTACAGTCTGTTTGTGACACCAGCATCGATGTATTAGACCCGTGTCGGTGCGAGCGCCCGACACCTAAAACTCAGTTTCAGGATGAAACTGGCTGGCTACCTGGTAGGGGCCAGAGTAAACCCCCACATGCGCGCACGCACTGGACCTAGACAGGGCACTAATGTCTGGGGGTCTCTTTCTTGGCGGCTGGCGATGCCTCACTTGCCTCTCGCTTCTGTTTCATACGCGCACGACAACGTCATCGAGCATTTGCTGCCGCTGTGGTAGGGGACCTGGGGGTGTGCCCACGCTCTGTTGGGATTGTCACTTCGATGCACAGGGAAAGTAGGGCACCTGGGGTGTGCCCACGCCACATGGACGTGCCATGCTCGGCATCGCAGGTGTGTGTGTAAGGGTCTCTTTCTTGGCGGCTATCGGCAGGCTATCGGGGGGTCTCTTGCATGGCGGCTGGCGATGCTTCGCTTGCCGCTCGCTTTCTCTTCATATGAAAAGCACGACTATGCGCAGCATTGCAGATGGGCCCTACTGTGTGGGTGACAGACCACCCTGGGTAGTGCTTTACTTTGGGCTGTTGGAGCCCGATTTGGGAGGCATGGACGCGCAGTGCTCGGAATCACAGGTGAGCACTACTGATGATGATGATGGATTTTACAGTCGTGTGTGACGCACCTAACAGGCAGCGTAGTCGACCTTGCTCGTCGTATATCGCCCGAGCACTACAGACGGGTGGCTGGCTACTAGTGGTGGGGGGCTAGTGGGTCGGGGCTGCACCTAGACAGGGCACTCTGCCCCCAGATCTGACTCCTCCCCGTGGGGCACGGCCAGGGTTCACAGGCCCGCGGGATCGCGCCCCCTAGACCTCCACTCCTAGGAGGACCCCCTCCAATCGGGGGGAGGTCAGATCTCTTTCTTGGTGGGCATTACTAAGAGGATCACATCCAATCGGGGGGGTCAGATCTCTTTCCTGGCGGGCACTACTAGGAGGATCCCCTCCTATCAGGGGGATCTCTTTCTTGGCGTCTGGCGATGCCTCACTCGCCTCTCGCTTCCTCTTCATACGCGCATGCCTACTTCAACAAGCATTTTTTGCTGCTGCGGTACCCCCCCCCCCCCCAACCAGGAGCAGGCTTGTATCCTTGTCCTATACGGAGACGATCCGGTCGTGAGCACCATCTCACACACACACACACACACACACACACACACTCCCACAGGTGTTCACCACTCTGCACGACAACCAGGAGCAGGCGTGCATCCTGGTGCTGTATGGAGACGACCCCGTCGCGAGCAACAACATGCTGCTGGGGCAGTTTGACGTCGTCAACATACCGCCTGCGCCAAAGGACGTGCCGCGCATTGAGGTGCGTGACTGATATATTTTGTTGTACGCGGTCACTGCCTTGGCACACAGCACTAATATACGGCAGAATCACGAGCCCTGGATGCGAAAGGGTAAATGTAGTTTCCCAACCGTGCCAAAGGACGTGCCGCGCATTGAGGTGCACAGCTCGCACAGGACTGTGAACTCACAGGACTCTTTCACACAGAAGGGTGTTTTCCCGAGGAACGAAGTGACATAGTCGTGTAGGCAAAGGAATCGTATAAGCTGATGGCGTGGACATCTTGCCCGCGCTAAAGGACGTGCCGCGCATCGAGGTGCGCAGCTCGAATCTCAACATACACACAAATCGTGCACACATGACTTGTGTACATACCGAGTCGTGAAGGTCCAGGATGCAGTGCGGTCAATGTATTCCCCCACTTGCGCCAAAGGACGTGCCGCGCCTCGAGGTGCGCAAGCTCACGTGGGACTCTTAACACGCGGAACTCTTGCACGCAGGACAGGTGTATAAAATATCAATGTACGAGTCGTGCTCTCCCCCTGTCCTCTCTCTCCGACCTGCTCTCCCTCTTTGCCTGAAGGGCCGCGAGTCATAGGCGCTGCGCGTGCACCCTCCCCCTCTCCCTTTGTTTACCCTTCTACCCTCGTGTGCGCCTGCACGTCTGCGACCCCAAACGCATTGCGAACGCGCATGGCGCGCAACATGCACCATCTGATCTGTCTCTCTCTGACCCTCCCTTCCCTATGCTTGGCCGATCTATAGGTCAAGTTCCACCTCAGCAAGGAGATGGTGTTCACTGCGGAGGCACGCGACCTCGATTCGGGACGCCACAAGCTGTGGCAGCAGTCGGGCGAAATCATCGTGCTCAAGCAGTGAAGGGGGGGGGGGAGTGGGCCTGCAGGGGCAGCCGGGTAGTAGAAGGCGGTAGAGGCGCAGCGTCTCCAACTGAATTCAAGTTGAACAATTGCTCGTAGCGACTTTAGGAAGCGGCGTTAGTTGGCCCAGTCACCAAGAAGTGTGTAAATGCCGTCGGTAGATATTGGCTCCCGCTTGATCCCGCTTGAACCCGCTTGATTCAAGCGTCGGGATGGTCTGCTTGAATCAAGCGGGTTTCAAGCGGGGTCAAGCGGACCAAATCGGCCGCTTGATTCAAGGGTCTGTCAAGCGGGCTTTTCAAGCGGGTGGCGGCGTTTTTCAGTTTCTGAGCCCCTGTTGCGTTCCCCAGGCCTTCCCCTGTAAGCGGAAGCATAGATTGATGGTACACGGGGCTGCTGTGAAACGGGGGTGGCTTGCGACTGCGTAGAGAGTGTGAGAGACTGGCAGCGACTCGCAGAGACTGGCAGCGACTGGCAGCGACTGGCAGAGACTGCCTGCTGCGCCCCCCTCAGCACATCCGCCTTGGCACAACGTTACACGCATACGATATATGGACCTCGAACGCCACGGCAGCGTCGTTGGGGCCTGAAATCAGAGTGCGAGGGTTTGGTGTGGGGCGCCACCCTATTTGACCGCCATAGCGTCCACTCTCTACCAAGCCCCGATCATGTCATCTGCATGTCCTAATGCTGCCAATGCGGCGAGCGCGCGCTCGCGGGCATTGGCCCCGTTACGAGGCGGGGCGCTAACTTGACCGCAGTCATCGCCAACGCCGACCGCAGTCATCGCCAACGCCGAGCTCTGCCATGCCCCGTGGTCATCCGCGATGACCGATCATGGATAATCCGAAGGTCTGGGCTGAGCAGAAGGCGGAGGCGGCCAAATGCAGGCCACATACGTCCAGGAGCGGTTACGCCCCGCGGCGGCCATCGAACCACGCGTGCACGCGGCCCTACTTACGGTGCGTGGGTTGCACACCGAACCATGCACGCGGCGATGTGGTATGCGCGCAGCAGGCAGGGGGCACTGCATGCATCCGCGCATGGGCGCATGGGACATTGCAATGTGCATGCTCCCACCCCTGCCCACGCAGATCCCCACCCCCTGACCACACACACAAGCGGCTGCCCACGCTCTCAAGGTGCGCCGATGGATTACGTGCGCATGGGTGACGTGCAGCGACTGCATGCATGGTCTGCATGGCGCGGTCTGCATGTCGCGCCCAGCGTGCACAACGTGCATGCACTCGTACACCCGCCCACGCAGCTCCCCATCCCATGGGCGCGCGCGCCCAATCGGCTGCTGACGCTGCCAAGGTGCGCTGGTGGCCATTCACACGTGCCTTTCAACTGTGCACGCGTGCCCCTTGCCGCATGCGTGCCGACACCCTCGCATGCACTGTGTGTGCGTGCGCGCCTCCCCCCCCCCATCTCTGTGCATGCACACACGCACAGTCAACCACTCCCACATTACCCCCCCCTTCGCACACACACTGTGTGCGTGCGTGTGGTCGATTTTACAGTCCGTCGGACGCCTTTGATGGCGCATCAGACCCATACATGTGCGCACACACAGTCAGATGAGGGCATCCCTCATCTATGCACGTCTCTGCACACACACACACGTCTCTGCACACGTCTCTGAACACACACACACACACGTCTCTGCACACGTCTCTGCACACACATACACACACACACGGTGATGGCGCCTACCGCGCGATGTCTTCACACACCCCGGCTTTGTGCGCGTGCCTCGCCCCCCCCCCCCCCAAAAAACACGCACTCGCTGGCACGGTGTGCTGGGTGCGTGCTACCCCCCATGACACCATCCGAGCACACCAAAACAGCACCATCAGAGCTCCATCAGAGCACCATGAGAGCTCCATCATGTGCGGTGTCTCTGCATGCACACACACACACACACACACATGTGGTGCTGGCACCATCAGAGCACCATGAGAGCTTCATCATGTGCGGTTGTACTGCATGCACACACACACACACACACGGTGCTGGCACCCTGACACTGCCCGCACCCTTCTCCCTGCACGTGAACACCCACACTGTGTGTGTGCGCTATCACTCCCCCCCCCAACTATTTGCACGCATGATCGATCTTCCTCTCACCGCATGCACGCCCCCCCCCCTCCCCCCGGCACACACTCATGGTGCGTGCGTGTTGCCACATCCCCAATCTCTGCACGCACCGCCGTCCCCTCACACACACGGTGCGTGCGTGCCGCGTGCTGCCATCCCCCATCTCAGGACGCTCCCCCCAATCCTCCACCACCCATACACTCGCACGCAGGCATGCGTGCTACCCCCCCCCCCCCCCCATGACACCATCTGAGCACACCATCAGAGCACCACCAGATTACCATCAGAGCACCATCACTCGCGTGTATGTCTCGAGACCCTCATCGCTTTGTGCGCGCGCCCACTGACCCCCCCCCCTCTTCCTCCCTGCCTATCACCCAAATGCAGATGCAGCTTCAACCAAGGCTTTCTAACGTCTGATACCAACGTCAAGGGCAGCGTCGACTTGGCGTGCTGTTGCATGCATGGGTGTTGCTTGCATGGGTGTTGCCATGGAGATGCAACACGTAGTAAAGACATCCTAGAGAGGCAACGGCTGTAAGCAATGGCTGTCGTCTCTCGCTATTTTATTCTGGTGTCTGTACAGCCTCACACGAAGAGTCCGCTTGAATCTGCTTGACTCCGCTTGAGGAGTGCTTGAATCAAGCACAATTCAAGCGGCGCTTGACGCCCGCTTGAGATATAGCTTGAATCAGGCGGCCGTGTCAAGCGGTCGCCCGCTTGATTCAGGCGGTTCAAACGGGAGCCAATACCTACCGACGGCGCGCATTTTTTTGTTATAGCGTGTGCCAGAACTCCTGGATCGCAAGCACGCGAACGGTCATCCTGCGGGCATCAATGAGTGAGCGGGTGAGGGTTGGCAGGCAGGGTGCGTCGGTCGCATATGCTTCCGGTGATCGCCAGCACACGCATACGCGCATGCGTTGGCATTTTATGCGCAGTTCATTGCAGGGGAGAGGGGACATGCAGGGGATGCATCATCGTAGCCCGTGGCAGATTTGGCGGACCAGAGCTGCAGCAGGTGTGAGTATACGCGCCCGTGAGGCTGCACTTTGACCAGCAAAAAAGCGTAAAAACAAAGCTGTCGACAACCTCGCCGTCTCTTAGCTTAGCACGGTCTTATACGCCTTTAGAAGTGTCCCTGAATGAAACATCCATCATCATCATCAGCTCCACTTCGAGGTGTCAAGCAACCTCTCTCACAGTGCACCATCGTGGGTGGAAGTCGTGTAGATGCAGCTCCGTGTAAACACCGCCTACGATGTGCCCATGCATGCTACCACCCCCAGTCAATGAATGGCACCGCCTCTTCGCCACCCATCCCTCTCTCTTTGTGGGCCTGGTGCCTGCTGACGCTGCGCGAGGTGTGGCGCGAGGTATGGCTGTTTAAGGTTTGAACCTGCAGGTACACGCACATCGTCGGTTGTCCTCAGCTACACACCCACCCGCAGCACCTAACGCCTCTCACCGAGAGGGTAGTGGAGACTGTCGTGGCCTTAATCTTACGGCATTCATCGTGCTCACCTGATCGACTCGACTGACGCTCTCGTCCTGCGCCCGCTGCGTTCATTAGAATGAAACGACGGGGATCTGCTGCTTCGGCGGACGGAGGTGGAGGTGGCGCGCCGCCTGCTCGCGGACTGCCTGCAAGCGAGCGACACAGTGGCCGCAAGCGAGGTCGCTCCGACACCGAGGACGACGAGCGTCGCGGCCTCGTGGCATCCAGGCAGCGTCTCGCGACCTCGACTGACGCAGCTGCGAGCAGGCTGGTGCGTCGATGGCAGGGAGCATGGAGCTGAGGAGCATGTGCATGGGCGCGGCATGGGCGCGGCATGCGCGCTCGCTCGCATACGCCTGCTCCATTCCTTCGCGCGCCCCATGTCTCGCCCTCCGTGACCTGTGAGTGCTTGGTGCATGCATGCGTCTGTGTATCCTATGCAGCTGCCTGGCCATGCGGGCGCGTGCCACGGCGACGACTCCGACTCGGAGCTCGAAGAGGGAGAGATACGAGCGGTGGCGCACGTGCCTGGCCGAGACCCCCAGGAGTCCAGGCTGCCTGCCCCGCGATCGCGTGACATGGTAAGTCGGCCGGTTCATCAGGAGGTAGGGGGCAGAGGGCCCAGGGGCAGCAGTGCAGCCCGCAGCGTTGGCCTGTGTGTCTGGCGCTCTGGTCGAGCCGCATGTGAGCCGTATGTGTCTTTACGACTCCCAGCTCACTCGCTGTTGTGTCTGTGCATGCATATGTCTTGCAGCACGACCATGCAGGAGCCGGCCACCACCGCGTGATGGACCCACGACTGTTAACGTCGCGTCTGAAGGGCTGCACCGACGGAGACAAGCTGCTTGTGCTGGTGGAGGAGCACAGCCACAGCTTCGATCACATCCATGTGGCATGTGCACTTCATACCGCCGCACGCCTGTCCGCTCGGGCGCGCGTACGGTCCAAGCTCATCACGCAGCTGGTGCAGGTGGCAGATCTGCACTTGCAGGAGATGCAGCCACCGGAGCTGGCCAACACGGCGTGGGCGCTGGCCACTTGGGGGCACGTGGACGCTGTCTTCATGGGTGCGCTGGTGCAGGCGGCCACTCTCCAGCTGCGCAGCTTCAACCCACAGGACCTGGCCAACACAGCGTGGGCGCTGGCCAAGCTGGGACATGTGGACGCTGCCTTCATGCGTATGCTGGTGCAGGAGGCTATGTGGCAGCTGCGCAACTTCAACCCACAGGACCTGGCCAACATGGCGTGGGCACTGGCCACTCTGGGGCACATGGACGCTGTCTTCATGGGTGTGCTGGTGCAGGAGGCCACGATTCAGCTGCAAAGCTTCAAGCCACAGGAGCTGGCCAACACCGTGTGGGCGCTGGCCATCCTCGATGAACAGAACGCAGCGTTCGTCGGAGTCCTGATCGAGCACGCTGCCGCTTCAGCCGTGGCCTTCACTCCACTGGATCTCTGCCAGCTGTTCCAGTTCTTTCTCTGGCTGAACACGTGGTGGGTGCGCACGGACGTGCCGCCTCTGCTGATGGCAGCCTGCAAGCAGGCATGACTGGAGGAGGTCGGCAACACAACCGTCTCGCGCACGCAGCTGCAAGTGCTCAATGCGATCCGCCAGCTGCCTGGCTGCTCTAACGCTAGTAGCGAGCACATGACGTACGACGAGCTGTTCAGCATCGACGTTGCGGTTCTACTGCCAGGTGACAAGCTGCTGGCAGTGGAGGTGGATGGGCCGACTCACTCCCTGAGCAGCGCACTAACCATGCCCAACGGTGCGACGCGCCTGCGCAACCGGCTGCTGGAGGCGCGTGGCTGGCGCGTCGTTAGCGTGCCGGTAACGGAGTGGGACAGGCAGGTCGTCAAGGGCGGGCAGGCTGCGCGCGACTACCTGACGCGCCTGGGCGTGTGCGGCTGAGGGGCCGGGGTCAGACAAAGGTGGGAAGACGGAGAGTGCCGTCGTTTGGCGCCAACATACGACGGGCTGATGAGCATCGACATTGCGGATCTACTGCCAGGCGACAAGCTGCATCGAGGTGAATGGGCCGACGCGCGTCCTCAGGAACGCACCGACCGTGCCCAACGGTGCGACGCGCCTGCGCAACCGGCTGCTGGAGGCGCGTGGCTGGCGCGTCGTGAGCGTGCCGGTAACGGAGTGGGACAGGCAGGTCGCCAAGGGCGAGCAGGCACAAGTACCTGACACGCCTGGGCGTGTGCGGCTGAAGGGGCGGCACCAGTGGGGGCTGGGCTCGCGTCCACAGAGAAGTCTTGAGTAATAGGCATTCATTGCTGTGAACGGGAGCGACAGATATGCTGCGTGTGCCATGGGGCCATGTGTTGGCTGGGCGCTGCTCGGAGTCTGCTTTTCGTGCGCTGTGTTCTACAACTTAGTATACACTTGCGGCTTGTACAATCCAAGCCGGGAATCTCGCAGCCACAGATCTACCCTGCACGCCTACGCAACGATAAGCAGTGCGGCTGGTGCCTGCGGGGCCAGTGTGGCTGCCTACTCATTTGGGGACGCATTGTCCGCGCGCCACGCGCTCAACCCCCACGTGCCAAACAGCACGTCGCCGTTGCGACACGCAGGCTGCGCTGAGGCAGCTGGCGCGTGGCAGCCAGCTGGCTGGGGCGCCTGGGGTGGGCGTGAACTGCCCGAATTGCCGCGCGCGCGGGGGGCCCGCCTCACGCCCCTCTCGAAAACAGGCTTTGCAGCGTGCGGCGCATGCGTGACGACTTGTCCCGGTCCTTGCCGTCCTCGCCGACGTCGCCCCCGCCCGCGGCGTCGCCCGCGTCGCCATTGCGCAGGCCCTGCGTGTGCGTGCGTGTGTGTCGCGTGTGTGTTTGTGTGCGTGTGCCACGCCTGCGTCACTGTTGCGCAAGCCCTACGTGTGTGCGTGTACATTGTCAGTGCGCCCCTGACATTCAGCGTGGTGGTGCTGATGGCGGGGCTGGTGCGTGTGTGTGCGCACATGTGCGTATGCGCGCGTGTGAATGCGTATGTGTGCATGTGACAGGTGCGGGGTGCGGCAGAGGCGCGTGGGCCGACACACCGTGGCCCCACACCCTGCCCCACACCCTGGCTGACTCTGATCCTTTTCGCGACCAGTGGATGGGAGGCAGAGGCAAGAGACAGACGCTGCAGTGGTGGCAGGGCCCCCCCACACGCGCAGTGGTGGCAGCCCCCCCCCCGCGCGCGCGCACCGTCGCGTTGGCTGCGCGGCGCCCGCTCGCGCGCTCCCCCGCGTGGTGCCCAGAGCCGAGCCCACTCGCGTCTGCGGCCTGCGTCCCGCGCTCGCGCGCGCCCGCGATGGCGGCGGCCTCGGGCGTGCCCACTGCGTTTGTGCCGCTTGCGAGCGCGCGTTCCGGCGCGGGCAGCGCGCCCGCCGCGCCGGCGCCGGCGCCGTGCATCGTACGCTGGTGCTTCAGGATGGTCCAGTCAAACACAAAGTCCCAGTTCCAGCCTGGAAGGATTGAGAAGGGTGTGTGTGTGAGTGTGAGTGTGTGTGTGTGTTCAGGATGGTCCAGTCAAACACAAAGTCCCAGTTCCAGCTTGTAAGGGGTGAGAAAAGTGTGTGTGTGTGTTCAGGATGGTCCAGTCAATCACAAAGTTCCTGTTCCAGCCTGGAAGGGTTCAGAAGTGTGTGTGTGTGTTCAGGATGGTCCAGTCAAACACAAAGTCCCAGTTCCAGCCTAGAAGGGGTGAGAGGGGGTGGGGGGGGAGGTTGAGGGGTTGAGGGGGGTGATTGGGGGGGGGGGGGGATGTGTCGTGCATTGTACGCTGGTGCTTCAGGATGGTCCAGTCAAACACCACCCCACTGCCCTGCCCTCCGCCCTTCATAGGGCCTACGGTTCAGGGGTGCACTCCAAGCCACGGCCGACGGCCTCTCACCCTCCTTTGCTCCAAACGGCCGCCCAACTGCAGCTAGTCTCCACCCCCTTGCCCTGCCGATCCTCCGTGCCTTATGACGTGCGGTTCAGGGGTGCACTCCAAGCCACGGTCGATTGACACACTCATTTGCTTCAAAAGGTCCCGGAACAAGCAAATGTACACGCAGTCTCCACCCCGCCGCCCTGACCTCCGCCCTTCATATGACCTACGGTTCAGGGGTGCACTCCAAGCCACGGCCGACGGCCAATCACCCTCCTTTGCTCCAAACGGCCCCGGAACAGCCCCACTGCAGCTACGCATAGTCTCCACCCCCTTGCCCTGCCCACCCTCCGTGCCTTATGATGTGCGATTCAGGGGTGCACTCCAAGCCACGGCCGATTGACACACTCATTTGCTCCAAAAGGTCCCGGAACAAGTAAATGTACACGCAGTCTCCACCCCACTGCCCTGCCCTCCGCCCTTCATAGGTTCTACGGTTCAGGGGTGCACTCCAAGCCACGGCCAACGGCCACTCACCCTCCTTTGCGAAGAGGTCCCGGAACAGCCCCGCCGCAGGTACGCGCAGTCTCCACCCCCTTACCCCGCCCACCCTCCGTGTCTTATGACGTCCGGTTCAGGGGTGCACTCCAAGCCACGGCCGATTGACACTCGTTTGCTCCAAAAGGTCCCGGAACAAGTAAAGTCTCCACCAGTCGCCCTGCCTCCGCCCTGTATAGGGGTGCACTCAAAGCCACGGCCGACCGCCCACTCACCCTCCTTTGCGAAGAGGTCCCGGAACAGCCGCCGCAGGTACGCGTAGTCGGGCTTCTCGTCAAAGCGCAGCGAGCGCACGTAGTGGAAGTAGGTGACAAACTCCTGCGGGTGGGACGAGGGGGTTCAGGGTATAGCAACAGTGACAGTACCACCAGTGATTTCCTCTTCAGGAATTTGAATTCATTATTCCACATCCGGATTGTGCTTTGACCGCGTTGACCGTTGACCTCCCGTTGACCGTCTGTCCTCACATACATAGGTCATGTGAAAGCTGTTGACGTGCTCTGTCTGGCGGGCTTAACAGACTAACAATCCACTGCATGGTTTGAGCTGTGTTCAAGGTCAAAGTACAACCAGAATGCAGCCAAACGGCTGTGTAGAGCCGAAAAGGAAATCACTGAGTACCATTGGCTTTCCTAGTCCTAGTACCAAGGACTATCTTCCTAGTCCTAGTACCATATCGCCTAGAGCCAAGTCCAGTTCTGGCCCTAACAATTCAAGTAAAGGCGCTGTTCAGGGTGCTATTCAAAGAGTAGTATTGGCGCTGTTCAAAGAGTATAGGCGCAGTTCAAAAGCCAGATGATGAACCATTGATTTTGTTTTCAGTTTTTAGTTGTTTTCTGGGAGCCGGCACCAGACCAACGTCCCGTTGACCACCTTGACCGCTGCATAAGCGTTGACCGTTGACCATCAAATATAGGCCATTTCAAGCTCTTGACGAGATCTATCTGATGGGATCGTCAGACCATCAAGCAACTTGGTTGGTTGAGCTCGTCATCTATCTTATGGAATCGTCAGTAGCGCAAAATGGCTCTCAATGGCTCAGGAACCCAAAACAAAATGACTGTGATGAACACAACAGATGCTCGATAAACTCAGGCTGGTTTACTGGGAGAAAGCAAGCAACGAGTAGGAGGAAGGGGGGCATATTATCAAGGGGGGCTAACTATTAAACTTGGGGATGCCAGAGCTTCCCACAGCTAGATCCCTAGAAATGAATACGGTTATACGAGGAGTGCTGGAAAGCTGACGTTACTGTGACTGTTACACAGTCCCTCCCTGGTTCCCTGGTAGGCTGGCGCGCTGCGTGGCCTTGCGGGCTCTCCAAATAGAGCTCCCCTAGACGTGTAGTCTAGGCCTTAACTCACGCCCCATAGTCCTCCGGGCGCGTACGTGTAAAACCGGTAAGACCCTCCCTGGTTGTCTTCGCTGGAAAGCCGATGTAACTGTGACTGATTGGGGGTTCCCCCTACCTGCGGGAAGCCCTTGCAGAGCACCTCGAACGGCGTCTTCATCTTCTTCTCGCTGATCTTCTCGTACTTTTGCTTCTTCGTAGCAGCCTGGCGGTTTGTGGGAGGGGGGGGAGGGGGGCGGTGGAAGTGGGTGGGGACGGTGGAGTGGGTGGGGACGGTGGGGAGGGGAGGCGGGGTGTTGATCTTTTCTTGTTGATCGTCTCGCACGTTTGCTTTTTCGTCGCGGCCTTGTTTATGCGGGGGCGGGTGGGGGGGATGGACGATGGTGAGCGGTGGGGGTGGGTGGGGCGGTAATGGGGGGCGCAGAGGGCGCCTTCATCTTCTTCTCGCTGATCTTCTCGTACACTTTTGCTTCTTCGTGGCAGCCTGGTGGTTTTGTGGGAGTGGGGAGGGAGCGGTGGGAGTGGGTGGGGACGGTGGGGAGGGGAGGCAGGATGTTGATCTTCCTCTTGCTGATCTTCTCGCACGTTTGCTTCTCCGCCGCGGCCTGGTTTATGCGGGGGGCGGGTGGGGGGGATGCACGCTGGTGAGCGGTGGGGATGGGTGGGGCGGTAATGGGGGGCGCGGAGGGTGCCTTCATCTTCTTCTTGCTCATCGTCTCGTACACTTTTGCTTCTTCGTAGCAGCCTGTTTTGCGAGGGGGGCGGGTGGGGGGATGAACGATGGTGAGCGGTGGGGGTGGGTGGGGCAGAAATGTGGGGCGCGGAGGGCGCCTTCATCTTCATCTCGCTGATATTCTTGCACGTTTGCTTCTTTGGCGCAGCCGAGTTTGCAAGGGCGAGGGGGGAGGGGCGATGGGAGTGTTGGGAGAGAATGGGGGATTTTGAGTGTGGATGTTGCCAGACCAACCCCTTATTAGAGCGGGCACACAGCACCTCGGCACTGACGCCTTCATCTCAGTCACCCCTCCCCACACCCCTCTCTCCACGCCCGCAGCCCCTGCCAACAGGAATTACATGCTTCACACTTTTACACCCCTCCCCACCGCCTCACACTTTCACGTCCCTCCCCACACCCCCGTCCACACCTGCAGCCCCTGCCACGGTAGTGACCCGCGCAGGAAGTACGAGAGCTGGATCTTCAAACTTCCTACTACACACCTGCAGCTCCTGCCACATCACCTGTCTATTCACACTTCTACACCACACCCGTGCCCACACTTCTGACACCCCTCTCCGCACCCCCGTCCACACCTGCAGCCCCTGCCACGGCAGCGACCCGCGCAGGAAGTACATGAGCACGTATCCTAGCGACTCGAGGTCGTCTCGCCGACTCTGCTCGATGCCCATGTGCGTGTTGACCGACGCGTAGCGCGCAGTGCCCGTGAGGTTCTTGTTCTCGCAGTACGGAATGTGCACGTGCGTGCGCGGGTCGCGGTACTTCTTTGCGAGGCCAAAGTCAATGATGTTGACCTGGTGGGGAGTGGGGGAGAGAGAGAGAGGTGAGAGAGAGAGTTTCAGGGGCGTGCACGTGCGTCTCAGGGGATGTGCACACGGGTCGCGGTACTTGTTTGCGAGGCCAAAGTCAATGATGTTGACCTGGTGGGGAGTGAGGGAGAGGAGAGAGGGAGGTGAGGGGATGTGCACGTGCGTGCGCGGGTCGCGGTACTTCTTTGCGAGGCCAAATTCAATGATGTTGACCTGGTGGGGAGTGAGGGAGAGGTGAGAGAGGGTGAGAGGGGATGAGCACGTGCGTGCGCGGGTCATGGTACTTCTTTGCGACGCCAAATTCAATGATGTTGACCTGGTGGATAAGGACAGAGGGAGAAACAAGAGAGAGGGTCAGAGGGGATGTGTGCGTGCGTACGCAGGTCGCAGTATTTTGTTTGCGAGGCCAAAGTCAATGTTGATGGTGACCTGGTGAAGAGAGACAAGAGAGAAGGTCTAGAGGGGATGTGCACGTGCGTGCGCGGGTCGCCGTACTTCTTTGCGAGGCCAAAGTCAATGATGTTGACCTGGTGGAGAGAAACAGAGGGAGAGACAAGAGAGAGTTTCAGGGGAAGTGCTTGTGCGTCTCAGGGGATGTGCACGTGCGTGCGCGGGTCGCGGTACTTCTTTGCAAGGCCAAAGTCAATGATGTTGACCTGGTGGGGAGTGAGGGAGAGGGAGAGACAAGAGAGAGGGTGAGAGGGGATGTGCACACGGGTCGTGATGCTTCCTTGCGAGGCCAAAGTCAATGCTGTTGACCTGGTGAAGAGAGACAGAGAGAGAGACAAGAGAGTGGGTGAGAGGGGATGTGCACACGGGTCGTGATGATTCCTTGCGAGGCCAAAGTCAATGCTGTTGACCTGGTGAAGAGAGACAGAGGAAGAGACGAGAGTGGGTGAGAGGGGATGTGCACGTGCGTGCGCGAGTCGCGGTACTTATTTTGCGACGGTCGACGATTTGACCTGGTGGAGCGAGCCATGCCTATGTTTCTCACACAGCAGGATGCGCAAAGATGGGTGGCTGTGGCAGGTGGCGTAGCCCACCCCGTCGGGCAGGCCACCCGCAAACTCGGTAAATCAGAGAGAGCTCAATGGGTCACACTCAATGGAGCACGCTCAATGGGTCAAACTTCCGGAGGCACACTCAACCAGTGACCCCTGGGAAGGATTTTGGTAATAAGTTTTCCCCAGCTCGAGCAACTTTGACCGTTCATGCCAGGCGCAATACATGGCGCCTGGCATGCCGCTGTGCTGCACTCGGCGAGAGCTTTCCAACGCACCCCTCTCCCACGAAGTGTGGGGTGTTTGTCTGGGAATGGGAAATCTGGGCCCGAGCAGTGTACGGCTTGCAGGGAGAGAATTGGTTGCACATGCAGAGAGATTGGTTACACGTGCCGGTGGTACTTCCCAAACAACCCCGAGGGGACGCCGGGCTCACTGTATGTGCGGGGAGACGGGAAAGGGATGGAAAAAGGAAAGGCCAAGGGGTGCACCGCAGGCTCAGGGGTCTCACTTCCGGCGGCACGCTCAATGGCATGCGCTTGTCAACTGTCAATTGTTTTTACACATGCAGGGGAATCACTGTCCTCAACTGTCATTTTTTTTGTGTGTTTTTGTATGGGCGAGCTCAACACGGTGGATTGAATATGCCATTCACTCTTAGTGTAAGCATCTATGGTGTAATGGTTATCTCGCTTGATTCACATACTTTGTAATGTGCATGTAGATACTCAAGAGGTCGAGGATTCAATCTCCTTAAGATGTACGCTTTTTGGTTTGTTCCTGTGGGGTTTGAGGGGGGTGGCAATGCCTCTGTGGGGAGGCAGAGATGCGGGCACAGGCTGCCCCACAAGGCTGTGGGGCAGAGCAGCGGCACATATCGTTGCGAGGCATGGGCAGTAGCTGGGGTGTGCCTAGCTGCACCGCTGCGTGCTAGCCGCACGCGCACCCACCCACCCACGCTGCCTAGCTGTGCGGGAGTGCTGGCAGAGTGGTGGGGGGTGGAGCGTAAGTTGCCCACTTGCCAAATTAGGTGCACTTAATACGCCCACAATCGAAGCGCTGTTGGCTCCTGGGCCGCGCTGGTGCGGTGTGCCAGTGGTGTCATTAGCAGTGGTGTTCCTTAAGGAAACCGAGAATGCCCCCCACCATTGGAGGGGACATGCCGAACTGCTCCTGCAGGAGGCGTATTTTATGCGGGAAAAGTGTGAAATTGCACTTTTTGAAGCAAAATTCCCGCGCTCCGCCCCCGCAGTTTCCCCCCAAATTTCACGCTTTGCCCCCGCAGCGGGGGCTGCGGGGGCGCTAAGGACATCACTGCTGTGTGCCAGTGGTGTCATTAGCGCCCCCGCAGCCCTTGCAGACCCTGCTGCGGGGGCGAATCGCGGAATCAAGGGGCGAAATGCCACAGTCCCCATACCTTGGTCGAATCACACTTTTAAGCCGGACGATGTGATTGCGCCGTGCTCCCGCGACGACCGTCTACGCCGCTTTGGACACGTCTTATTCAAACCTATGGCGTCCCATCGCCGCCCCTAACATGGGGGCAGCCGGCTCCGGGGGCGCTGCTGGCGAGGGGGGCGGTGTGAGGGAGGTGGAGACACCCAGCCACCCCCCAGCGGCTCCGCCGTCGCTGAAAATCGGTGGGCATGACCCCAGTACCATCCCAATTGCGTCCAGAGCGTCGGTTGGGGCCGTGGGGCGCGACAGGCCCCCATGCATGGCGTGTCGACCCCCATGCAACCATGCACGGCGCACCCAACGCGGCGACCTTAACCAACTTTTCTGACCGCGCCGCCGCGGCGCCCTGCATGAAACATTATATAAGAACGATGGATGCAGTAAAACTAGGGGCGGATATCACGGATTGTGCCCTGGCCACTTAGGGCGCGTTTCCACCAACCGCAACTCGTTTTGCGGATTCTCCCAACACAGACACGGAAACCATGATTATCTGCTCATACTTTACCATCTCCGACCTTTCTAGCGCGATGTCCTCACCGCCCCTGCGAAGTTGGAAACTTTCCGAGATGCCTGTTGCGTGACCCGCAGCTGCTCCCCTATGCAACCACCGCATACCATGGTGGCGATGATGCCATGCGGATGCCATGCATGCATTGCCCTCTTGCCAGGTCCACCCATGCTGCCATGCTAGTCACCACCGCCCGAATCAACGCCCATGCCGTTACCAAGGCCATCCACGCTGCCACGCCATGGGGCCCTGGCCCTGCGCGTGTGTTGCACGAGTCGAACTGGTGCGAATACTGCCCCTTGAGTCGCTGCCACTGTAGGCCACCCGTAAAAGCTCCGCCGCAGCCTTGGGATCGTCGTGGGGCTCCATCGCTACAACTAGTTCGCCGCTGTTTGTGTGAATGAAAGCCGGATGCGCTAAAAACTTGCGTCCGCGTTTTCCGGATATCCGAGTTCTGGTTATCTGAGTTTCCCAACCCGGAAAAGGCGGATATGACGATCGGTGAGTACACTCGGCCTTTCGCGTACCCGGAAAAGAGGGAAAACCCATTTAATAACGGCATTTCCGGTTGGTGGAAACGCGCCCTTAGGTCCGTTTCAAGGGGAGCTGCGACTCCAGGGCACAATCGGTGATATCCGCCCCTAGTTGTATTGCGTCAATCGATGCTATGTACTGTTTCATGCAGGGCGCCGTGGCGGCGGGGTCAGAAAAGTTGGAGAAGGACCTTTTTCCGCCCAGGCGTCAGCCACGATGTCGGTGTTGCGCGGCAACCGATAGACACCCCAGGGCCAGCCCACGCGTTCACGACGCAGCACAGAGCTCATCGTGACTACTACTAAGCATTCCCTCTCGTCGATCGTCCCGCGTGTCGACCAGGGGCTGCGGAGCAACCCCTGCACGATCCACCCAAACACACACCTCCGAGATGCTCCAGCAAGCTCCCCAGCCTCTGTTTAAGGGCATGCAGCGCATGTGGGGGTCAAGTACTAGACTTTTACAGATAGAGGGAGGCCTCGGAGTAGGTCCATGAACACCTCGGCACCATGCACATTCAAGTTTTGGTACCCCCCAAATGCGGCTGCGCCCACTCCCCGGGGCCTCTGGCAAGCTCTATATATCGCATGAAGTCCATATACGTCGAGCCAGGGTCCGGAGAGAGCTCCGGTGCGCGGGCAGGTGCCCTCTACCCCCAGCTGTCACTCCCAACACCTGCTCCTGCGCCCCACGGGCATGCCCGCCCCACCGCGACGCGCGGGATTGATAGCCGGGGATACTGGCCACACGCAGGTCGCGAATTCAGCCAAAACGGCCCAGTACACAGTGAGAAATCACATCGTCCGTGTGGGGATGGGGGTCTGTAGTGGGGAGGGGGGGGTAGTATGGGGACTGTGGCAAAATGCGGGGGCGGATCGCAGGAATTTCGCTCCGAATAGAGTGAAATTCGGCGATTTTCACAGTTTTCCGCGAAAAACTCTTGCGAGGGCACTTCGGCTTGTTCCCTTTTACATTGCGGGGGCAAACAGGACATCCTTGGTTTCCTTAATGACACCACTGCTGTTTGCGGCCCTGTGAGCCGCACAGCTCTCTCTTATGAGCAGTTTGGTGCCACCCAGCGAGAGTTAACGCCGAAACGCAGCGAGTTAGGGCCGTGGGCAGCACCACCAGACACCCGCTCTCTAACCTCCATGGCACACCCTTGACACACTTCGAGTTCGAGCGCATGCATGAGCGCATGGCCATGTGAAGCTGTCCAGCTCTCCAACCTCCAGCATTTCTATTTCTACTCTCCAACCTCCCCAACAACCTCCACACTCCACACGTCTAGTTTGAGCGCTTGGGAGGCCCGCAAGGCAGTTGTCCAGCCCTCCAACCTCCCCCACAACCTCCACATTCGCACACGCACCTGGTTCGAGCGCTTAGGAGGCCCACAAGAAAGTTGTCCAGCTCTCAAATCTCCCTTCCGATTCTTCAACAACCTCCACACTCCACACACCTGATTCGAGCGCTTGGTGAGTCCCATGAGGAAGTTGTCCGGCTTGATGTCGCGGTGAATGAACGAGCGTGAGTGTACGTACTCAACGCGTGAGAGCTGCGTGTTGGGAGGTGTTGGGAGGTGTTGGGAGGATGGGCGGTGGTGGAGCCATGCCATGCCATGTGTGTGTGTGTGTGTGTGTGTGTGTGTAGTGAGGTGTCCGGCTTGATGTCGCGGTGAATGCACGAGCGCGAGCGCACGTACTGGACTGCGAGAGCTGTGTGTGCGTGGAGAGGACGGGCGGTGGTGGAGTGTGTGACATGCGTGTGTGTGTGTGTGTGTGTGTGTGCCATGTGTGTGAGTATGCAGTGAGGTGTCTGGCTTGATGTCGCGGTGAATGCACGAGCGCGAGTGCACATGCTCAACGCGCGACAGCGGTGTGTTGGGAGGTGAGGACGGGCGGTGGTGTAGCGCACGCGTGTGTGTGCCATGTGTGTGCGTGTGTGTGTTTGTGCGAGGTGTCCGGCTTGATGTCGCGGTGAATGAACGAGAGCGAGCGCACGTACTCAACGCGTGAGAGCTGTGTGGTGGGAGGTAAGGATGGGCGGTGGTGGAGCGCGTGCCATGTGTGTGTGCGTGTGTGTGTGTGTGTGTGCAGTGAGGTGCGTGTGTGTGTGTGTATGTGTGTGTGTGTGTATGTGCGCGTGTGTGTGTATGTGTGTGTTTGTGTGTGTGTGTGTGTATGTGCGAGGCGAGGCGTCGCGGTTAATGGACATCCCTTCCAGAACAGCACTCGCAACGCGCACGCATGATGACCGACTTGACCGCCTGACTGGCCAGCCCCCGACAAACAAACACGCATACACGCACTCGCACCACGCACGCACCATCTCTGGTCAGCAAGCTTGACGACCAACTTGATTGCATGCATGATCCACCCCCCTAACACGCACACACACACACACTCACTCCACTCCGCTGACACACACACACACACACCGTATCGACACGGATTCGCAATACACACACACTATCTGGTCAGCGCGCATGTTGACCGGCTTGACCACCTGACTTACCAGCTCCCAACACACAAACACGCACACACACACACACGCACGCTCGCAACGCGCACGCACCATCTGGTCAGCGAGCATGATGACCGACTTGACCGACAGCTTGCGCGAGCAAAAGTTGAACAGGTCCTCGAGGCTAGGCCCGAGCAGGTCGATGACCATGACATTGTAATCGCCCTCGATGCCGTACCATCGCAGGTTTGGGATGCCGGCTGAGGAAGCAAGGAAGGAAGGATGAGGACGCGCACTTGTGCGTACAGGCGTGTGTGTGCACGCGTGTGCATGTGCATGTGGGCGCGTGTGTGCATGTGCACGTGCGTGCATGTGCGTGTGCCATGCTGTGCATGGATGTGCATGCGGCGTGTGTGTGGGTGCATGCATTGGGTGGCTGTGGCCGTTGCCGAGGCCGTTGAGTCATGCATGCATGGTGGTCCATGCGGGTTGCAGGACCCCCCCTCGTCCCCTGCGTGGGGTTGCATGGACCCACCCTCGTCCCCTGCCCCACGCCTGCTCACCTCCGCCCTGGAGGATCTTGTAGAGCTTGGACTCGTACAGCAGCTGGGGATGGCTCGCTTTGACGGATTCCTGAATCAGTGAGTGCGCCATGCATGGGTGCGTGAGGACAGGCGCGCCCATGCGGGCAAGCTGACCGCCCCACAGCAAGCGCATGCCACTCACCAGCTTGATGCCGACCTCCTCTCCGCTGGTCGTGCTCGTGCCTGCGCATTCACGCACAGGAGCAGCGGTAGTACACCAGTGCGCACACCCAGGACCCCACCCTCCCTGCTTCAACCCCCTGCCTTACCCAGGAAGATTTCGCCAAAGGAACCGCCACCGAGCTTCCTGCGAGTGAACACGGTGGGGCGCGTGTGTGGCGCGACGAGGGGATGTGCGGGAGGCCGCCTCCGACGCCCCACGATGCCAGCACACCTTCCCATGCGGTATTTTCCTCCGATCAACGCGTCCGCGGGTATGCTGGGGGTTGCGCTAGACGCGTGCATGGTGGTTGGTCGTGGACTGGCACTCTTCTAGAGGGCCGCGAGCCCTTTAGACATCCACGAACCACTAGGCTAGCGCCCCTGGCGCGAAAGTGGTGCGCAGGGGATTGACGGGGTCGAGCAGTTGCTTGTTACTCTGGAGGGGTGTGGGGCGAGTGATGGGCGAGTGAGCATGCTCATGAGCAGTTGCTTGCAGATTGCTGCAGTTGGCACTCTGCATATTGTTAATCTGTAATCAACTCCAGGGCACGCTCTTGATCAAGAAGATACCGCACGACAGCTAGTTGAAATCGATCGTCGAGGCCATGCGCGCTGCACGCGTGCTGGCCTGCTGCTGCCTGCTGGTGGCAAGTGCCATCAGAACATGCAATGGTGAGGACATTCGATGTGGCTCTCTCCCTGGTCTGGAGTGCAGTCTGGGAAATGACCAGTTCCACTGCACCTGCACACAGGCCTACAACCTAGCCAAGATAACGACGAGGAAAGATTGGTTGGATGGAGGGGAGAGTTGCCACCGGTGGGTGCGAGGGTGCGCTTGCAGTGTGCATGTGCAGTGCATGTGCGTGTGCCATCATGACATGCAGCTTAGCTACGGCATGCCCTCCCGCCCCCCCCCCCCCTCCCCCCCACTCCAACCTCTCACAACCCAGATCACGCACACGCTTGCAGGATGTCCCCGATGACATTGAGTCTGCAGAGAACATCCTGCGGAGCAACACACCCACCCACCCAAACATACACACATGCACAAAATTTTGATGATGAGAGTTTTACAATCCACTTCTGGCGGTCACACGTACGGTTCCAAAGCTCCAGTGGGACTTAGAGAAACAAGGCTCAAGGCCCACAAAAGGTCAAGCTACAAGTAGCCCACGGTAACGCCATCCACACTTGGTGGCGGGCGCCAAGCAAGCAGCACCACTGTGCAGGCTGCACACCCAGCCCCTCAAATGGCCAGAGGGCGGACCCAAGGTATAAAACCATGAAGGGACCAAAAGCCCTCCCCCAGACCACCGGAAGCGGGGCTAGTAGCACACCCGCCGCAGCACTCTACTCAGCGACCACACCGCACCCGCCACCGCACGCGTGTGGCGCCACCTCCCCTTCAAAAACACCCCCAGAGGGAATGCCATCTAGCAAGCAGGTGCAGGCACCCGCTCGCCGTCAACGACGAGGCGCGCGCGGTGGAACTGCGCCCGCTTCCCCGCAACCTTGGCGGCGAGGAAAGCGGGCCACAGCGCCTGGTGCTGCGCCTCCTCGCGGTCACTGAGGACGTCGAAGACTGCAGTCGAGTCCACGCAGCGGCGCAGCTCGTGGCGCCAGCGCACGACAGTGTCGGCCACGGCGTCAGACGCCACGGTGAAGAGCACACGCAGCACACCGCCCCCGCGTGGCTCCACGCCGATGCCCCCGACGGCAGGCTTGGCGTTGAGGAGCGACGCGGACACGACGCCACCATCAGCCGGCTCCCGCCGGCCGGTGCCGCCGTAGAGGAAGCGCACGACATCCGTAGCCAGGCGGACGGGCAGGCTGGTGCCGTCCTCGGCAGCTGCAGCGATCCGCTCCGCCGCCGCCGCCGTCGCCTCCTCTTCATCCATCCGCCTGCCACCGCCCGCGAGGAACCAGTTGGCGCCGCGTGCCACCGGGATGGACAGCACGAAGCTGCGGCGCAGCGACGTGTCGCCCACACGCGCAGGCAGCCCCCCCGGCGGGAGGGCCCGCGCGCAGATGCGGCACGCGTGGCGCCCGACGCACAAAATGATGATGAGAGTTTTACAATCCACTTCTGGCGGTCACAAAATGGTCCCTCGTATAACTTCAGTGCGATCAAAACGGGCCTACAGCAGCGCCTCCGTGCCCCGCACTGCGTCCCCTTCAGAGGGAAGCCCTAACTTTATAGGTAGTGAAACACGCACGCACGTTCGTACACACACATACACACGCATGCACGCACGCGCACGCATCCCTACACACACACACATCCCTACACACACACACACACACACACACATACCTACCAGGGCCGATCAAGCGGGTCCAGATCGGACGCCAACGCCCCGAAGGAGCGGCCATCCGGACGTGCGCGGCAGGCTCCGTCCGGTTTTCCGGACGCCAACGCTGGGGCCCGCAGGGCCCCGTCCGGCTTGCCGGACGCCATTTTTTGCCTCCGTCTGTTTTTTTTCTCCCCAGCTCCTCTTTTCTCTTCTCCGCTGGCCCCTGGCATCCCTCGCGACCAGCATCGGATCAGTTCGCATCGCGCTAAGAGCTGTGATGCGGAAGAGGCGCGGTGGTTGGTCACACTGCTGCTTGATTCAAGTGTGACCGCCGCCAAGATCCCCTGGCTCTGCTGCAGCAAATAATGCCATTATCTGGATTAACACACAATGAATCACTGGTTCGAACACCACCTCCGGACAGGCTGCGCCCCGGCCCCCGCTGCATGCATGCATGCACGCATGCGTGCGCCATGCGCAACAACTCGTCTGGGCGAGCGTGCACTCAAGCCAGTTTTTTTGCCCCCCATGCTGCGATGAATAAGCAGGCTTTGTGATGTTCGAAGGGCTCATGAAGACAGGGAATGACAGAGACAGAGGCACTGCAAAAAAAAAACGGGTCCACACTTTTCACACTTCCGGACGGCCAGCCAGACCCGCGTCCGGGTACCCGGACGCAGACGCCACCCCACGTCCGGCTTCCCGGACGTCGACCACCCCCCCCCCTGTACGGCCCTGATACCTACGCACACACACACACACACACACACGTGCACATTCACACGCGCACGCAGGATGACCCAGCGGA
>VFSX01000012.1:25000-47500 GCA_016618255.1 Chlamydomonas sp. UWO 241 | reverse complement strand
TGGGCTGTGTGTTGACCAGCACGAGTCATGCGGGTTCTTGGCTGAGGTGTGTGTGTGTGCGTGTGTGTGTGTGTGCGTGTGTGTGCGTGTGTGTATGTGTGTGTGTGTGTGCGTGTGTGTGTCTGCGTGTGTGTTTGTGTGTGTGTGTGTGTTGCTGCCCGACTCTGGGCTCTGCGTTGACCAGCACGAGTCATGCGGGTTGTGGGCAGAGGTGTGTGTGTGTGCGTGTGTGTGTGTGTGTTGCTGCCCGGCCCTGGGCTTTGTGTTGACCAGCATGAGTCGTGCGGGTTTTGGGCAGAGGTGTGTCTGTGTGTGTGTGTGTGTGTGTGTGTGTGCATTTATGCTTGTGCGTGTGTGTGCGTGTGTGCGTGTGTGTGCATGTGCATGCGTGCGTGCGTGCATGTGTGTGTGGTACACACACACACGCACACACACACGCACCCCCCTACACACACACACACACACACACACACAGGCAGGCGAGTGCGAGAGCAACCCAACACACACACACACACAAGCACACTCGCCCCCCACCCACCCACCCACACAAACAGCAGGCGGGGGGCGAGTGCGAAAACAACCCAAAACGCACACACACACACACGCGCACACACAGACGGGCGAGTGCGAGAAGAGGCCAACACACACATAAACACACACACACACACACGTGCGCACACACACACACACCCACACAAACGCACACACGCTCACACACGTACACTCACACGCATGCATACATACACACACACACATGCAGGCGAGTGCAAGAACAACCCCGCGTTCATGCGCGGCAACGCCAACAGCGCGGGCGCTTGCACTCAGGCGTGCAAGCGCACGCACACACACGCCCCCCCCCCCACCACCACCACACACACACGCACACACACACAGGCGGGCGAGTGCGAGAACAACCCAACACACACACACATACACACATGCTCACACACACACGCTCACACACGCTCACACACACACGCTCACACACACACACACACACACGCACACAAGCCCCCCCACACACACACACAGGCGGGCGAGTGCGAGAACAACCCCGGGTTTATGCGCGGCAACGCCAACGGCGCGGGCGCGTGCACCAAGTCGTGCAAGGACTGTGAGCCTTGTGATGAGGGCGACTGGGACTGTTACAACAAGAACAGGGAACGGCTGGGGTTCATGAACCTAGACAAGGTCGAGTTCCAGGGGCTGTTTGGGTAGCGCCTAGCGTGAGCGGGCCGTCACGGCTTCCTCGATAGAACATTCATGGCTGTGATCAATGGCATTGCAATGCCGGTCCCTTGATCTAGATGGGTTTGGAAAAGCAGTTAGATCTAAGATCTGTGGCAGTAAGATCTGTGGCAGTTAGATCTAAGATCCAAGGTGGTGTGCATGCCTGGATGGCTTCACACATCTGCAGGGGGCTGCTGAGCAGCGCACACTTATGCGCCTCCATTGCGCGTTGTGCTGTTACCGATTGACTTCCACTCGGGGAAGCTGTAACAAAGAACTGGCCCTTTGGCGTCAATACCCGCAGCATCCGGGCGCGCAGCTGCAGGGTGTTCTGTGATTGTCTTGCAGGGTGGCCTGTGACTGTCCTATCGTGCGCACGCGCTTCATCTCTCCTTGCACGTTGGGTGTGATCGCGCGTGGTGTACGCTGCAAAGTAAACCTTCGCTGGTGTGAGACACGGAGGCGGCCGGGAGCGACAACCAAGTTATGGATTTATGTAGAGAAGGCTCAGCATCCATACGCTTCAAGTCGTTTTCGGTGTAGCTAAGAGAGTTTAAAGAAACATCGCCGATTGTAAGCCAACACCACGCCACGCCGGTGCCTATCCCAGTAGCCACCCAGCAGCTGCAGCTACCTGGCAGCTACCCAGCAGCTACAGCTACCCAGCTGCAGCTACCCCCAGCAGCGACAGCAGTTTAGCATGGTAATTCCCAGGGGGAATTAGGGGGCTAGCATTGCGCACATATTAGCATGGTAACGCAGCGTACTGATTTAGGGCGGGGGGGGGTAAGACATACGAATTAGCATGGTTAGCTGCGAACAAAACTAGAAGCCGCTAAAGGAGGAGATTTGCTTTTACACAACTTTCCCCCTAAATTTAGGGGGTTAGACGTCCTTTTAGGGGGGGGGGTATTAGTGGCTTGTTACTGGAAATTCTCTGGGAATGGACGTTTTAGCCCTACTTTAGGGAGGGCTAAATAGGGGGCGGAATCCACAGTGCAACCAACAACTGATAGTTAGTGTGTCATGTGCGGTGCGGCTTACACCACAGAAGGCTGCCGCTGGTCTGGTCTGGCACCTGCTGCGATGCCCCCCGTTCTCAGCGCTTGACGAACGACCCCATCTGATACAGGGCTGTATCCACGGCCTTGATTAACGCCGTTAGCTGAGGGGGCAACGCCCACAGCAAGAAGGGAGACGCTCTCTCTTGAACAAGACGCAATAACCCCAGGCTGACCCCAGACTAGCCCCGCTTGTCCTGTGTCCCCACCCCACCCCGCATTCCCCTTCTCAAGAACCGCCCAGTCACCACCCATCAGTTACAAGCATTGTCATGGTTCACTCCTCTTCTCTCTTATTCTTCTGTTCTCTTCTTATCGGCGGTCCACCGACCAACCGTGCCGCACAATCAGTGCTCGTACGTAGGCTCCACCACCTCGGCAGGCTTGCGGGAGGGGAAGCACCTGTGCGGGCGCGCGGTCTCGCATGCGTCAGTGTGTGTGGGGAGGGAGGTGGCGCAGCGGGCACAGCGGTGGGGCTGGGGTGCAGGCAAGGCAGGTCGCAGTGGTTTTCTTTTCGGATATACACAGCCATTTGGCTGTATTCCGGCTGTACTTTGACCTTGCACACAACTCAACTCATCCAGTGGATTGTGAGACTGACAAGCCCGCCAGACAGAGCACGTCAACCGCTTTTGCATGATTTGTGTATGAGGACAAACGGTCAACGGGAGGTCAACGGTCAACGCGGTCAAACTCCGTCTGTGGAATCATAAATTAAAAATCCTGAAAAGGAAATCACTGGCAGTTCGGCAGGCAAGAGCATGTCCACGCCAGTGGTGTCATTAGCGCCCCCGCAGCCCCCGCAGCCTCCGCTGCGGGGGCAAACCGGGAAAACTGGGGGCAAACTGTGGGGGCGAATCGTGGAAATTTCGCTGCCAAAAGTGTGAGATTCGACGATTTTCACACTTTTCGCGGGAAAAAACGTCTCTTCAAGAGGTAATTTGGCATGTTCCCTCCAATATTGCGGGGGCAAACAGCACATTCTCGGATTCCTTAATGTCACCACTCCACGCCTTCACCCCGCCCCGATCACCCCCTTCCTGACTCCTCCCGCCCCCAGGTTTTCATCGCCCTGGAGGGTGGGGATTGGGACGAGGCAGCTGGGTTTCTGTGGTGGGGAGAGCAAACAATAGGCGGCCAGGAGTTGTTGCCGGGGCGGGGGTCGAGCGGGTGTGCTATTGCGCGGGGCTGGGCGCTCCACCAGAGCAGGCCATGGCGTTGCTAACCACTGCCCCCTCCCCCCCTCCACAGCCCCAACGTCCGAGACGCGCAAGGCAAGGCAGTCAAAGCGCCCGAGGCGGTCGGGTTGCGCCCCAGGCGGTGGCGGGCGCCTAAAAGGTGGCGCCCGAGGCGGCGCCTCAGGCGGTCGGGGTTGCGCCTGAGGCGGGTTGTCGGCGCGTCTGAGGCCAGTGATTTTGTTTTCAGCTGGGAGCCGGCGTGCGGACCAACGCCCCGTTGACCGCCTTGACTGCTGCCTTAGCGTTGACCATTGACCGTCAAATATAGGTTATTTTCAAGCTCGTGACGAGCTCTGTCCGATGGGATCGTCAGACATCGAGCAACTTGGTTGGTTGAGCTGTATCTGATGGGATTGTCAGGAGCCAAATGGCTCCTAATGGCTCCCAGGAGCCCAAAACAAAATGACTGAGGCGCCGCCTCCTTCGCCCCGGTGAAGGCGCCGCTCGAGGCGCCGCCTGAGGCATTGCAACTGTGGTAGGGAGAGTAGACAAGAGGCAGGCGGTGTTGCCGGTACGAGGCAGCTGAGTTCCCATCGCCAGGGAGGGTGGTGCTCGTGCACGGGGCTGGGCGCTCCACTAGAGCAGGCCGTGGTCTCGCCAACCACTGCCCCCCCCCCTTACTGCCCCCCTACCACCACAGGCCCGACGTCTGAGCCGCGCGGGGCTGGGCGCTGATATTCCATCACCAGGCAGCGATGTTGCCGGGACGAGGCAGCTGAGTTCCCATCGCCAGGGAGGGTGGTGCTCGTGCACGGGGCTGGGCGCTCCACTAGAGCAGGCCGTGGTCTCGCCAACCACTGCCCCCCCCCCTACTGCCCCCCTACCACCACAGGCCCGACGTCTGAGCCGCGCGGGGCTGGGCGCTGATATCCTATCATCAGGCAGCGATGTTGCCGGGACGAGGCAGCTGAGTTCCCATCGCCAGGGAGGGTGGTGCTAGGCAGTGATGTCCTTGGCGCCCCCGCAGCCCCTACTGCGGAAGCAAATCGGGAAAATGGGCGGAACGGCGGGGATAAATCACTGGAATTCCGCTCCGAAAAGTGTGAAAATTGACATTTTCACATTTCTTCGAAGGCAACTTCTCATCGCAGGGGCAGCTCGGCATATTCCTTCCAATGTTGCGGGTGTAAACACAACATCATGTGATCCCTGAAGGACACCACTGGTGCTAGAGCGCGGGGCTGGGCGTTCCACCGGAGCAGGCCATGGTGTCACCAACCACTGCCCCCCCCCCTTCCACAGACCCAACGTCTGAGACGCGCAAGAGGAGGCAGTCATAAAACCCGAGGCAGTCGGGGTGCGCCTCGGGCGGTGGTGGGCGCCTGAAACGTGGCGCCCGAGGCTACGCGCAAGTGAAGGCGCCTACTAAAAGGTGGCGCCTGAGGCCACACGCAAGTGAAGGCGGCGCCTCAGGCGGTGGGGATGTGGTAGCCCCCTCCCCCTCCCCCGCGTCACGCATCGCGCCACTCACTCGAGGAACGTCTTCTTGGGGTGCTTGTTGTCAGAGTGTTCCTTGAGCTTGGAGTCGGTTGACGTGCACAGGAACGTGGCCATGCACGTGACGCACTGGATGTTCATTGCGGCAGCGTTCTGCTTGGTCTGGCTCACTGCGCTCGGAAGGGGTGGGGAGGGGTGGGGTGGGGTGGGGTGGCTGGGTGGGCTGCCTTGCATGCCTCCTGCTGCCGTGTGTGCGTGTGTGTGCACGCGTACATGTGAGGTGTGTGAAAGGGGGGGAGGGCAGGCCAAGGGTCAATCGTGCCTTGGACAACCCTCGGACAACCCCATGGGTCTCGCTCACTGCGATTGTGTCTGGGTCGTGCTCAATGCGCACAAGCGCACAAACGGCGTGCGGTGCGCACAGCGCGGACAAGCGCGCGCGGCTCGGTGCAAGCACGCTTTTTTTGATGAAGTTGTTTTACAATCCAGTGCCGGCGGTCACACGTTCGGGTCCAAGGCTCAATCAGCGGGACTTCAGAGAGCAGGCACGCATGCAACATGTCTATCGCGGCGTGGCTCGCTGCATTGCAGAGGATGCATGTGGACGATGCGAGGGGCGTGTTTGTGCGTGGTGTGTTTGCGGGTTGCGCAGCGGGCGGCGCGTGTGCGTGGTGCACACGCATGGTGCCAGCGGGCGTGCGTCGTTTGTGCCATGGGCTTGCGTGCGTGCAGTGGGCGCCCCGCATGCATGCATGCATGCAACAGCTCCCCCCCCCCCCGGTATAATGCGCAGCCCCATGCCACCCATGCTGCTGCACCCCGCGCATGGGGTGTGCCCTCCTCTCCCCCCCCCACACACACACACACAGAGGCACACCACCACGCGCACGTGACCCCCCAGCAGGTGGTGAATGCATGCTTGTTGCGGTGCGGCCCCTCCCGCCCGAATATGCCGGCATGCGGCGGCCAGTTCCGACGTAGGCTCTTCCCCTTCTCACCACCGCCAGCCTTGGCCTTGGCTTGAGCAGCATTCCTCTCGCGCTGCACAATAAAAACAAGGGGCACGATTTGTCAAGCCGCAGGGGAAGGAAAGGGCGCAAGGTGCCGCAAGTAGCTTGAATTCACGCGCAACGCACCGCGGCAATCGACTTGGCAGCGTTTCCTCCACCCATGGTGCTGTTTTTCTTGCGGGGATGTAGGTTGCAAGGCACAAAGGAAGAGAAGTGAATGAATCGAATTATGTGGACCGTTCCGCTCGGTGTGGATGGCGGCTAGCCCTGTATCTACTCTAGAGTGCCTCCTGTAGGACTGGGAGCCAGCTGAGAAGGCTTCAGTTATGATTCTAAGGCGTGTGAATATGCGGGGCTGGGCTGTTTGCGTGTGTGCGTGTGTATGTGTGTGTGTGTGTGTGTGTGTGCAGCTTGATGATGAGAGTTTTACAATCCACTTCTGGCGGTCACACGTACGGTTCCAAAGCTCCAGTGGGACTTAAAGAAACAAGGCTCAAAGCCCACAAAAGGTCAAGCTACAAGTAGCCCACGGCAACGCCATCCACACTTGGTGGCGGGCGCCAAGCAAGCAGCACCACTGTGCAGGCTGCACACCCAGCCCCTCAAATGGCCAGAGGGCGGACCCAAGGTATAAAACCATGAAGGGACCAAAAAGCCCTCCCCCAGACCACCGGAAGCGGGGCTAGTAGCACACCCGCCGCAGCACTCTACTCAGCGACGACACCGCACCCGCCACCGCACGCGTGTGGCGCCACCTCCCCTTCAAAAACACCCCCAGAGGGAATGCCATCTAGCAAGCAGGTGCAGGCACCCGCTCGCCGTCAACGACGAGGCGCGCGCGGTGGAACTGCGCCCGCTTCCCCGCAACCTTGGCGGCGAGGAAAGCGGGCCACAGCGCCCGGTGCTGCGCCTCCTCGCGGTCACTGAGGACGTCGAAGACAGCAGCCGACGGGTCCACGTCGCGCAGGTTGCGGCGGGAGCGCACGACGGTGTCGGCCACAGCGTCAGACGCCACGGTAAAGAGCACACGTAGCACGCCGCCCCGGCGCGGCTCCACACCAATGCCCCCGACGGCAGGCTTGGCGTTGAGGAACGACGCGGACACGACCCCGCCACCAGCCGGCCTATCCCGGCCAGAGACGTCGTGCACAAAGCGCACGAGATTCATAGCCAGGCAGACGGGCAGGCTGACGCCGTCCACGGCGGCTGCAGCAACCCGCACAGCCGCCGCCGCCACCGCCGTCTCCTCGGAACCATAGCAGTCACTGAACAGCCGCCTCACATGCCGCGTGGACCCCAAGTAGGAGGCGTCGCGCAGTGCGCCGCGCACGATCCCGTCGCGCGCCATCTGGCCTTCAGAGCCACGGCCCGCTATGAGCCTGGTGGCGGCTGCCACAGGGATGGACAGCACGTGGCTGCGGCACAGCGACGTTTCGCCCACACGCGCGGGCAGCCCCCCCCGGCGGGAGGGGCCGCGCGCAGATGCGGCGCGCGCGGCGCCCGCCGCGGCAGGCCGCTCCGCCGCCGGCGCGCCCGCTGCCAACGCCACAGGGGCGGCAGCAGCAGCGGGCCGGGCAGGCTGAGCAGCCTTGGCAGCAGACGCCGCGCGGGGCGCACTGTGGGCCGCATGCGGCACTGCATGCGGCATCTGCATGGGCGCCCCGGGGACGCGGCTCACCAGGAGGTGCACCAGGTCCACGAGGGACGCAATCTGTTGCGTCTGCGCCTGGACCACAGCGAGCACCACCGCGAGGGCGTCGCTGCTGTGGCCGGCGTCGGCAATCTGTGTCGCGCCCACATGCGTCGGCGCATTCTGTGGCTGAGCGCGCGCGCTCGCCTCCCTGTCCACCAGCCCGCCTACCAGGCCTCTGAGGTCAGCCTGCCCCGCCAGGATGGCGCGGAGGGGGTCTGTGGTGTCGGCCGAGGCCGAAATGTGGTTGCTGGCGCCTCCATGCATGTGTTGCGCAGCCTCCGCGTATGTGGCCGCCCCCAGCGCCCCAGGGAGCGCCGGAAGCTGATTCTGTGTCTCACCGACGCACGCGCGGTGGCGTGGCGGGGAGTCTGAGCCGGGGGAACCGCTGCTCACCGAGTCTGTGACGGTGGCCGCGCGGGCGACTAGCGCGCCGGCGACCTCGCTGTGTTTGCGCGGCTTAGAGCGCGTCATGGTCGTGGTTCATAGAGCATGAGGTTATGAGCCATTGAGGCTGTTAGAACTGCTGTAACACACAGCTTGGTGATCACGGGTCTCACACTCGCGCTTCAGCGCCGCCTGTGCGTGCGTGTGTTGTTTTGTGTGTGCGCGTTAGATTCAGATTAGGGTGCAGTGCTCACTACTTGTGCTGTGCTTCCTACCACTCACTGGAAGTGCTGGCGGGGGCAGTGCTCCTGCACAACAGCTCCCCCGCCGTGCAGCAGTAGTGCAGAGGTTGCGGCCTGGCTTGACATCCTTTCCGGCCACGTCTTGGCCTTCTCCCCTCGGGGGGGTCTCTCTTTTGGCGATCGACGATGAACCTGCCACGCGTTTCTGTTTCCCACATCAACAAGAGGGTTTTACAATCACAGGCCGGCTGTCACAATCAGTTCCAAAGTTCCAGCAGGATCAGTCAGCAGGCACAAGGCCCACCAAAAAGGTCAAGCTACAAAAGTAGCCCACAGTAGCGCCACCCACACTAGGTGGTGGGCGCCAAGCAAGCAGCACCGCAAGCCAGGCGCCACACTCAGCCCTGAAGCAGCCAGAGGCAGACCCCAGGTATAACCGGCTGTAAAGCCAGGACCATGAAGGACCAAGAAGGCCCACACCCAACCACCCGAAAGCGGCCAAACACGGCAGCCGCCGCAACACTCTACCCAGCGACCACACTGCACCCGCCACCTCGCGCGTGAGGCGCCACCTTCCCTTTAAACACACCCCCAGAGGGGATGCAACTTAGCAAGCAGGTGCAGCCACCCGCTCGCCGTCAACCACGAGGCGCGCGCGGTGGAACTGCGCCCGCTTGCCCGCAGCCTTGGGGGCGACGAAAGCGGGCCACAGCACCTGGTGCTGCGCCTCCTCGCGGTCACTTAGGACGTCGAAGACCGCAGCCGACGAGTCCACGTAGAAGCTCAAGCAGCAGCGGTTGTGCACGACCACGTCGGCCACGGCGTCAGACGCCACGGTGAAGAGCACACGCAGCACACCTCCCGCGCACGGCCCCACACCAATGCCCCCGACAAGCTTGGCGTTGAGGAACGACGCGGACACGACGCCGCCGCCAGCCGGCGTGTCCACCGAGCCGATTTCGTGCAGGAAGCGCACGACATCCGTAGCCAGGCAGACGGGCAGGCTGACGCCGCGCTTGGCAGCTGCAGCGATCTGCATCGCCGCCTTTGCCGCATCCTCCACCTCTTCGTCAGGGCAGCCGCAGCCCACCAGCCCCGGGTATCCACCGTACGCGACGAGCCTGTTGGCGGCTGCCACTGGGATGGACAGCACGTGGCTGCGGCGCAGCGACGTGTCGCCCACACGCGCGGGCAGCCCCTTGCGGGAGGAGCCGCGCGTGCGCGCAGATGCGGCTCGCACGGCGCCCGCTGCAGCAGGCCGCTCCGCCGCCGGCGCGCCCGCCGCCGACGCCACAGGGGCGGCAGCAGCAGCGGGCCGGGCAGGCTGAGCAGCCTTGGCAGCAGGCGCCGCGCGGGGCGCACTGTGGGCCGCATGCGGCACTGCATGCGGCATCTGCATGGGTGCCCCGGGGACGCGGCTCATCAGGAGGAGGCGAACCAGGTCCACGAGGCACGCAATCTGTTGCGCCTGCACCACATGCGCTCACCTACTTCAACAAGCGTTTGCTGCCGCTGCGGTGGGGACCTGGGGGCGCGCCCACGCTCTTTACAGAGTTGGGGTTCCCTCCCACCAACAGCCAGCCATCTCACCAAGGTGCTCGGGCCATACGCGCGGAGCACGGTTGTATACGCCTTTGGTGTCCCTGACTGCAACATCCATCATCAGTACACACCCGTGTGTGTGCAACACAGGCTAGCTGCACAGCATGTGATCAGCAGGTGCACTAGTACTGCCCCCACACACGCACCGTTTGGGATGCGTGCCCTTGCGGGCTGTGCAGCAGTGCACGTGTGTGTCCATTCAGAGAGCGCCCCTGTCACGCCCCTGCGCACGCTTGATGCTGATGGCTTTTTACACTCGTGTTTGACGCACCTACTGGCAGCGTATTCGACCTTGCTCGAGCGATACAGACAGGTGGCTGGCTACTGGTGGTGGGTTGGGGCTGGACCTGGACAGGGCACTCGGCCCCAGCTCTGTTTCCTCCCCGTGGAGGCACGGCCGGGGTTCACAGGCCCGCGGGGTCGTGTCCCCTAGACCTCCACCGTAGCGGCAGCAGAGGCTACTGATCAGCGTAAAAGTAGGTCCTGCATCAAGGAAGGTGATGATGGGTCCATTGATGCTCCGAGACGTTCACGCAGATCAGGAGGCTGCACTTGAACGGGCGCAAACACAAAGACGCAAACCACCGCACGGTCAAATACGCAAAGACCCGCACGGTCACTCATGCTGTCTCACGGTGACGCTGCAAGCTCGTACGCACGCATCTTTACACTCCGGAACAAAAAAGCGTCAGTCTCGATGAGGAGAGGGACACCCGCGTGTCTCGCGCGATCTTGCGCAAACTATACAACTCAGGCGAGGCATTTGAAGGCGTTCAGGCCCTTTGTATAAATCCCCCCCCTCCAACTTCCCTGCTGGTACAAAAAATGTTCAACCTGTGTGTGACCCGTGTGTGTTGTCTGGGGTCTTGGTAAATAGCAATGAATTTCGTCTTTAGGAAAACGTCGTAGGAGGAAACCGCAAATTGCAAACGCCCGCAAGATCCCGTGCGCGCAAACAACACCAAGGCACTGGACTCGATGCCACAGTGTTGCGCGAGTCGAAGTGTGACTGGTATGAAACAGACTGTCCTTTGAAGGACCACAGATGAGCGCGCAATGGACCCGCTATGGCCCTCATCGCCTCTGCTCTCTCCACACCCGTACAGACCAGTGGTGTCCTTAAGGAAACCGATAATGTCCTGTTTGCCCCCGCAACATTGGAGACAACATGCCGAATTGCCCACTCAGGAGGCGAATTTTCACGGGAAAGTGTGAAAATCGACTTCCACACTTTTTGGAGCGAAATTCCTGCGATTCGCCCCACAGTTTCCCCCCAAATTTTCCGGTTTGTCCCCGCAGCGGGGGCTGCGGGGGCTGCGGGGGCGTTAAGGACATCATCCGTACAGACGCACGCACGCCAGTGTTTCCGTTAGCCAACCCGCAACCCGACAAAGTGCACTTTCGGGTTGAGAATGGCCGATTTGGGCTGGCGTTTCGGGTTGAGATTGCGCGCGTGTGAAAATCGACATTTTCACACAATTTCGCAAAAAAACGCCTGCTTCGGGTTTTGAGGTTGGGGATTGAGCCGTAAGGCCCGGGTTGAGCCATAATTCCCCCAACATCCTTGGCTGAACCACTGACGCACGCCCATACAAGATGTGAATCCAACTCAGCTCTCTGCTCCTCGGTCCTAGGCGGTCCCACTCCACACCTGCACATACCCACACTCAGCCAGGGGGACAGGGGGCTGTGCTCCGCCCCCCCTCCCCCTCCCTGCCCCAGCCCCACCCCCTCCATCACCCCCCTTCCCCTCCTTTGTGCTTCGTAGATGCGGCGGTATATACTACCGCCTGGAGCGGTAAAACACAGCAATCAGACTGAACCAATTAAAGGGGGCCAGGGGCAGCCCCCTTGAGTGCCACAAACGCACTTTTAAGGGGCGGATGGTTGATCATAAATGACTGCGAAACAATGTGTTACTTCAGAAACCCAATTTCAAGGAGCACCCCCCGTGCCCCTCTCCGGCTGCTCGCCCTACTCACTACAGGCAGCAGAAGGGGCAGAGGGGCAGGGGGGGAAGGGGGCTTCAAGTTGGCCGCTTGCTCGCCCCCGTCCCGCCCACTCCGGGCGGCGGCGGCAAAAGCGGCGGCGGCAAAAGCGGCAGAAGCGGCAGCCTTGCTCGCCCCCGCCACGCCCTCCCCGCTTCACATTATAGGCAGTCACGGGACGGCTCGTGTTCGGAGGGTCATTTTGGACGCGTCCTTCTCGCGCGCGCCGTTTTTGCTGCCTGCTCCACGACTGACCAGCTAAGACTTATCAGCCAGCCATCGACGCGAGGCGCTGCCTGGCACCTGCCTGGCACCTTCCTGGCACCTGCCCGGCACCTGCACCTGCGCGTGCCTGGCACCTGGGCTCGTTGGTGGCGAATGACGCGCCGCTGCGGCTGTGCCCTCCGCGTCACTTTGGCTGCTTGCTCCCTGGCTGCACGACCGACCAGCTGGGAGTTGTCAGCCAGCAACCGACGCAAGGCACCTGCCTGGCACCTGCCTGGCACCTGCCTGGCACCTGGACGCGCCTCTGGCTGCCACTTCGCCTTTCCTGTCACTTTGGCTGCACCTGGGCGCGCCTTTGACGCAAAAAGCGTTGCCGGTGAATGGTCGGTGTGAATAGCCGGTGAATGGCCGGTGAATGGCGGCCGCTGCCGCTATGCCTCGCCCGTCACTTTGGCTGCTTGCTGGCTGCGTCCCCGACCGCCGACCAGTCCTTGTCGGGCAGCATCGACGTGAGGTGCTGTGGGAGAGTGGGAGAGAGGGAAAGAGTGAGTGGGTGAGAGTGAGAGAGTGAGAGCATGAGAGCGAGAGAAGGAAGAGTGAGCGAGCGCAAGAGTGGGAGCCAAAGCGTGCGAGAAAGAGACGGCGAGTCGTGGCAGAAGTCCTAGGTGCGGCACACATGATATGAACCAGCTCTTCTCCTCTTACCTTCCGAATCTCGGTAAACGAGGGCCGCTGCAGCGGCTCTGTGCGCCAGCACTTGCACGCGAGCGACTGGTACCACTCGGGGCAGCCGTCGGGGAAGCGCGGGCGCAGCTTGTGGCTCACGACAGCGACCATGATCTGCGAGTGCGTGTTGGGTGTGTGCGTGCGCGTGTGTTTGTGACGTGTGAGTGTGTGTGTGTGTGTGCCAGGCCCGTAAACCAGGATCCCTAGCGGTGACATATGGAACGATTCTCTCTCTCTCTCTCTCTGTGAGAGGTGCCGGTGTGGGGTGTGAGGGTGGCAGTGTGGGCGGGCAGGTGGGCGGGCAGGCCCAAACCGAATGCCCCCCCCCCCCCACACACACTCATACCTGTGGGTGTGACATCGACCTGTAATGCATCGTGCCAGTGTAGATCTCCCACATGATGATCCCAGCCACACAACACACACACAATCACACACATTCCATTCCATTCCAAAGTGTTACATGACTGCAACAGCACTACCCGTACTAAAGTACAAGCAATGTTCCAGAGGTCAAATGGCACATGTGTGTCGGTCTACAGCGGGTGACCAATCAGCGCTAAGAGGGGTACATCACATGGCGGGTGGGGTTGCCACTCTGGCCAACCAACTTCAACTTCAATCGCGGCGTATCATCTCCCCATGGGCCGATTAATTCCATGGGGCGATATTCGGGTGTAGGCAGGCCTAGAGGACGTCGGATCAGCTCCTCGATGGGGCGACAGACGAATGTAGGCGGGCCTGGGATAGGGGGCAGCGGCGGATCATCTCCATGAGCCCACGAACTCGATGGGGCGATGATGAAAGTAGGCAGGGGCGCAGGGATGGGGAGGCGGATCATCTCCATTGGCCTCTGAACTCCAAGGGGCGATGATGTAGGTAGGCAGGGGGCGGAGGCAGGGGCGAGGGAGGAGAGGCTGGGGCGTGGGGGGGGGTGAGGCGGATCATCTCCATGGGCCTGTGAAGTCCATGGGGCGATGATGTAGGTAGGCAGGGGGTGGAGGCAGGGGCAAGGGAGGAAAGGCTGGGGGGAGGGGGGGGGGAGGGAGGGCCAGCATGGGGTCGGCGCGCGTGAGGGCGCATGGGCGGGAGGCGCATGGGGCGGGGGTGCATGGGCCTGCATGGCGCGCACATGGGACGGCGAGCTCCATGTGGGGGTGGAGCGTGGGCGGGTTGTCGACTGTGGGTGGGTGAGGGTGGGGGAGAGTTGGACTGTGTAATTTGGAGCGTGTCAAGGGGGGCGAAGAGTGCTGAAGGGGGGCCATGGCGATGGGAGGTTCTCTGTGGTGCATGGTGGCGTGGCGCCGCAGTGGGGCGCGGCCGAGGATCCTCGGCGGAGGCGAGGCGGTCTGGGATGCGGTCTAAAGTCGACCGAGGAGCTGTTCGGCGCTGGCGAGGGCATGGAGACGGGCTCTGTGATGACACTTTGAATTTGGGTGTCGAGTTGCTCGGTTCGTTGAGGCTGTGCCCTTCAGACGAAGGCGATCACACACACAGAGGGAGACACACACACACGCACACACAAAACTCATACCTGTGGGTGTGAAATCGAACCGTACGGCATCGTACCTGTGTAGATCTCCCACATGATGATCCCAGCCACACAACACACACACACTCACACACACAAAACTCATACCTGTGGGTGTGAAATCGAACTGTACGGCATCGTACCCGTGTAGATCTCCCACATGATGATCGCAGACACACAACACACACACACACACACACACACACACATACACACACACACACTTGTGGGTGCGAAATTGACCCGTTCGGCATCGTACCGGTGTAGATCCCCCCCCCCACACACACACAGAGGGACAGACACACACACACACACACACACCTGTGGGTGTGACATTGAACCGTACGGCATCGTGCCCGTGTAGATCTCCCACATGATGATCCCAAACGCGTAGGTGTCGCCCTGGGGGTACACCTTGCCGCTCTCAAACAGCTCTGGAGGCATGTGCGTGACGGTGCCGCCGAGCCGCGTGCTCTTGTGGGTCTCATGCGTGGAGTCCGGGACGACCTTGGATGGGCATGAGGGAGTGTGTGTGTGTGTGTGTGTGTGTGTGAGGGAGAGAGAAATAGAAAAGAGAGATCAAGAGAGAAATAGAGAGAAAAAGAGAAAGCGAGAGAAAGCGAGAGAGAGGAAGAGAAAGAGAGAGAGGAAGAGAGGCAGAGAGATAGAGAGAGAGACAGAGAGGAAGAGAGAGAGAGAGCATGTCTGTCGTGCGTTAAGTCGGGGACGACCTTGGTAAGCAGGAGTGGGGGAATGTGAGAGAAAGCGAGAAAGCGAGAAAGAGAGAGAGAGAGAGAGAGAAGGAGAGGGAGAGAGAGCATGTGTGTGTGTGTGTGTGTGTGTGTGCTTGTGCGCACGTGCTCTTGTGCGTGTCGTGCGTGGAGTCCGGGACGACCTTGGGTGGGCATGGGAGTATAACATGAATTTGAGAGGGAGAGAGAGAGGGAGAGAGAGAGGGACGGAGAGAGTATGTGAGCGTGCGCGTGTGAGTGCGCGCGTGCTCTTGTGCGTCTCGTGCGTGGAGTCAGGGACGACCTAGGATGGGCGTTTGTGTGTTTGAGAGGGAGAGAAAGAGAACATAGAGAGAAACAGTGAGAGAGAAAGCGAGAGGGAAAGAGAGGAAAAGAGAGAGAGAGAGAGACAGAGGGAGGGAGCAGACACGCGTGTCGCCTCTGACCTATAGTCATCCCACACTCACGATCCACACCCCAAGATAACCCACACCTGCGACAGCCCAAAGTCGGACACGAGCGCCCTGAAGCCGCGCCTGTCCTTGGTGCTCGTGGTCAGCAGGATGTTCTTGGGCTTGAGGTCGCGGTGCGTGATGCGCTGCGCGTGGAGGTACTCCATCGAGGCAGAAACCTCGAGGAGGGTCATGACCACCTGGCGTAAGGTTTGAGATGCGTGTAAGGTTTCAGAGTTTTAGTTTTAGTTTTAGTTTGCAGATTGTAGTTTGTGGGTTAAGAGCTGCGCTGTCCGTGGAGGTGCTCCATCGAGGCAGATACCTCGAGGAGCGTCATGACGACCTGGCGCAAGGTTTCAGGGTTTTCGTTTCGATTAACGGAGGCGCGTTCTCGTCGCCGAGCCCTGGACCCAGCAATGCGGCGCTGCAGGTGACGAGGATCTCCGTGCCGCTGACGAGCGGGGTAAAATACGACTGCCCGGCTCCTGCTAGACTGCCCCTCGGTGGAACACTTCAGGAGCGGCTTGCCCGGCGCTGCCGTGGCTTGGCGAGTAGCCGCGGCGCTGCCGCGGCCCGTGCTGGGAGACGGCCCTTATCCTCCCCCATGCAGGACGCCATGCGGCACCGATCTCGACGAGTTGATCGACGAGCGGAGGAGCTGGCGCCGTCAATGCATGCTGGACATTGGTCAAGATGGCTGCCCGTGGAGGCGGGCTACCATCACGGCTTCAGCGGTGGCGACCGCCGAGGCACACAGAGTAAATCCGCTTCACCAATCGCAGCGTTCGTCACCGCGCTCATCCTCGGGGTAGCTCGTCTGCCGGTGACTGGCGTTGGAAGGTCTTCAGGCAGCCTCCATGACAACTGTCGCCCATGCCCCCCTGGAGGGTGGGACCTGGCCATGCATGAGGCATGGGCGCCGGCTGAGCCCCATGCAAACGAGAGCTGGACAGCCATGCACTGCCAAGCGGGGACCGTTCCAGTCAGCGCCAGTCGGCTCTGCCGGCTTGACTGGCCACAAGCCCACTACTGTGACCTTGAGGAAGGTCCTCTCCTATATGCTCCTTGCCAGACATGTCTCTCAGAGAACGCTGTTTGGGGTAGTCTAGCCGGCGGGAGCGGTAGTCTATCGGCCGGGAGCCGGCGGTACTCTAGTACTTAAGTGTGCTGGAGTATCGGCGGGTGTCTCAAGTAGAAGAGCAGCCTGCTTAGCTGGAAACCCCGTGTTACTGTGTTACTGTGTTCACTTTTAGTTTTTAGTGCTGGTTTTATTTTCAGAGATGCGCTGTGCGTGGAGGTACTCCATCGAGGCAGATACCTCGAGGAGCGTCATGACGACCTGGCGTAAGGTTTCAGAGTTTTAGTTTTAGTTTCGTTTTCAGTTTTAGTTTGTAGTGCTGGTTTTATTTTCAGAGATGCGCTGTGCGTGAAGGTGCTCCATCGAGGCAGATACCTCGAGGAGCGTCATGACGACCTGGCGTAAGGTTTCAGAGTTTTAGTTTCGCTTTCAGTTGTAGCTTTTAGTGCTGGTTTTATTTTCAGAGCTGCGCTGTGCGTGGAGGTACTCCATCGAGGCAGATACCTCGAGGAGCGTCATGACGACCTGGCGTAAGGTTTCATAGTTACCGTACGCGCGGTTAGCCTTCGCGGGGGGGGTGGGGTAAAAAAAAGATTGTTTAATCATCCGCGGGGGGAGTATAGGCATTGGTTTCGGTTCGCGGGGGGTACGGAGACTATTTGTTAGCTGTCCGCGAACCTACGAAAATGTCCTTTTCGTAGGCAGATCGTGAGGTCCGCGGATCGACTTTGATTTGTTAGCTTTCATTTTAAAACAAAAACTAAATAGTTGTAGCTTTAATTTTAATTTCAGAGACGCGCTGCGCGTGGAGGTACTCCATCGAGGCAGACACCTCGAGGAGCGTCATGACCACCTGTCGTAAGGTTGCAGAGTTTTGGTTATAGCTTGCATTTTTAGTTTTATTTCAGAGATGTGCATTGAGGTACTCCATCAAGGCAGACACCTTGAGGAGCGTCATGACAACCTGGCGTAAGGTTTGAGAGACGTGAAAGGTTTCAGAGTTTGAGTTTGTAGATTGTAGTTTGTATGTCTAGTCTTGTTTTTGTGCTATTTTCAGAGATGCGCTGCTCGTGGAGGTACTCCATCAAGGCAGACACCTCGAGGAGCGTCATGACAGACTATGATCTGAAGCCCTATTAATAATTGGGTGCTTGTGGCCATCCCCACCCAACCTGTGACCAAAATGTGGCCACACCCAAAATTCCAAAGTCGACAAAACGGCCCCATCGAGCGAGCAGAATGCTTCCTCGACACGTCGCATCCAACCCCCTGCCGCGCCGCTGCGGGGAGCCAGCCCCCCGCGACGCCTCCTACTGATCGTTACCACCCGTGGCATGCACTTGACGAGGCGCTGGGTCCCGTGCCGTGCCGCATTGCGGGGGTAACTGTGCTGGGCGACACCAAACTTTCGGCATGTTTTGCGGCGGCGCCTCTGGACCAAATCCACTTTTGACGAGTGCTTTTTAGTTGCCGCTAATCTCATTCAGATGCATGCTTCGTGGGTGGCCGTGGCTTGAAGAGACGGTGAAATGCGGAACGAAATCGTTTGGCGTCAAATGTTACACGTCACGGTTGCGTTTGACGCCAAACGGTTTCGTTCCGCAATTCACCGTCTCTCCAAGCCACGGCCACCCACGACGCAAGCGTCTAAATGAGATTGGCGGCAACTAAAAAGCACTCGTCAAAAGTGGATTTGGTCAACCAGGGAAGCCACAAGAAATTCCCAAAATTTGGTGTTGCCCGTTTTGGCCACTTTCCCCCCTGGGGTGGGCCCAGGTTGGGTGGGGATGGCCTTGTACCCGGTACTAAAATAAGTACCCAAATACACATATTCCCCAAAGCGTGCCATGAGAGCTGTGCTGATCCGTTTCTGGCGTGGGGCGGCTCGTTAGAAAGCTGAGAGTCTCCTCCATCTTGGTGGTCCAGTCTGGAATCTTTAATTCAAATCTAGCCAGGTTAAATATGCCGCCAAAACTACAATTTCAAAAATAAAATATTTTGTGTGAAATGTGTGTGAATGTATGGATATCATAGTAAATCAACGAATCGACACCTGAGACTTTCTGGGGTCAAAGCCTATACACTTTCCCCTATACACTTTCCCAACTGTGGTAGAAGGGGCATGATCATCCGAGTTTATTTGGGTGATCTAATTGGGCTGCAGCTCCAGGCCTCAGCGCCACGCGAGGACGTGCTTCTTGAAGCAGTCGGATTCCGTGTGGGGAGAGCAGCACACGACCCCACACTCGCACGCAAAGCAGCTGCGGCGACCGCGGCCGTTCTTGAGATGGACGTGTAAACTAACATACTTTTTAATGGGGTCCTAGGGGTGGCCTCCAGATGCCCATTGTATGTGGTACAAAGTAGGGTACTAAAATAAATACCGGGTACTAAAAAAGTACCCGTGGTACACTAACAGTACCCGTGGTACACTTACTAAGCAAGCCCCAACCAGCATTCAAGACCACGACGCCCCCACCATCTCGATGTCGATGCCCCCGCTCCTGTCCTGCTCGCTGAAGAAGTTCTGCTCCATCGCGTCCTGCAAGCTGCCGCGGTCGCAGAACTCCATGATGATGTGCGTCTCCTGGAACACGCGGTCCGTGTGCCTACGGTGTATGTGGACATGTGTGTGTGTGTGTGTGTGTTCTTTCTAAAAAAAGCAACGGGATGTCGTGTCGCGCCCCGTGCGCAGTACTCAATAATGATGTGCGTCTCCTGTAACACGGTTGGTGATCCTGCAAGGGCAGGATGCGTGTGTACGTGTGTGTGTGTGTGTGTGTGCGTGCTGTGAGTCTTTTCTCCCCCGGATGTCCTTGAGATGTCCTGCAGACTGCCGCGGTCGCAGGAATCCATGATGATGTGCGTCTCCTGGTACACGCGATCAGTGTGCCTGCGGTGTGTGTGTGTGTGTGTGTGTGTGTGTGTGTGTGTTGTGTCTTTATCTTTTTTCCGGATGTCTTGCAGACTGCCGCGGCCGCAGAACTCCATGATGATGTGCGTCTCCTGGAACACGCGGTCCGTGTGCCTACGGTGTGTGTGTACATGTGTGTGTGTGTGTGTATGTGTGTTGTGTTTTTCTCTTTTTCCGGATGTCTTGCAGACTGCCGCGGCCGCAGAGCTCGACGAGAGTTAACCAACGCACCCATCCACGCCCTCTCCCATAAAAAAAAGTAGGGTGGTTATCTGGGAAATGGGAAATCCGGCCCGGAGCGGCATGCGGCTTGCAGGGGGATCACTGCGTCTGGTTGACCACAGGATAGCCAAAGCGACCTCCCTCCCTCGACCACACGAAAGAAAATCTTTGTTCGCTAGCACCCAAAACGTCCACCTCCACTACTCCTGCAAACTCTCACATCTGCGTCGCCTTGCGGGCTCTCCTAGAAGAGACCCCCTAGACGTGTAGTCTACGCCTTGAATCACGCCCCGGGGTCCTCCGGGCGCGTACGTGTAAAACCTGTAAAACCTGTAAACTCTCTCACCGCCGATTCCCCATCCCCGTCTGAAGGTTGACCACACGGAAGTCAAACGTCTGCACCACGTTGGGGTGGTCCAGTGTCGAAGTCATTGCGCCCTCGAGCAGAGCGGCGCGCCGGCTGTTGGCGTCCTTGACCTCCTGTGTGTGTGTGTGCGTGTGTGTGTGCGTGTGTGGCCTGTATAGGGTGTGTGTGCGTGTGTGTGTGTGTGTGTGTGCGTGCATGTGTGGCCAGTATAGGGTGCGTGCGTGTGCGTGCGTGTGTGTGTGTGTGTGTGTGGCTTGTATAAGGCGTGTGCGTGTGTAGTGTATGTGTGTGTGAAGTGTGTGAAGGCGTCATTGCGACCTCGAGCAGAGCGGCGCGCCGGCTGTTGGCGTCCTCGACTTCCTGCGTGTGTGTGCGTGTGTGTGCGTGTGTGTGTGCGTGTGTGTGTGCGTGTGTGTGTGTGTGCGCGTGTGTGTGTAGTGTGTGTGTGTGCGTGTGGCCTGTACATGGTGTGTGTGCGTGTGTAGTGTGTGTATGCGTGTGTGTGTGGTGTGTGTGAAAGCGTCATCGCGCCCTCAAGCACAGCGGCTGTTGGCGTCCTCGACCTCCTGCGTGTGTGTGCGTGTGCGTGTGTGTGTGTGCGTGTGCTGAGTGTAGAGTGTGTGTGTGTGTGGTGTGAAAGCGTCAGCGCGCCCTCGAGCAGAGCGGCGCGCCGGCTGTTGGCGTCCTCGACCTCCTGCGTGTGCGTGCGTGTGTGGGTGTGCGTGCGTGTGTGTGTTGCCTGTATATGGTGTGTGTGTGCGTGTGTGTGGTGTGGTGTGGTGTGTGAAGGCGTCATCACACCCTCGAGCAGGGCGGCGCGCCGGCTGTTGGCGTCCTTGACCTCTTGCGTGTGTGTGTGTGTGTGTGTGTGTGTTGTGAGTGGGGGCGTCGTTGTCATTGCACCCTCAGACGGAGCAGCGCGCCGGCTGTGGGCGTCCTTGACCTCCTGCGTGTGTGTGCGTGCGTGTGTGCATAGTGTGTGTGTGCGTGTGTGTAGTGTGTGTGTGTGTGCGTGTGGGGAGGGTGCTGCATCCTGCTGGGGAGACAGAGTGCGGAGGCCCCAGTCCAATGATGCAAGCAGCGTGCAGCGTGCCGTGTGTGTGTGTGTGTGTGTGGCCTGTATAGGGTGTGTGTGCGTGTGTGTGTGTGTGTGCGTGCGTGTGTGTGTGTGTGTTTGCGTGTGTGGCCTGTATATGAGGCGTGTGCGTGCGTGCGTGTGTAGTGTGTGGTGTGTGAAAGCGTCATTGCGCCCTCGAGCAGAGCAGCACACCGGCTATTGGCGTCCTTGACCTCCAGCGTGTGTGTGTGTGTGTGCGCGTGTGTATGGTGGTGGTGGGGTGCATGTGTGTATGTGTGCGTGTGTGTTTGCGTACGAAGAGTGTGTGTGTTGAGTGCGTGTGTGGTGTGTGGAAGCGTCCTCGCGCCCTCGAGCACAGCGGCACGCCGGCTGTTGGCGTCCTTGAACTCCTGCGTGTGTGTGCGTGTGCGTGCGTGTGCGTGTGTATGGTGGTGGTGGGGTGCATGTGTGTGCGTGTGCGTGTGTGTTTGTGTACGAAGAGTGTGTGCGAATAGTGCGACCTTGAACCCCGCCCCCTCCCTGTAGTCGCCACTGCATTAAGTGCCATCGCATTTTTCTGTTCTCTTTAATTTTCGTTCATCAGGTGTCCCTCTCCTCTCTAAAAGAGAGAGATAGACTGACAGAGAGAGGAGGGGCACAGGGAGGGCGTGGGGGAGCAGAGAGGGGAGGAGAGAAAGAAATGCGGAGAGAGCGAGAAATACAGAGGGAGAGAGATTGAAATACAGAGAGCAGAAATACAGAGAGAGAAGAAGTACACAGAGAGAAGAAATACAGAGAGAGATATTGAAATACAGTTCTTTCTAAAGAGAAAGATTGAAATACAGAGAGAGAGAGCGTGTGAGTGAAAGAGGAGGGCTCACCTGTGACGACGACCCCCCGACCATCTCCTGCCAGTGGTTCCGTTAAGGATCTTGGAAAAATGCTGGCTAAACCCGGGCCTCACGCAGATTACGCCAATCTCAACCCGCACGGAGGCGAATTTTGGCGGAAAAGTGTGAAAATGCCGATTTTCACATTTTTTTCGAGTCGGAATTCGCGAAATCTCAACCCGACGCGCCAGCCCGAATCGGCCAATCTCAACCCGAAAGTGCACTTTGTTGGGTTGCGGGGTGGCTAACGGAAACACTGATGTGGTCGATTTGTCTCGTGCGCCTTGACAGCGACCAGGCGCACCCCTCCCTCCGCCGTCGCATGAGCTGCCATCGCACTCTATTCATTGTATTAATTTCTTCTTTCATACAAGTTTACAAAATTCTTTGAATGAATCATACTGTGCCCACCTGTGACGACG
>VFSX01000012.1:0-17500 GCA_016618255.1 Chlamydomonas sp. UWO 241 | reverse complement strand
ACAGTGTGTGACGTGCCTACAGGCAGCGTATTTAAACTTGCTCGACGTATGGCGCCCGAGCACAACAGACGGGTGGCTGGCTGCTGGTGGTGTGGGGGGGGGGTTAGTGGGTCGGGGCTGGACCTAGACAGGGCACTTGAAGAAACCCGCACTTGCGTCGCCAGCAGCTTGTGCATTGCGTCACTCTGCATTGGCAAGGCAAACCCTTGCCTAGCCTAACATTGGGAAGGCAAAGCCTAACAGGAAGCCTAACAGGGAAGGCAAAGCCTAACATTGGAAGGCAGCCTAACAGGGCAGGCAGCCTAACAGAAGGAAGCCTAACAGGGAAGGCAAAGCCTAACATTGGGAAGGCAAAGCCTTGCCTAGCCTAACATTGGGAAGGCAAAGCCTCGCCTACATAACTCAGTGCAAGGCCTCACGCTTGCTTACCGTAATACCGCTGTGCCTTGCCGCCACTTTTATAAAGAGGGCAATTAATTAGAATATAGGTGCCTTGCCGCGAGATTTTTTGGATTTCCCCCCCCGTTTTGACGTCACGTTTGGCGTGTTCTTGACTTTTCCGGCAATGTTTTTTAGAAATCGGCCTTGCCGCGACGTTTTCCGAATTATTTAATCGGCAAGGCAAAGCGGTAGTACAGTATCTGAAAGCATGTTTTAAACAGCGGAACCCATGCGCACCTAGTTTCAGGGTTCAGGGCTTTAGGCATCGGGTGTTCAATAGCGAATCCCCTGGCGCACAGTGATTCCCCTGCAAGCCGTATACCGCTCCGAGCCGGATTTCCCATTTCCCAGAAAACCACGCCATGCTTTGTGGGAGAGGGCGTGGAGGGGTGCGTTGGAAAGGTGTCGTCGAGAGCAGCACAACGGCAAGCGTTGCGTGAACGCCCGCTATGTATTGCGCCTGGTATGGGCGGTCAAAGTTGCTCGAGCCGGGAAATAAATAACTACAAAAATTCTTCCCAGGGGACACTGCTGGCGCACCTGCGTCGCGAGCAGCTTGTGCGCCGCGTCCCACGACATTGGGAAGGGGAAGCCGAGTCGGAGCACGCCTAAATAGACTCCGATATTAAGGCATGATGTTCAGGCCTTGCTTGCATAGGTATTCATCGCATTTTTTGAATATCAGAACCCGAGCAAAACCTTGTTTTGGGGCGTAGGAGTAAGGGAAAGGTTGTATAAGCCGAGTGGCATAGTGCGCCTGCGTCGCGAGCAGCTTGTGCGTCGCGTCCCAAGACATTGGGAAGGCAAAGCCGCCACCTAGAAGACTCAGATGAGGGCCTCGCTTGCTCATCTGGGAGCAATCTTTTAACAGCGAACCCCCCTGGCGCACAGACTAGGCTGGTGATGATGATGGATTTTACAGTCGTGTGTGACGAGCCTACCGGCTAGCGTATTCGACCTTGCTCGGCATATAACGCCCGAGCGCTGCAGACGGGTGGCTGGCTACTGGTGGTGGGGGGCTAGTGGGTCGGGGCTGGACCTAGACAGGGCACTCGGCCCCCAGATCTGACTCCTCCCCGTGGGGGCACGGCCGGGGTTCACAAGCCCGCGGGATCGTTTCCCCTGGACCTCCACCGTAGGCTATAGTCTTCGGGTTCATAACCCCACTTCAATAGCGCACCTGCGTCGCCAGTTGCCGGAAGCCTGTGCGTCGCGTCCCATGTGATTGGGAAGACGAGGCCTTGCCTACACGATTAATCAGCGGACCCCGTGGCGCGCCTGGTTGTAGGGTTCAGGGCTCTAGGCTCCGGGTCTTAAATATCGAAACCACTGGCGCACCTGCGTCGCCAGCAGCTTGTGCGTCGCGTCCCAAGACATTGGGAAGGCGAAGCCGAGGCGGAGCACGCCGAGGAATTGTCGGTCGACGACGAGGGGCAGGCAGCCAACTGAGCAGAGGCCGAGCACAAAGCGCATGTACTGCGCGGGAGAGGATGTGTGTGTGTGTGTGTGTACGTGGGGGAGTGAGACGGTGAATGCTAGCTTTCAAAAAAATGACAAACAGGCAGAAAATGAGGCAAAACCATGAGGAGGTCGATGACAAGGGGTATAAGCTTATAGGCAGCCGACGGAGCAGAGGCCGAGCACGACGTGCATGCACTGGGGGCAGGAGTGGGAGTGAGATTGAGAGTGAGCGGGGGCACGCGTGCTTTCCCAAACACAAACGAGAAAAAAAAACGTGTCGGTCCGCGACCACGGGCAGGCAGCCGACGGAGCAGAGACTGAGCACGAAGTGCATGCACTGGGTACAGGAGTGGGAGAGGGTGTGGGAGGGGAGGAAGGGAGGGAGATGGCGTGAGAAGGGTGACTGCTGGCTTTCCACAGAAACGAGTACACAAATAAATCAGTGAGGGTTTATCGGTCGACGACGAGGGGCAGGCAGCCGACGGAGCAGCAGCCGAGCACAAAGCGCATGTACTGCGTGGACGAGAGTGAGAGGAGAGTGAGAGGAGAGTGAGAGTGAGAGTGAGAGAGCTCTCTCAAACAAACTCGAGTGAGAAGGTGAGTGAGCGCCACCCGCACACACACAAACACACACACAAACACACACACAAACACACACACACACACACACACATGCACATCCAAGTAGGGTCCAGGCAGCGCTGCAAGATAATTGACGCATACCCCATCACCGCTCCCACCACACACACACACACACACACACACACACCTGCACACACACAAGCACACCCATCCGCCCACCCACACCTGCACATCCAAGTAGGGCCCGGGCAGCGCGGCGAGATCGTTGACGCAGATTCCCTCCCCCCTCCCAACACACACACACACACAATCACCCAAGCAGCACACACCTGTACATCCGAGTAGGGCCCGGGAAGTGCCGCAAGATCGTTGATAAATATCGGCTCCTTGGTATTCAACACGTGGTAGATGAGGTTGCCGGGCGACACGGCAATGAGGTTGCGCGGGGGGACCTGCGTGTGTGTATGTGTGTGTGTTTTGTGTACGATTGTTCTCAACACTCGACTTCACTGCACTCTCGACTTTGAGAGAGCAGCAAGAGTGCCAGCACGCCACTCACGCATATCGCACATGCCAGCCTCCCCTGTGCAGCTCGCTCCCACCACTTGACTGCTCTCCTCAAGGAATGTCTACATGTGCACAGGCGCACGCCGAGTCAACAGCAGACACACACACACACACACACACACCTGGCTGCTCTCCCCCCAGGAATGTGTGCATGTGCACGGACGCGCATGAGGTCGTCAGCAGACACACACACACACGCACACACACGCACACACGCACACGCACACAAGCACACATGCACACACACCTGGCTGCTCTCCCCACGGAATGTGTACATGTGCACGGACGCTCTTGAGGTCGACAGCAGACACACACACACACACATACACACACACACACGCACACACACACACACACCTGGCTGCTCTCCCCCAGGAATGTGTACATGAGCACGGACGCTCGTGAGGTCGACAGCAGACACACACACACACACACACACCTGGCTGCTCTCCCCCAGGAATGTGTACATGTGCACGGACGCTCGTGAGGTCGACAGCAAGCACACACACACACACGGCGGCCGGGCTGTGCCATCTTCCCACACCTGCCGTATGCCGAGCACCAGAGCCAGAGGCGCATGGCAATGCGGGGAGGTGGGGCGGGGGCGGGAATGACGGCGGGGGCGGTCGCGGCTGCGGTCGCAGCAACGGCGGCGGCGGCGGCGGCGGCGGCCGCGGCGACGACAGGGGCGGGGACAAGGGCGGGAACGGCACGGGTGACGGGGGCAAGGGAGGGGGCATGGGCCCGGGGGGCTGCGGCGTGACCACGCTCCCCCCCAGCTGAGCGGCCTGCGGATCATGAACTGGAACATTATGAGGGGACATGACCTCTTACACAATCACCCCACCCTCACCAAGTGGCTGCAGGCAAACGCGGACGTCGTGGCGTTCACCGAAACCGGGCATTCCGGTAAGCCCCCACCTGCCATCCCAGGATTCAAATGCCTCGCATGCAGCCAGCGCCCCCACAAATCAGACAGTGGGGGGGTTGCGCTGTATGTTAGCCATGCTGTTACGGGGAAGGTCAGCGTTATTCGGGATGTGCCCGAGCTTGGGATGCTCTGGTTTAGGATCACGGGCGCTAGGGACGTGTACGCGTGCGCCGCGTACATCCCCCACGCGAAATCCAAGTATCTGCTGCTCGAGGGGGGGAACCTGTCAGTAGAGGCACACATAACAGCCCTGGTAGAGGGCATCTCTAAGTACCGGGCAAAGGGGGAGGTCCTCGTGCTGGGCGACCTCAACGCACGCACAGGGCAGGAGGATGATAGGGATAGGGACAGGGGGGATGGGGGGCCCGCCCCTGCGGTGTGTGAGGGCGACATCGCGCAGGCAGGGCAGGTGGGGCCGAGAGAGTCGGCTGACCGCGTGCACAACGCGCATGGGCAGCGCCTGCTGCAGTTATGCCGGGACATGGGAATGGTTATCCTTAATGGTCGCCTTCCGGGGGATGAGCATGGGGCCCTCACCTACCACGCACTGGGGCAGGAAAAACGTAGTCTGGTCGACTACTTTGTGGCGTCCCCTGACCTCGCCTTTAGTGGCGCGGGGGCACCACGGCCGGGCACTACCCTACATGTGCACGACCAACACCCACCAAGGCTAGGCGGGGGCAGGTTTGACCACAGACCAGTAGTACTGACCCTTACTTATGTGCCCGCTACTGCGGTACCTGCGGCTCAGGCCGGCGCCCCGAGCGAAACGCCGGCCAGGTTTAGGTGGCCACAGGGGGGCGAGGGGGCGTACGCACAGCTCCTGGGGGGGATGATGACGGACGTTTTGGGAGCTCGGGGGGCACCGACGGTGGATGAGGAGCTCAGCCGCCTCGAGGGCGCGGTCGAGCGGGCAGCCCGGGCGTTGCACGCGTCGGGTGAGGTGGGTGCGGTCTTGGTGCGGCCCATGACCGGGGACGGGGGGGTGCGACCACACAACATATGGTACACTCAGGAGTGCAAGGACGCACGCCGCGCGTGCCGGGAAGCGGAACGAGCGCACGGGGCGCAGTCACCGGCCGCCAAAGAGGCAGGGAAGGCCTATAGGCGGACCGCGCGGCGCTCCCGCCGCGCGAGCGAGGCCCGGGAACACACCGAGCTGATTGAGGACAGGAAGGGGAACCCTCGGCGGTTTTGGCAGCGGGTGAAACTGCCTGGCCAGGCGGTCGGTCTGAGGGACGTGGAGGGGTGGACAGATTATTTTAGGGATTTGCTGGGGGACAACCATGCTAACGCCACTGATACGACTCATACGACTAATACGACTAACACGGATGATGCCACTGACCATGGGCACGGGGCCCCGTTTGCCCTCCCCACGACGACGGCCACGGAGCGGGCGGCAGCGCTAAATAATTCATTTACTGAGGCGGAGGTGTATGCGGCACTGATGGGCATGGACGCGGGCAAAGCCCCAGGCGTAAACGGCATGCCGATAGAGTTCTATCAGAGGGCATGGGCTAGGGCGGCGGAGGGGGGCGATGCAACGGATGCTGTGGATGAGGAGCACCTGCTCGCTGGCCCCATCACACACCTGCTCAATCGGGTCTTCCGTGAGGGGTACCCGACTGCATGGCACTTGGGGGCAACCACGCCGGTGCCAAAGCCGAAAGGCAGCCTAGACGTGCGGGACGATTACCGAGGGATCACGGTGGGGAATGCCCTCGCCAAGCTATACAGCTTGGTGCTTATGAACAGGCTGGACGCCTTAGCAGAACGGGAGGGGTACAGGGCGCGGGGCCAGGCAGGCTTCCGGAAGAAGAGGGGGACCCCAGATAATGCCTTCATCCTGCAACACCTTATTGAGAAGAGCGGCCTCCAGCGCAAACCGCTGTACGCTGCCTTTATTGACTTCAGGAAGGCTTACGATTGCGTGCACCGCCCATTGCTTTGGGAGTGCCTAAGGAGCCTGGGGGTACATGGGGAGTTCATGGCGGCGCTGATTGCCATGTACGATGGGTCCGCAATGTGTGTGCGCATCGATGGGAAAGTGGGACCCGCGTTTCCTTCACACAAGGGGGTCATGCAAGGCGACCCACTGTCACCGCTGCTGTTTGGGCTTTTTATTGACGCATTGGAGGGAGTACTAGACGCAGAGCTCCCGGGTGATGGGGTGGAGATGGCGGGGCGGTTACTACGGCTGCTGCTGTACGCTGATGACTTGACGCTGCTGGCAGAGTCGCCCGAAGCGCTTCAACGCATGCTAGATACTCTGCACGCCTTTTGCGGCACGCGCGCACTAACAGTAAACGTTAAGAAGTCAGAAGGGGTGGTGTTCAATGACCAGTTCTGCCCAGTCGGGGCGGCAGGGGGGAGGGTAACGCTGAAGTTTGCAGGAGCAGATCTACCCATGACACACGAGTTCCCATATCTGGGCATGCTCTTCCACCACCGGCGGGCAGTGGGGGGGGACGTGGGCACCCGACGCTCTAGGGGCCAGCGCACCAGATACGCGCTAACTCGCAGATGCTATATAATACGCCTTAACAATGTTGGCATTAAGGCCCACCTGTTCGACACGCAAGTACGGCCTGTGCTAAATTACGGGTGTGAGGTGTGGGGCCCTGCGATGATGGCGGATGCTGGGGGGGGCGTGTTTGCCGGGGCGGGCGGACGGTGGGAGAGAGGCAGGAGTGGGAGGGGCGCTAAGGCCGCACGCGACGGATGGCGCACCCTGGAGGAAGTGCTTCTGCAATTTACCCGTGCGTCCCTAGGAGTCCGCAGCAACGGGCAGCAACTGGGGATTTTGGCGCGGGAGGCAGGGTGGCGGCCGCTGGCGGCAGATTGGCTGCGCCAGGCGACGCGCTTTTGGGATAAGGCGCGGGGGCGGCCTGACGGTGACCTGCTTAAAGATGCAATGCGGGAGAGCTGGGGGCTGGCCGAAGCGGGGGGGACGTGCTGGGCGGCACGCTTGCAGGTGTGCCTCGGAACTGTGGGGCACACCCTGGCGTGGGACCAGGTGGGACCGGTACGCATCACCAACCTGCTGGACGTGGCGACCGCGGCGTGGCTGGCCGCCGCGACAAGCACACCGGCGCTGCCGAGCGGCACTACCGTGCGTGATGTACCTGAGGAGTGGTCGCGCGGCTTTAAGATGCTGACCTACATGCGGTGGATGGCGGGTAGCGACAGCGAGCCACCGGCCCTGTTGAGCTCAGGGCTGAACAGTGCTGCCCGGATCACGGCTCTAGCTAGGTTCAGGATGGGGCTCCATGAGCTGCAGATAGAGCGGGGGCGCTACGCCGTGGCGGGACAGAGGCAGCGACGCAGCCAGCGGGCGTGCTGCCTATGCGGTGGGCTAGAGGATGAGGCACACATGGTATTTGAGTGCCCTGCCTATGAAGAGGCACGGGTGCAGGCCCACAGCCTGTTTCGGTCCATCCCTCGCCCCGAGGAGGCCGATTTAGATGAGCGGATGCGGGAGTTTATGAATCCTCGGCCAGGCCAGGAGAACCCCAGGTTTTGGCACGAGCTGGCTGACTTCCTTGTCGCCTGTTTTGAGACACGCACCGCGTGCACAGCAATCATGATGGCAGATGGCATGCTAGGGGTCTAATTTTGACAGCTGCCGGCCTCTTTCCTAGGGTCTAATGCGCCATCAAAGGCGTCCGACGGACTGTAAAATCGACCACACACACACCTGGCTGCTCTCCCCCAGGAATGTGCACATGTGCACGGACGCTCTCGAGGTCGACAGCAGGCAGAATGACGCGTGGTGGACCCCTGGGAAGATGCCCTGGATTGCGTCTGCTGCCCACTGTGTGTGTATGTGTGTGTGTGTGTTTGCGTGTGTGGTGGGGATGGAGTGGGGATGGAGTGGGGGGAGGGAGTGAGCCAGGGAGGCTGCTGGTAGGGCAGCAGGCAGCATGACGCCATGGTGTGCACGCCGTAGTACCGCTTTGCCTTGTCGCCGTGTCCTTTAGGAAACAGATGATGTTGTGTTTATCCCCGCAACATTGGAGGGACTACGCCGAATTGCCCCCGCAGTCGGACTATGTTTTGTGCGGGAAAGTGTGGACATCGTCGATTTCCGGGGCGAGATTCCCGCGATTCGCCCCCGCAGTTTCCCCCCGTATTTATTGGTTTGCCCTCGCAGCGGGGGCTGCGAGGGCTGCGGGGGCGCAGCGAGGGCGCGGGCGCTGCGAGGGCTGCAAGGGCTGCGCGCTGCGAGGGCTGCAAGGGCTGCGCGCTGCGAGGGCGCTGCCAGGGCTGCGCGCTGCGAGGGCTGCGGGGGCTGCGAGGGCTGCGGGGGCGCTAAGGACATCACCGGCGCGGCTGCCCCCCCCCCCCCCCCAGTGGTCCCTGGGAAGGACTTCAGTAGTTCGTTTTTTGCCGGCTCGAGCAACTTTGACAGCTCACACCAGGCGCAACACATAGCATCCTAGCGGGTGTCCTTGCAACGCATGCAGCTGTGCTGCTCTCGGCGTGAGCTGTCCAATGCGCCCCTTTATGCCCTCTCCTGCCAAGTGAGGGGTGGTGCTCTGTGAAACTGGGAATCCGGCCCCGAGCGGTCTACGGCTTGCGGGGGGATCACTGCCCCCCCCCACTGCCCTAACTGCCCCTGCCAACTAACACGCATCCAGCCCTGCTCGGGGAATTCGGCCCCAAGCGGTATACGGCTTGCGGGAGAATCACTGCCCCCCCCCACTGCCCTAACTGCCCCTGCCAACTAACACGCATCCAGCCCTGCTCACACGGACGAAGTCGTCCAGCGAGTGGCGCCGCGGCCGACGGTTCCCTACCTGCTTCATCCACGCCCTCCCCTTGCTACTCCTGCTAACTGCCCATCATGTCAACCCCCCCCCCCCGCCCTGAGAGCCTGCCCCCCTGTAAGGGCTGCCCCCCCCTAGGAGCCTCCTCGTCTGTTGAACCCACATGAACTTGTCCAACGAGTGGCGCCGCTGCCGCGGCTTCCCCAGCTGCTACATCCACCCCACCCCCCTGTTGCTCCTGCCAACTGCCCATCACATCTACCCCCCCCCCCCCCCCGCCCTGGGAGCCTGCCCCCCTATAAGGGCTGCCCCCCCCTAGGAGCCCTCTTATGTTGCACCCACATGAACTTGTCCAACGGAGTGGCGCCGCTGCCGCGGCTTCCCCAGCTGCTACATCCCCCCCCCCCCTGTTGCTCCTGCCAACTGCCCATCACATCTTCCCCCCCCCCCCCCGCCCTGGGAGCCTGCCCCCCTGTAAGGGCTGCCCCCCCCTAGGAGCCTCCTCTTATGTTGCACCCACATGAACTTGTCCAACGAGCGGCACCGCTGCCGCGGCTTCCCCCGCTGCTACATCCACGCCTGCCCCTTGCTGCTCCTGCCAACTGCCCATCATGTCTACCTCCCCGCCCTGGGAGCCTGCCCCCCTTTGAGGCTGCCCCGACCGACGTTTAGGGTTAGGGTTAAGGGTATAGGATTTAGGGTTTAGGGTATAGGATTTAGGGTTCGTGTTTAGGGACCCTAAACGTCGGTCGAAACCCTCAACCCTCAACCCTTACCCAAAACTAACCCCCCCCAGGAGCCTCCTCTAATGTCGCACCCGAATGAAGTCGTCCAACGAGTGGCGCCGCGGCCGCGGCTTCCCCAGCTGTTGCATGAGCGCGCTGAAGTTCTCGAGGCACTCGAGCCGCGAGTTCATGTCGCCAGCAGCAGCAGCGGGCAGCCTGGAGTGTGGACGGGTGTGGATTGTGGACATGGTGTGGATGGGTGTGCAAGTGTGGATGGGTGTGGAGTGTGGATGGGTGTGCAAGTGTGAATGGGTGTGCAAATGTGGAGCCTAGCCTGGAGTGTGGACGGGTGTGGAGTGTGGGCGAGTGTGGATGGGTGTGGGGTGTGAACGAGTGTGGAGTGTTGAGTGGGGGGGGGGGGGCGAGGCACTCCGGCCGAGCGTTCATGTCGCCAGCTGCAGCGGTCAGCCTGCGTCATGGCTTCATGCCAGTGTGCGTCGTCATGTCAGCCCGCGTCATGCCAGTGTGCGTCACCATGCCAGCCTGGGTCGTGTCATGCATCATCACGTCAGCCTGCGTCGTACCATGCATCATCATGTCAGCCTGCGTCAAGGCTTCATGCCAGAGTGCGTCATCATGTCAGCCTGTGTCATGCCATGCATCATCATGTCAGCCTGCGTCGTGCCATGCATCATCACATCAGCCTGCGTCATGCCAGTGTGCGTCACCATGCGTCACCAGAGCGTCTCCGGGAGCATGGTGTGGCACGCAGCGTGGAGGAGGGCGTGGGGTGTGCCATGGAGTGTGAGTGGGCGTGCTGCAGGTCTCGAGGCACTACCAGCCGCACGTCCAGCCGTGCAGCGGTCAGCCTGGAGTGTGGGCGAGTGTGGAGTGTGGGCGGGTGTGAACGGGTGTGGAGTGTTGAAGGGTGGGGGGGTGGGTGGGGGGGCACTCCAGCCGAGCGTTCATGTCGCCAGCTTCAGCGGTCAGCCTGCGTCAAGGCTTCATGCCAGTGTGCATCACCATGCCAGCCTGCGTCGTGCCATGCATCATCATGTCAGCCTGCTTCGTGCCATGCGTCATCATGTCAGCCTGCGTCATGCCATGTGTCATCATGTCAGCCTGCGTCATGCCATGCGTCAGCATGTCGGCCTGCGTCATGCCATGCATCATCATGTCAGCCTGTGTCATGCCATGCATCATCATGTCAGCCTGTGTCATGCCATGCGTCATCATGTCAGCCTGTGTCATGCCATGCGTCATCATGTCAGCCTGCGTCGTACCATGCGTCGGCACATCAGCCTGCGTCATGCCATGCATCATCATTTCAGCCTGCGTCATGCCGTGCATCATCACGTCAGCCTGCGTCATGCCGATGTGCGTCACCATGCGTCACGAGAGCGTTATGTGGCACGCAGCGTCGAGGAGGGCGTGGGGTGTGCGCTGTAAGTGCGAGATACGGCGTTTTGGCCAACAGACAATGGGCTGTCACGGGCGGAGCTTTGAGGCGACAGAAACGCCACTCGGTCAGTGCCTCTTCGATTGGGCGGTTTACCGCCTACGGCGGTTTCTGGGCGGTAAAAAATGATTCAATGTTTTGGGTTTACCGCCCGATTTTTGCCGTTTTTGTCGTTTTATTTTGCCGGTTTTGGCCGATTTGGGTCGTGGCCGCCAGCGGCCGGGCTGTAATAATTAATCAATTGAAATCAATTGAAGAAGCACTGCACTCGGTATGTGAATGCCCCTTGGCAAGAGGTACCTCGAACCGTGCAGCGCGGCTCCGTAGGACTAGTGCAGCTCCAGGTTTTACAGGTTTTACACGTACGCGCCCGGAGGACCCCGGGGTGTGATTTAAGCGCTAGACTACACATCTAGGGGAGCTCTACTAATAGAGCCCGCAAGGCTACGCAACGAGTGCAGCTCCAGATGGAGGGATCTTGGGGAAATTATGGCTCAACCCGGGCCACACGGCTCACTCCCCAATCTCAACCCGATGGAGGCAATTTTTTGCGGGAAGGGTGCGAAAATGTCAATTTTCACACTTTTCGGGTCGGACTCCGCTCAATCTGAACACGACGCGCCAGCCCAAATCGGGAACTCTCAACCCGAAAGTGCACTTTTGTCGGGTTGTGGGTTGGCTAACAGAAACACTGGTGTGCATGGAGTGAGCGTGGCCGTGCTGCAGTTCTCGAGGCACTACCAGCCGCACGTTAAGCCCAGTGATTTCCTTTCCAGGATTTATGATGGATTTATGATTCTACAGCCGCATTTTGCTTTGACCGCGTGGACCGTTGAACGCCCGTTGACCGTTTGTCCTCATACACAGGTTGTTTGAAAGGTGTTGATGTGCTCTGTCTGGCGGGCTTGTCAGACTTACAATCCGCTGGATGGATTGAGCTGTATGCAAGGTCAAAGTTCAGCCGGAATACAGCCGAATGGCTGTGGAGAACCGAAAAGGAAATCACTGGTTCAGCCGTGCAGCGGTCAGCCTGGAGTGTGGACCACTGGTGTCATTAAGGAACCCAAGAACGCCATGTCAAATGCCCCCCCAAAATAGGAGGGAACATGCCGCATTGCCCCCGCAGGAGACTTTTTTGTGTGTAAAAGTGTGACATCGTCGAATTTCACACCTTTTGGAGCGAAATTAGCGCCCCCGCAGTTTCCCCCCAAACTTCCCGGTTGCCCCCGCAGCGGGGTCTGCGGGGTCTGCGGGGGCGCTAATGACACCACTGGTGTGGATCAGTGTTTCCGGTAGCCAACCCGCAACCCGACAAAGTGCACTTCTGGGTTGAGACTGGCCGATTCGGGCTGGCGCGTCGGGTTGAGACGTCGCAAATTTCCGACCCCGAAAGTGTGAAAATCGACATTTTCACACCCTTTTCGCAAAAAATCGCCTCCATTGGGTTGAGATTGGGGAGTGAGCCATGAGGCCCGGGTTGAGCCATAATTTCACCAAGATCCTTAGCAGATTCACTGGTGCGGACACGTGTGGACGGGTGTGGATGTGTGGAGTCGGTGTGTGGAGGAGGGGAGGGGGGGGCACGCGCGCGGGGGGCGGAGCGTGGGCAAAGAGTGTGGGCCGCGCGCGACTGATGACTGCTGCTGGTGCTCATGGTGCATGTGGACATGGGGGGGGGGGGGGGGCACGCGCGCGTGGGGGGCACGCACACATACACGCGCGCGCGCGGCAGAAGACGCCACTCACGTGCGCCCCGGGGTCCCGCGCGCCGCCGCGCCGCTGCCGCTCGCCGACGCGGGGCTGCCGCCAAGCACACCTCCCTTAGCCGCCGCCGCCGCGCCGCCACCGCCAGTCCCCACCAGCGAGGGAGCAGAGCGCGAGTGCGCGCCCCCGCCCCCCGCCCCTGCCTCTCCCCCCCCGCTTGCCCCTGCTTCTCCCCCCCCTCCTGCGCGCCGCCCCCCGCCCGCGCTCGCGCTCGCGCTGGCTGCGGCGCTGTGGCCACCAAGGCTTGTGCCAGAAGTGTGCTTGTGCGCGGAAGAGCGCGGCTGAAGCTGGCCGCTGAGGCGACTGCATGGGTGGGGGCACGGGGCCAGTTTGCGTGAATGCGAGTGATAGGGATGCGAGGCAGGCGCGAGGGCGGGTAGGGGTGTGGCGTGCGCAAGGGCTGCGCGGCGGTGTGGCGTGCAGCGGTGTGTCGGCTGTGGCGTGCGGCGTGTGGCGTGCGTGTGGCGGTTGTAGCGTTCGGCGTGTGGCGTGCGGCATGCGGTGGTGTGGCGGCACAAGGGCTGCACGGCGGTGTGGCGTGCGCAAGGGCTGCGCGGCGTTGTGCCTCATGCAGCACTGTGCAAGCACCCACCTGTGGGCCATGTCGTCCACCTCTGGCTCATGCTCAGTGCCGTGCCACGCATCTGGCGCATGCACTCCCCCCATCTACACACCCCTCCTTAAGCCCTCCTCGTATGAACGCACCCACCTCCCCTCTGGCCACGTCGTCCCACTCTGGCTCATGCTGAGTCCCGTTCCGGTCTGGCTCATGCTCTGGCTCATGCTGCGCATGCTGAATGCGTACTCAGGCGGCGGCAACGTGCGGAGGCCCGAGGCGCGGAGCTGGCACGCGTCGCCGCTGGCGCCCCACGGGAGCAAGATCACGAGCACGCCCGCGACCTCAAGCAGCATGCCGGCGAGGATGAGCAGCGCCGTCGTGTGCATGCTTGCCTCAACCGCGTCCATGCCATGCAGCGACAGGCGCAGCACGCCGTTGGCGAGCGCGATGCCCTGCAGCACCGAGACTGAGACCATGCCAAACAGCACGGCGCGCTTGGCGTCTGGCAGCCCGTGCACCCACTCGCGCACTTGCGTCAGCAGCGGGCTCGATGCCAGCCCTGCGAGGTACTTCGACCGCGGTCGCTGGCCGTACAGGGATCCGGAGCAGGACGACGTCGGCGACGGGGGCGCGCTCTCCGGGAGAGGCGCCAGCCACGAGAACAGCACGAGCATCCACAGCATCGCAACGACCGAGCTCACGCTGATCGAGAACGACAGCCCCGGAACGTACGTGCCGCCGTCGCCCCCGCCAGCGCCGCTGCCGCCGCTTTGCCGCGTCAGCAGCGCGCCCGCGATCTGAGCGGCCACCCCGCCAGGCACGCCGCGCGCCGCAGCCGCGGACAGCGCGCGCACGAGCGGGGCGTTGGACGCAAGGAGCTCTGTGGGTGTGAAGGGCACAGCAGGGGTCAACACAGGGGGCGCGGGCATGCGCACGGGGAGCTCTCGCGCGCGCGGAGAATTCCCGCACCCGCATTGCAGCTGGCCTGGGTCTCGGCCCGTCACGTCTCGCTTAAAATAGCCCCCCCCCCCCGTGCTTCAACAAGAGCTGCGTTGCCGCGTATTCGTGGTTTTGGCGTGTGCCTTCGAATGCCATGCGTGACGTAGTGGAGCAGGGGCGAACCCGCGCGCGAGCGCCTGGCGCCCCACATGCACGAGTACAGCGCAACACATGAGAGTAAGGAGTGACACAGCGGGCATGCAGACGCACCTGCGACCAGCAGCGCGTGCACCCCCAGCACGAGTGCGCCATAGAGCGACGGAGGCAGGCGGCAGAGCGCAGAGCGCGACGGCAGGGTGAGCGACAGCGCCGCGGGCAGGGCACACCTGCATTGGGGGTGGGGGTGCGGGTGGCGCTTGCGTCAGTCTGAGGGAGGGAGGGGGAGGCCGGCAGGGAGGGGCAGGGTGGCAGGTGGTTGAGAAGGAGGCAATAGCTAGGGTCCAGCTTGGGTCTGGGGCCGACCGACCACGCCACTGTGCGCCGAGCGCCGTCTTACATGCCCTTTAAAGGTGTCCCCGGTTGCGGCATCCACCATCTGGGTCTCCCCCCCCCCTTGACAGAGGGTGCCGGTCACCTTAGCGCCAGGCTGTGTTTCTGTAAGTCGATCGCACCCGCAACCCGATAACGTGCACTTTCGGGTTGAGATTGGCCGATTTGGGCTAGCGAGTTGGGTTAAGATTGCGCGAATTTCGACCCCAAAAGTGCGGAAATCATCCGGACGTTCAATTGTTTACCACAACCACTACACTGAAATTCCGGCTGTGCTCGGCTGTAAACCGCCGAAAACGAAAGCACCGACTCACCCTAGCGTCAGGTATCCGCCTGTCGCCAGCATCGATGGCCGCTGGTCCGCCCCCCCTGCCGACATCAGGTGGCTGGCCGCGTGCAGCGCGGACGCCGCGAGCGTCGCTGGGATCGACACAGACGGGTCGACGTCCTGGACGAGCCAGTACATGTTCTGCGCATGGTGCGTGGTGCGTGCGCGTTTGCGCGATGATAGAGCGTGCATGCAGCATGACCCCGCGGAGAGCCGCTTAGCCACCAACAGCCAGCCATCTCATTAAGGTGCTCGGGCCCTACGCGCCGAGCACGGTCATACGCGCCTCTAGAGGTGTTCCCTGACTGGAACATCCATCATCCATCATCATGTGTGCATATCCGGGTGGAGGCGTTTGTTGCGGGAAACCACACACCGCTCACGCTCGTGCGCAGCCGCACCGCGTGCGTGAGAGAGAGTGCAAGCAGCATGCAGCATCCTACAGGGAGGGGCCGTCCGGGTGGGGGCGGTTGTGGCGGTTGCAGCCACACTCCGCGCACACTCACGTGCAGCAGCACGACCACGTGGAAGCTCGGCAGAGACAGCAGCCCGAGCGCCCTGGCTGCGTCGATGAACAGTGCGCGTGCCGCAAACGTCACGATGGCGAGCACTCCTCCGTAGTCGCGGACCGTGTCCTCTAGGCTCGCCACAAACGCTGCGACTGTCGCCCACATGACAGCACCCGCATAGTTGAAGCCGAAGAGCAGGGCGGCGAAGTGGCTGGCCGTGAGCTCGTCCGCGGGGGCGAGCACGAGGTGCGCGTACGCGAGCGCAGACACAGACACGGCCGTGGTCAGCATCTCGAGCGCGCGGAACACGCGCGCGTTGGCCAGGGTCACCCTGCGTGCGTGCGTATTCGTGTGTGCGTGCGGCGGCCACTCGCCCCCACATGCCCACGCAGCCCTGTCATCCCAGCGGCTGCTCCTCACCTGTACTCTGTTGAGTGGGTGAGCGCACTCAACCGCCGGGCACGCGCATCAGCTCTGCAGCGTGCAACCGCCAGCCTGTGCATGGGCGCATGGGCGCATGTGGGTGAGTCACACACACCCCTTGATGCTTGCCGCCGCTATCGTCGAATCCCAGCGAGCTGAGTGCCGAGCTGCCCTTGCGTCTACACTAACCGCGTCATGGTCGTTGGGCGCCTAGCAAATTGACACGCACACAACACCCCAGCATGCACCCAGCCGGCAGAAGCCCCCCACCTGAGGATTCCGATGAAGACAGCGAGGGCCACCGCGTACAGCGCTGCCCACTGCGCCAACGGCGCAGTGTGCGTCATGGACGATGCAGTCACGCCAGCCTGTGCCAGGCTGGCCCTGAACTGTTGCCCAGTTGAAAACACATCGGCGACCTCCACCATGTGTGTCCCCATGCTGCTTGGCGTCTCCGCTGAGCAATCAAGCAACGAGCACTCGGCCGGCCGACACACTCTCTCGCGTGTGTCACCCCCCGTGGGTCATTGTCCGGGGACCCACTAAAACAACGCTCGCCCACGGTGGATACCACGCCCTCCTATGCCCACTTAGGGCAGCGCGAGGGGGCATTTGTTCACACCCCACACATTAGACAACCCACACATTTGAATCATGTTATAGACCACGGGTGTGTTCCCACTCGGACTGTAAGAAGTTGTCTAGAAAACTTGTAGGTTTTCTAGTCGCGCTAGAGGGCCCCCGAGCGCCCCCCTAAGCAATCTAGAAGAAGTGTTTTTTCTTCTAGTCACAGCCGACGTTCAGTCAACGTCGCTAGCGTCTCCGAAGTCGAGCACGCTCCAGTTAAAGTCGCTCCCCACCCTTCTTCCAGGTTGGAAGGAACTTCTAGATCGTGAGTGGGAACACACCCTATCCCAGGTGGTTGATTCGTGTTTGGGTGGTTTGTTAAAAGGGTTTTCTAAACCCCAAAGAATCGAGGTTTACATAAACCATATGGAGGCTAGGTTGGGCGTTCGGTGGGCCTTCGGGCCCGTTCTGTGCTTTGGAAATTCAACTACGACGATTAGCTGTTGAAATTTCTGAACTGTAATGTGACATAGAGGCTGTTGGCGTTACATTTTTGGAGGGGGGGGGACATGAAATTGGAGGGGGCGGCTGTAGCGCGGGAGGGGTGAGGGGATGTGGGTGGGGTGTTCTGCTGTGGTGCGGCGACGCGGGGAGGCTGACGCGGGTCGGGGGGCATCGGGGTGATGTTGCATTTTTTTTTACGTCGGGGGCATGGAGGCGTGGAGGGTGCCGCGTTGCTGGGGGCATGGGGTGTGGTGCATGGACCTGGTCTCTTTCGTGACACCACAGACCTTGGTGGCATTGGAAAGCGCCCCGTGTTTGAGAGGACAAGCGAGCATCACAGTGCGCTGCATGAAGAACTGCAGCCCGGACGGGTTGCGAGATTGAGCCCGCCTTGCAACTGCGCGGAAGAAGGAAGAGACC
>VFSX01000617.1:77500-81650 GCA_016618255.1 Chlamydomonas sp. UWO 241 | reverse complement strand
CTTACGCCCCCACAGACGCCGCGGATGACGCAGTCGCCAAGGACGCGTTCTACGAACAAATCCACCGCGACGTGCTCTCCCAAACCCCCTCAAACCACTTCCTTTTGGTCCTAGGAGACTTCAACGCCAAGATCACAGCGGCATCCCCCGACGCCCACCCGTCGGTGGGTCCGTACGCCTGGCCCCCCCTCCACCGCCCCTCCTCCTTCTTCCCTCCCTACTCCCCCCTTGCCGGGTTCCACCACAAACCTGGCATCAGCGACAACGGCCACCAGCTTCTCGACCTGTGTGCCGCCCACAATCTTGCCGTCACCTACACCTTCTTCCCCACCCCCCTTCGAGCGTATTTTCCTGGTACAGCAACACCCAAAAGGATTGCAACATCCCAGACTGCATCCTCGTCCGCCGCCCTCACCTGGGCTCCGTGCAAGACGTGCGAGCACGATTCCCCAAGACCCGGGGACTTGACACCATCGCCCGCTCTGACCACGCCCTTGTCACCGCACGCATCCTCTTCCGCTTCTCCAGAGCCTGGAACATCACCCACTCCCGCCGTCCTCCTCCGCCCTCCCGTTATTTCACCGACCTGCTCCGAGACCCTGACACGCGGCTCCACTTCGCGGCAGCAGTCGAGGAGGCCCTCGCCACCCTCCCCCCTTCCCCGACCCCCCCCCACCCTGGACCAGATGACGAGCCACCTCACCGCGGCCATCCACTCAGCGGCCAGATCCACCCTTGGCCCCCGCCCACGCGAGGTCCCCATCCACTTCTACCCCCCCCCGAGACTCTCAAACTCGCCCACGACCTTCAGTCCATGCGTTCCGACAGTACACTGACTGGCAACCGCGACGCCCCCAAGGAGGCTCGCATGACTGCCGAGCTCAAGTCCGCCATCGCACGCGCCACCAACAAGCACTGGGACAGTGTCGCTCAACGCGTGCAACACGATTTTGACGACAAAAACCCCCACTCCGCCCACCGCATGCTGTCCAAACTCGTCGACCGCCCCCCTTCCGCCGCCCTCCCTGCCCTCCGTGTCGGCGACCACCTGTGCTTTGGAGCTCAGCCGGTGGCAGACGCGTTTGGAGAATATTTCCGTGTCCTCCACACTCCACTCCGCTCGGAAGTCGACGAAGCCACCCTCGCCTCCCACCTCATCTTCACACCCACCACCCCCGCACCGCACCGCCCCCGTCTCCCTCCCCCTCCTCCTCCTACACTACCCCCGCTCCGCCTCCGTCCCCTCCCCCTCCCTCCCCTCCCCGTCCCCCCCCCCTCCCCCCCCCCTCCCTCCCCCTTCCCCCTCCTATCCCCTCTCCTCCCCCTCCCCCACTTTCGCCCCCCTCCCCTTTTCCCCCTTCCTCTCCTCTCCCCCCCCTTGCCTCCCCTCCCTCTCTGAGCGAGGTGGTCTCCGCGATCAAATCCCTCAGGAACTCTGCCCCCGGCTCTGACGACATCACCTCCCCCCTCCTCAAACCCGGCGGCACCGCAACCGCAACCGCCCTCCACCAGATCATCCAACCTGTTGGAACACTACCTCCATCCCCGCCGCGTGGAACCAGGCAGACATCTGCCCCCTCTACAAGGGCGCATCCTCGGGCCCACCCACGCGCAGCAAGTCCTACCGCGGCGTCTCCCTCCTGCCCGTCGCTGGCAAGGTCTACACTCACATCCTCCTCAACCGCCTCAAGCTCCAGCTTGAGCCCACCCTCCACACTTTCCAGTTCGGCTTCCGTCCGGGCCGTGGCACCTCCGATGCCATCTTCACCCTACGACGCCTCCAAGAGGAGTCACACCGCGCCCGCGCCCCCCTCCATGTGGCTTACGTCGACCTGTCCAAGGCGTTCGACAGTGTCAACCACGCCGCCCTTTGGAAAACCCTCCTCCACCGCGGCGCGCACCCTGCCCTCCTTGCACGCATCGAAAGCTTCTACTCTGGTGCCACCGCCAGAGCCCGAGTCAACGGTGCATACTCCGCCCCTTTTCCTCTCAAAGCTGGCGTCAAGCAAGGCTGCCTCCTCTCCCCCCTCCTCTTCAATGTCTACATCGACACAGTTGTCCGGTCCCTGATTGCCCAGCTCCCCAACGCTGGCATTCAAAATGGCTACATGATCGACGGAAAACTGTACACCCCTGAGTCCCGCAAGGACTTTTTGACCACCATCCTCCCCCTCCTTCTCTACGCCGACGACATCGCCCTGCTCGCCCCTCCGAGGAAGACCTCCGCACCATGCTCACCCTCCTCGACCGCATCTGTTCAGACCTGGCCCTTGCGATCAACTACGACAAAACCGTGGCACAATCCCTTTGCCACCCTTCTGCTCACACCGTCCCCTCCGCCCCTATCACCATCCCCTCCAACTCCTCATCTACCCCCACCTGGTCCACTCCACCTCCAAGTTCAAATACCTGGGAAGTATTCTGTCCTCCCCCGCCGCCCCTGCTGATGACGCTCCCAACACGTCTGATTCCGACATCCTCGACTCAGAGATCTCACGCCGGATCGGAAGTGCCTGGTACGCCTTCAACCGTCTCACTCCCCGGTTCTGGAACTCCAACTCAATCTCTCCCACTACCAAGACCCACCTCTACAACGCCTTTGTGATCTCTGCCCTACTGTATGGCTGCCAGACATGGACGTTGAACAAGGCCCACATCAACCGACTTGAAGTAACCCACAACCGTTTCCTCCGCCTCATCAAGGGCATCCCTCCTCACACCACAGAGCACACCTCCACCGCCACGATGCATGCCTCCCCCCCTGTACGTTCCCCATCATCGACACGATCAACAAGCACCGTGCTACGTTCATCGGCTCCCTCATCCGCCGCCTCCCACCTCCCCCGTCCCCCCGCCCCTCCATCTCCACACACCCGCCCGTCCCTTCTCCCCCCACACTCCCTCCCGACATCATATACCCCCCGACTGCCGCCCTTTTTGCGTACCGCCGACCGGACATGACCTCGCTCTATGCCGGCGGCGCCATCACATCCTACCGGCTCAGCGCCGGCGACTTTTTCGCCCACTCCGTCAAGCTCCGTTCCTCCGCAAACACCCACTTTTCCAACTTCAAACGCGACATCTCCAAGCACCCCGAGTTCATGGACCTCTTGTCCAAGCGAGTCAACCCCGAGTGGATCCTCTTAGCGAGATTTCCACAACTGTGGAGGTCAATCTGCCGAGACGTAGTTTAAACTCAGTCGAAGCGGAGTGACGAACACAGCCGTCAGTGACCCGCATTTTCCCCTTTCCCCCACTGCTTTTTGAATGAGGTTATTCTCCCTCTTGTTGGCGCACGGTTGGTCACCCGCCTCCAAATGGAATCTCCTCGATGATGACCAGAAACAGCCTATCTAGGTCTGCCGTGCAGAGTTCTCTGTAACGATATCTCTCTCGGCGGCGCGGCTGGCACTTCACTCTGTCGCAGCGCACCCTCCGGCTCATGGACGCCCGCACGCATGGGAGTCGCAGGCATTGCGCGCATCGCATGGCTCCAGGGAGGCAAGTCTGCTGCTGCCAAACGAGAGCGCAACCGCGCCAACCGCGCGGCCGACGCAGCTGTGCAGAGAGACAGGAGAGGTGGATCGGCCAGCAGGTGGCGGAGGCGCAAGACATGCTACGCAAGAAGAATCTGCGCCAGTTTGCGCGCGCGTGCGACAGGCTGGCGGGCCGCAGCCGCAGCCATCAGATCCCACCTGCCATGCGGGACGTCTCGGGCGCGCTGCACAGCGGTCCAGACGGGGTGCTGAAGGCCATGACAGAGTCATTCGACAAGCTATATGGCGGGGAGACAAGCTCAGCGACGAGACCCTGAACCAGCTGGAGAACGATGTAGCGGAGTTTGAGCTCACACGCGCCACAGAGGTGGACGAAGCGCACGGGCGCCCCCCCGACCTGGCTGAGACGGAGGCGTGTGTGCGAGCGTTGCGCTCGGCCGCCGCTCCGGGCGGTGACCAGCTGGACGCCATGCTGTTGCGGTGCCCACCTGCCATCGCATGACTCCACCGGGTCATCATCGCCGTATGGCGGTCGGGGAGAGCCCCGAGGGAATGGAAAACTGCTATTATCACACCGTTATATAAGGGGAAGGGTCCGCGTGACTCCCCTGGAAACTACCGCGGTAAAAGCCTTCTCTCTATTGCCGGGAAAG
>VFSX01000617.1:67500-72500 GCA_016618255.1 Chlamydomonas sp. UWO 241 | reverse complement strand
AGTGCAGATGCAGGGTGTCCCTGGCCGTAGCCGAAGCCTTAGCCGATGTCAATCAATAGCCGATGCCCATAGCCGGTGCCCTGGCTGTAGCGTAGCTGCAGCCTCTGCCCGGTGCCGGTGCCCGTGGCTGCATGGGGGTACCGACGATGGCGGCGCCGACTTCTGCCAGCAGCCTGCCCTCCGTCCCCGCATGCCTCGCAGTTGCCTGCATTATGACGCCGTGTCTCAAACAGCCACTAGCGCTCTGGATCAGGGCAAATCGGCGACATAGCCGATTTTCCAAAACCAGAGTCGCTCACGCTGCAGCAGCACCCTGTCAGCCCAGTTGGTCCGCCATTGGCGGCGTCGGGGCGGGAGCCCTCGACGATTTTGACACCACTTGAAGTTTTTGTGTGTGTGTGTGTGTGCGTGTGTTGTCTCGGCGCAGCTTGTCGGCGCTCACGTGCAGCTTTTCCACCTGCCAGTGTGTGTGTGTGTGTGTGGAAAAGAGCAGCTTGTCGACGCTGACGTGCAGCTCCTCCACCTGCCAGGGTGTGTGTGTGCGTGTGTGTGCGTGTGTGTGGTCGATTTTTACAGTCTTGTTGGACGCCTTTGATGGCGTATTAGACTTGTGCTTGCGCACTCAATCCCTGAGGCAGGCAGATACTATCACCCGCACTAGTCCACTGAGTGGATACACATTGACTGTGTCCATCCCACTAGCTCTAGTACATCTGGTCGCGCCATGCGTCTCAGTTCGGGCAGCCAGCCTGGCCACCCTCCTCCTCCTCCGTTCATCACGTGGCGCACGACCGCCATGCCGCCAGCCTCCATGCATGGCGTTTGCGCTGCGAGGGCGCTTGCTGCCAGTGCATCTCCGTCGTCATGTGTCGCATGCAAGTAAGATTCGCCCTGCATGGAGACCCTCCATGCAGGTCACTGAAGTGCCCCGCAATTCGAGCCGAGGCTGCAGTCCGTAGGTCGAAGCCGTCGCCGCAGCCGATGTCAGTGGCCGTGGCCGTAGCCGTGGCCGATGCAGATGCCCAGAGGGCGGACGTGTAGCCGATGCGATGTGAGTGCAGATGCAGGGTGTCCCTGGCCGTAGCCGAAGCCTTAGCCGATGTCAATAAATAGCCGATGCCCATAGCCGGTGCCCTGGCTGTAGCGTAGCTGCAGCCTCTGCCCGGTGCCGGTGCCCGTGGCTGCATGGGGGTACCGACGATGGCGGCGCCGACTTCTGCCAGCAGCCTGCCCTCCGTCCCCGCATGCCTCGCAGTTGCCTGCCTTATGACGCCGTCTCAAACAGCCTCTGGCGCTCTGAATCAGGGCAAATCGGCGACAGAGCCGATTTCCCCAAACCCAGAGTCGCTCACGCTGCAGCAGCACCCTGTCAGCCCAGTTGGTCCGCCTTTGGCGGCGTCGGGGCGGGAGCCCCCGACGATTTTGTGACACCACTTGAACTTTTTTTGTGTGTGTATGTGTGTAAGGAGCAGCTTGTCGGCGCTCACGTGCAGCTCCTCCACCTGCCAGGGTGTGTGTGTGTGTGTGTATGTAAGGGAGCAGCTTGTCGGCGCTCACATGCAGCTCCTCCACCTGCCAGGGTGTGTGAGTGTGTGTGTGTGTGTGTGTGTGTGCAAGGAAGCAGCGGTGGGTACCTGCCTCATCCCACGCGCGCACACGCCTCCCCCCTCCACACACATACATGCACACACACACACACACACACACACACACCTGCTTCGCCAGCTCCGCTTTGTCCTCTGCCAGGTTCTGCTTCTCCTGCCGCACTTTGTCCACCTGGTGTGTGTGTGCGTGTGTGTGTGCGCGCGTGTGTGTGTGCGCGCACGTGTGTGTTGCTGCACTTTGTCCACCTGGTGTGTGTGTTTGTGTGTGCTTGTGTGCGTGTGTGTGGGCACGTATGTGTTGCCGCACCTTGTCCACCTGGTGTGTGTGTTTGTGTGTGCTTGTGTGCGTGTGTGTGGGCACGTGTGTGTTGCCGCACCTTGTCCACCTGGTGTGTGTGTGTGTGTGCACGTGTGTGTTGCCGCACTTTGTCCACCTGGTGTGTGTGCGTGCGTGCGTGCGTGTGTGTGTGTGTGTGTTGTCGCACTTTGTCCGCCTGGTGTGTGTGTGCGTGTGTGTGTGCACGCGTGTGTTGCCGCATTTTGTCCACCTGGTGTGTGTGTGTGTGAGTGTGTGTGTGTGCTGCTCTGGGCACGTTTTTTTTAGCACAAAAGTTATGCTCGGGACCATTTTGTGCATTTTGTGTGTGTTTGTGTGTGCATGCGTGTGCGTGTGTGTGTGTGCGTGTGTGTGTGTGCACGTGTGTTGACGCACTTTGTCCGCCTGGTGTGTGTGTGTGTGTGTGTGCTTGTGTGTGTGCACGTGTGTGATGCCGAACTAGGTCCACCTGGTGTGTGTATGTGCGTGTGTGTGTGTGTGTGTGTTTGCACGTGTGTGTTGCCGCACTTTGTCCACCTGGTGTGCGTGTGCGTGTGTGTGTGTGTGTGCAAGTGTGTGTGCATGCGTGTGTTGCCGAGCTAGGTCCACCTGGTGTGTGTGTGTGCGTGTGTGTGTGTGTGTGCACGTGTGAGTTGCCGCACTTTGCCCACCAAGTGCGCGCGCACACACGTGGGTGTGTGTGTGCGTGTGTGTGTGTACGTGTGCACCCTCGCGGAGCAGCTCAAACTAAAGGCAACCATCCTGTGGCACAGTGTCCGGCCTTCGGTGTCTCGATTTCAGTGAGGGCAACGACACAGCCTGATGCTGGCAATCGAGCCGTGCGCCTGGCGCGAGTGCAAGCACGGGTCCCCACTACCTGGGTGCCGGGTGCGTGGTGCGTGGTCGATGGGTGGGTGGTGGGTGTGGTGGGCGGGTGGTCGGTGGGTCGATGGTTGTGTGTGGGCCGTCACGGTCGCCGTACACACAAACTGTCTCGAATACACCACTAGCTCTAGAGCGAGGGTGCCTTGTCCCTCAAGAGGGACATATTTCACCTCATGCCGCACGCCATGGCTGCCACACTGAGCCCCCCAGAGGTTGCCTCGGGGAGTCTTTGACAGCAGACAGGAGAGGCTGGACAGGCTGCACGATATCGCCACTCGTCGCTGCCGATACTCACGCACCCGCTTCTGCAGCTTGTTCAAGATGTCCTCCTGCTCCGCCTCCAGCTGATATTTTGTTCTCCAAGATGGTCACAACACACCCCCAAGCATACACAAAAACTTGCCCAGAGCAGCAACACAGCGCAGCACAGCGACCTGCACCCGACCCCCCACCCGCCTGCTTCTGCAGCTTGTTCATGATGTTCTCCTGCTCCGCCGATAGGTGGTTTCCTCCAAGCTGGACAAACACAGCACATCACAGCACACCAGCTGGACACACGCAGCACAGCGCAGCAGCACAGCGACTTGCACCCCACCCCCCACCCGCCTGCTTTTGCAGCTTGTTCATGATGTTCTCCTGCTCCGCCTCCAGGTGGTTCTCCAGGCTGATCTTCTCGCTGTGCAGCTTTGCCTTTTCGCTGCGGAGCTGCTCCAGCTGCGCGTGTGCGGGGTTTGGGGTCGAGTCAGAGTTGAAGGTTGGGGTTTTTAGGGTTTAGCATGCTCTCGCTGTGCAGCTTTGCCTTCTCGGCGCGGAGATGTTCCAGCTGCAGTTGCGTGGGGGATGGGGTTCTGGGGTTTAGGGTTTTAGGGCTTGGGGTTTTAGGCTTCAAGGTTTTGGGGTTAAGGACCTTCTCGCTGTGCAGCCTTCCCTTCTCGCTGCGGAGCTGCTCCAGTTGCGCGTGTGTGAATGCGCGAGAGGTCACTCGCTTGCTTGTTGCGGTCGCTTTGCACGCACGCTACTCCAACACACACACAAACACACACACACACACACACACGCGCGCATACACACACACACACGCACACACACACACACACACACACGCGCACAGGGCCGCCTGCTCCGGCCGCCTTGTGCCCGCTTAGTGGTCGCGCCATAGATAGGGGCGTCCTATCCTGCGTGACCGCAGCAACCTCAGCACACCAACGAGCTTCTCGCATGTGTCCGTGTGCGTGGTGGTTGTGGTTGTGGTGGGAGTGGAAGCGGCCGCACGCGTGGTCCCCCCTCTTCCCCCGTTCCCCTCCCTCCCTACCTCGCCCCCCCCCATGCCGTCCCTCCCTCCCATGGTTCCCTGCCCCGGCCACTCACTTGCGCGTGCAGCTTTCGCACGACAATCTCCTGCTCACGAGACGCCTGCGCCAGCCGCTTCTCAAGAGTGCCCGTCAGCATCTCCTCCTCTGCCTCCATCTATGTGCGTGGTGTGCCCGCGTGTGTGGGGTGGGGTTGTGGTGGTCTGTGTGTGTGCGCGTGCATGTGAATGTGTTGGCATCAATCAGTGGCCCCCTTGGCCGGCGTGCATGGCGCGCATGGCGCGCATGCACGCACCTCGGCCTTCTCCCTCTTCAGCACGTCCAGCCGCTTCATGAGCTTGTTGGTGATGGCCTCCTCTTCCTGCTCTAGCTGAGTCTGGATGGCCACGTACTGCTCCTTGGCGGATCGGAGCTCGGCTGACAGGCCATCGGCGCGCTGCTTCTCGTAGAGCGCCTACACAGGGCGTAGCGATGTGTCATGCGCTCCCAGATCATGCTCTTAGTGCGCTGCGCAGGCCATGCAGCGTGTGCTCGGGTCCCGCTGCGTTGATCCAGATGCTGACAGTGCACAAGAGCATAGTGCCAGCGGCCCCCGCACACACCGCCACTTCCCGCCCCCCAGTTGAGCCCTAATGAGCAGTCAGCACCCCAGGTCCCTCCGCAGGCCATGGGTGCGTGCGTGTGCCGCGAGAGCCTTGCAGTGGGCCTGGGACTTTGCCCCCGCACCTGCTCCTTTGCCTTCTTCAGCTCCTCCTTTATGGATGCTATCTCATCCATCTCGGGCGTCATCTCTGGACGTGTTCTTGGTGGGCGCAAGGCGGAAGAGCTAGACGTTGAGTGGGCTTCGTCACCCAGGAGGACAAAACGGTGGCCTTGGGGGTAAAC
>VFSX01000617.1:42500-60000 GCA_016618255.1 Chlamydomonas sp. UWO 241 | reverse complement strand
CTGTCCAACGCATCCCTCCATGCCCTCTCCCACAAAGCGTGGTGTGGTTTTCTGAGAAATGGGCAATCCGGCCCGGAGCAGTATACGGCTCACAGGGGAATCACTGTGCAGCACCCCGGTGGTTTGGGGTTGAGCCCCCCCCCCTGACGTTTGCACGCCTGTACCACGGCCTCCCGGGAGTAAAAATCTTCTACGAGATGGTGGGTGGGCCCGCGGTCAAGCAGGGCTATAATACGGGGTGCAGGGTCTTGCTGCACCGTGGTTTGGGGTCGAGCCCCCGCCCCCCCGCCCCCCTGACGCTAGCGCGCCTGTTCCACGGACATCTGGGCGTTGAGATCTCCTACGAGATTGTGGGTGGGCGCCCTCTCGTCACGGGCTTAGCTAATGGCTCAGGTTCTCTATACCCTCCCCCCTCCCCCAGAGGTTCTTAGCACTGTGGTTCAGGGGTCGAGGGGGGGGGGGGGGCAGGGGGGAGGGGGGGGCAGACATTTGCGCGCCTGTACAACTGACACCCGTGAGTAGAGATATTCTACGAGGTGGTGGGTGGGTTGCAGGTGTCGACGACGCGAGTCCGATGACCCTGTAGCGTAGAGCCAACCCAAGGAGGGCATACCGGCCCGGCATCACAGACAGCCAAGGACGCCTCGCGGATTTGAGCTGGCTGGCCGCGGATGCAAGCAAAGGGGAAACAAGGCACCCCATGCATGCAGCCTTTTCCTGCCCAGTCCCCGCGTGTAGCGGGGCACGCCTGGCGACGCGTCCAAGTCGTCAATCAGAACACCAGAGTGGCTACGTTCAACGTGCGGACATGTCCTGCAGAGGACGAGGGACTGGTCAAACTGGCGAGTCTGGTGCAAGATTGCGCCAAGCTTAGCGTCGGTGTTGCAGCGCTTCAGGAGCTGCGCAGGACCGGCTCCGGGGAGGCGCAAGTGGCTACGGGCGACACGTCGTGGACGCTGCTATGGTCGGGTGGGGAGCACCGGCAGCGTGGGGTGGGCTTGCTGTTGTCCCCTGCATGGGCATCGGCACTCGTCTCCTGGGAGGCGGTGTCCGACCGCCTCATCCAGGCCCGCTTTGCAGCGGACCGTGGGCAGATGATCACCATCGTCAGCGCCTACAGTCCAACGGAGGCGGCGAGCGACGAGGAGGCTGGCGACTTCTACCTTCAAGCAGCGGCGCTCGCGGACAAGGCCAACGACAAGCGCGATCTGCTCATCGTGGCAGGCGGCTCTCAGCGGCGCGCATGGGACTCTTCACAACTGCGGCGCCCGGCTGTCCGTCGTGAGTTCAACCTCCAGCTGTCCGATCGCTTTGGGCTGCTGGAGGCCGTGCCACCCGAGGGCGCTGATGCCCAGGCGGAGTACGACGCGATGGCTGCTGCCATTCGCGAGGTGGCCACCAACCACCTCGCTCCACGCGGCAGCCGCCGGCGGCGCGGCTGGCAGTTCACTCTGTCGCAGCGCACCCTCCGGCTCATGGACGCCCGGCAGCGCGCGCACTCGGCATGGCTCAGGAGCAAGTCTGCTGCTGCCAAACGAGAGCGCAAACCGCGCCAACCGCGCGGCCGACGCAGCTGTGCAGAGAGACAGGGAGAGGTGGATCGGCCAGCAGGTGGCGGAGGCGCAAGACATGCTACGCAAGAAGAATCTGCGCCAGTTTGCGCGCGCGTGCGACAGGCTGGCGGGCCGCAGCCGCAGCCATCAGATCCCACCTGCCATGCGGGACGTCTCGGGCGCGCTGCACAGCGGTCCAGACGGGGTGCTGAAGGCCATGACAGAGTCATTCGACAAGCTATATGGCGGGGAGACCAAGCTCAGCGACGAGACCCTGAACCAGCTGGAGAACGATGTAGCGGCGTTTGAGCTCACACGCGCCACAGAGGTGGACGAGGCGCACGGGCGCCCCCCCTGACCTGGCTGAGACGGAGGCGTGTGTGCGAGCGTTGCGCTCGGCCGCCGCTCCGGGCGGTGACCAGCTGGACGCCATGCTGTTGCGGTGCCCACCTGCCATCGCATGGCTCCACCGGGTCATCATCGCCGTATGGCGGTCGGGGAGAGCCCCGAGGGAATGGAAAACTGCTATTATCACACCGTTATATAAGGGGAAGGGTCCGCGTGACTCCCCTGGTAACTACCGCGGTATAAGCCTTCTCTCTATTGCCGGGAAAGTGTACGCTGCCATACTTCTGCACCGCGTCTCCACGCAGGTTGATGGTCAGTTGCATGAGGCTCAGTGTGGTTTCAGAAAAAGCAGAGGCACTGTTGATGCGATTTTTACTCTGCGCTCGCTGAGCGCGGCACATGCTGAGTACAAACAATGCATGGCTGTGGCATTTGTCGACTATTCTAAAGCTTACGATTGCATAAACCGTGCGGCACTGTGGAGAGTCCTTAGATTATATAGTGTTCATCCGCACATTATTGATCTGTTGGAGGATCTTCACACCAACACTGCAGCTGCCGTGCGGCTGGCTGGGAAAATCGGGCACGAATTCCCCGTGTCGTCTGGTGTGCGACAGGGGTGCGTCATTGCTCCTGTGTTGTTCAATGTTTTTATTGACCACATAGTGAAAAAGGCGCTAGACATGATGCCAGAGGGGCTGGCGTGTCAGTCGTGACCCGAGCCGGCGGCTCTGTGTTGTCGTCGTCGGTTGAGCGCATAGTAATGCTGATGTATGCCGACGATTTATGTTTGTTCTCGCATGACCCAGCTCAGTTGGCGCTTATGCTGAAAATCCTTGACAAAGTGTCCTCTAGCTTTGGCATGCAAATCAACGCCGCCAAGACAGAAGTGATGATTTTGCCAGCAGATTTTGACGCGGATCTGCCCACGTTTGCGCTGACTGGTGGTGAAGTGAAGACCGTCTCTGCATTTAAGTATCTAGGGAGTTGGATAACCCAGAGTGGTGGTGTGGAAAAGGAGATCGGTGTGCGTGTCGGTCGCGCGCTGGGCGTGTTTGCGTCTTTTGATAAGATTTGGGCCAGCAAGAAGATGCAAGTGCAGTCTAAGATGCGGGTTTACAACACTTTCGTGCTGCCCCACTTTCTGTACGGCTGCGAAACATGGGCCCCTACTAAAACACAACTGACTCGATTGGAGGTTGCCCACTCTAACTGCCTTCGTCGCATTCTGGGTGTGCGCCTGGTCGACCGGCACAGATTAACTTATATTCGGCAGGCGTGCGACACTGAGCCAATTGAGAGCCTTGTGGCAAAGCGATCAATGCAGTGGCTAGGCCATGTGATGCGCATGCCGGCTTCTCGTCTTCCTCGTACGACTTTTGACTGCACAATGGATGTGGCTCGGCAGCAAGGCCGGCCTCCAGCCTCCTCCCGACACTATTTTCTTAAGCTACTGATTCAGCAGCTAGGCGAAACTAGTGGCACTCGTTCTGATTGGAAGACTTTTTCGGACACGGCGTTTGAGCGTGCTCAGGATAGGGTCGGGTGGAGAGCCGTGGTGTACGGTCCGGCTGCCCCTCAGGCGCCGGCCCCTCCACCACGGCGGTCAAGTAGATTGGCAAGCGCCACTTGACCCCCTATCCCCTAGAAGCAGTTAGGACCTATTTTGGAGGCGTCGCACAATAGCTCTCCTTTTTGCTCTGGGACTACACGTTGGCAGGCAGCCGGCTGGTGGCTACCGCCCCTCACAAGTAATTGTTAGGGCCAGAACTGGACTTGGGTCTAGGCGGTGGTACTAGGACTAGAGGTAGTCTTTGCTGGAAAGCCGATGTAACTATAACTGGTGGGTGGGTGCTCTTATCAGGCTCGTCTAAAGTTTGTCCACACACACACACGCATACGCACACACACACACACACGCACACGTGCGCAAACACACACACATACATACACGCACATGTACCAGAATACTGGGAGTACTTTACATCTCCCACGTTGTGCCAGCTGGGTACGGTGCACACACACACACACACGCACACGCATACACACACACACATAGGTGCCAGACTATTGGGAGCATTTCAGCGCTTCGACATTCTGCCTTGCACCAGCTGGGTGGGGGTGGGGCGCGCGTGTCAAGTCTGCGGTAACGCGCGGGTGCATCCCCGTCATTATCCAGGTGCGTAGTATGTGTGCATGTGTGTGTGAGAGAGAGTGTGGGGGGGTCGTGTGTGCGTGTGTGTATGTGTATGTGTATGTGTGGGGGGTCATGTGTGTGTGTGCGGGTGCATCCCTGTCATTGTTGTTCTGTGTGTGGTGAGAAGGGGGGGGAGGGGGCATGTGGTGTCTGTTTGCATGTGTGTATGTGTGTGTGTGTATGCGTGTGTGCTTGTGTATGCGTGTGTGCGTGCGTGTTTGTGTGTTTGTGTGCGTGAGGGGCGGGCACACGCACACAATGCGGTGGAGGATGATCTCGGGCAGGCAGTAGATGTACCTGTGTGTGTGGTCGATTTTACAGTCCGTCGGACGCCTTTGATGGCGCATTAGACCCTAGGAAAGAGGCCGGCAGCTGTCAAAATTAGACCCCTAGCATGCCATCTGCCATCATGATTGCTGTGCACGCGGTGCGTGTCTCAAAACAGGCGACAAGGAAGTCAGCCAACTCGTGCCAGAACCTGGGGTTTTCCTGGCCTGGCCGAGGATTCATAAACTCCCGCATCCGCTCATCTAAATCGGCCTCCTCGGGGCGAGGGATGGACCGAAACAGGCTGTGGGCCCGCACCCGTGCCTCTTCATATGCAGGGCACTCAAATACCATGTGTGCCTCATCCTCTAGCCCACCGCATAGACAGCACGCCCGCTGGCTGCGTCGCTGCCTCTGTCCCGCCACGGCGTAGCGCCCCCGCTCTATCTGCAGCTCATGGAGCCCCATCCTGAACCTAGCTAGAGCCGTGATCCGGGCAGCACTGTTCAGCCCTGAGCTCAAAAGGGCCGGCGGCTCGCTGTCGCTACCCGCCATCCACCGCATGTAGGTCAGCATCTTAAAGCCGCGCGACCACTCCTCAGGTACATCTCGCACGGTAGTGCCGCTCGGCAGCGCCGGTGTGCTTGTCGCGGCGGCCAGCCACGCCGCGGTCGCCGCGTCCAGCAGGTTGGTGATGCGTACCGGTCCCTCCTGGTCCCACGCCAGGGTGTGCCCCACAGTTCCGAGGCACACCTGCAAGCGCCCCGCCCAGCACGTCCCCCCCGCTTCCGCCAGCCCCCAGCTCTCCCGCATCGCATCTTTAAGCAGGTCACCGTCAGGCCGCCCCCGCGCCTTATCCCAAAAGCGCGTCGCCTGGCGCAGCCAATCTGCCGCCAGCGGCCGCCACCCCGCCTCCCGCGCCAAAATACCCAGTTGCTGCCCGTTGCTGCGGACTCCTAGGGACGCACGGGTAAATTGCAGAAGCACTTCTTCCAGGGTGCGCCATCCGTCGCGTGCGGCCTTAGCGCCCCTCCCACTCCTGCCTCTCTCCCACCGTCCGCCCGCCCCGGCAAACACGCCCCCCCCAGCATCCGCCATCATCGCAGGGCCCCACACCTCACACCCGTAATTTAGCACAGGCCGTACTTGCGTGTCGAACAGGTGGGCCTTAATGCCAATATTATTAAGGCGTATCATATAGCATCTGCGAGTTAGCGCGTATCTGGTGCGCTGGCCCCTAGAGCGTCGGGTGCCCACGTCCCCCCCCACTGCCCGCCGGTGGTGAAAGAGCATGCCCAGATATGGGAACTCGTGTGTCATGGGTAGATCTGCTCCTGCAAACTTCAGCGTTACCCTCCCCCCTGCCGCCCCGACTGGGCAGAACTGGTCATTGAACACCACCCCTTCTGACTTCTTAACGTTTACTGTTAGTGCGCGCGTGCCGCAAAAGGCGTGCAGAGTATCTAGCATGCGTTGAAGCGCTTCGGGCGTCTCTGCCAGCAGCGTCAAGTCATCAGCGTACAGCAGCAGCCGTAGTAACCGCCCCGCCATCTCCACCCCATCACCCGGGAGCTCTGCGTCTAGTACTCCCTCCAATGCGTCAATAAAAAGCCCAAACAGCAGCGGTGACAGTGGGTCGCCTTGCATGACCCCCTTGTGTGAAGGAAACGCGGGTCCCACTTTCCCATCGATGCGCACACACATTGCGGACCCATCGTACATGGCAATCAGCGCCGCCATGAACTCCCCATTTACCCCCAGGCTCCTAAGGCACTCCCAAAGCAGTGGGCGGTACACGCAATCGTAAGCCTTCCTGAAGTCAATAAAGGCGGCGTACAGCGGTTTGCGCTGGAGGCCGCTCTTCTCAATAAGGTGTTGCAGGATGAAGGCATTATCTGGGGTCCCCCAGCAGCAGTGTGTGTGTGTGTGTGTGTGTCTGTCTGTGTGCGTGTGTGTGCGTGAGGAGCGGGCACACACACAATTCGGTGGAGGATGATCTCGGGCAGGCGGTGGATAAACCTGTGTGTGTGTGTGTGAATGTGTGTGTGTGTGTGTGTGTGTTTACAGGTGCCAGGGGGTGCTTTAGCACTGGCAAGAGCCGTTATCTAGGTTGCCCGAGCTCTGGGAACTGTAACGTATCTCTCTCTCTCTGTGTGTGTTCGTGCATGTGTGCGTGTATTTGTGGGTGGGTGGGGGTGCGTGTGCTTGTCCGTGTGTGTGTGTGCGTGCGTGTGCTTATGCGTGTGCCCGTGTGTGTGTCCGTGTGCGTGTGCGTTCGTGTGTCCGTGCGTGTGTGCGTGTGCGTGTGCGTTCGTCACCTCTTGACACCTCTTTTGACACCTCTCCACCACCCCTCCACACCACCCGCTCCTATGGCATCACGGTCGAGTGGGAGGATGGCCCCCCCCTGACACACACGCACACACACGTGCACACACACACGCACGCACGCACGCACACGCACATACACACACACACACGCGCACACACACACACACACACACACACGCACATACACACACACACACACGCACATACACGCGCATACACGCACATACACGCACATACACGCACATACACCCCCACACGACAGGACGGCATCAAGGTTGAGTGGGAGGATGACCTTCCGTTGCAAGAGTATGCAGTCCGCGTACCATTCATGTGAGTGCGCGTTCACGTAGGGGCTAATGGGCAGCTTATAGGGGTTAATTTATACGTCTGTTCAAGGCTAAGGGTGTAAGGCGGTGATTTATTTTTCGGCTCTACAGCCCTGAGGAAGGTCCTCTCCTATGTGCTCCTTGCCAGACATGTCTCTCAGAGACCGCTGTTTGGGGTAGTCTAGCCGGCGGGAGCGGTAGTCTATCGGCCGGGAGCCGGCGGTACTCTATGACTTCAGTGTGCTGGAGTATCGGCAGGTGTCTCTAGTAGAAGAGTAGCCTGCTTAGCTGGAAACCCCGTGTTACTGTTCCTGTTACAGCCATGTGGCTGTATCCCGGCTGTACTCTGACCTAAAACACAACTCAACCCATTCAGTGGATTCATAGTCTGACGCGCCCACCAGGCACAGCTTGGTAAGAGCTTTCGAATGACCCACGTATGAGGACAAATGGTGAAAGGGGGGTCAAACGGTCAACGCGGTCAAACGAAAATCCGGCTGTGGAAGAATGTATTAAAAGTCCTGAAAAGGAAATCACTGGTGCAAGGCTATTCCGTTGCAGCAGTGTGGCCTCCCCTCCCCCACCCAAGCATAGGCTTCAGTGGCCAAAAGGCTGCCAAACTCACAGTTTCAAACTTGGGATTCGTTTTGGGGGGGTCTTGAGGGGATCAAATGCAGCGCTTGCGACGTATTTTGGTTGCCGATATGCACGTCTAGAGGTTCTTCACGAAAGATGTGCGGTGGAGACTGTGAGACGCGGGGCGAAATGGCTTCGAGGAGGCGCGTGCGGTCCGCGTACCATTCGTGTGAGTGCGCGGGAGTGGGAGTGGGTGGGAGTGGAGTGGGCGCGCCATACACACGAACACACGCACACACGCACTCCCCCACGCACGCGCACACGCACTCCCCCCTACACACGCCCCCCCCCCCCACACACACACATGCGCACACATGCACGCACACACACACACACACGCACACACTAAGGTACATCCACCGCCTCCCCGAGATCCTCCACCGCATTGAGCGCGTGCCAGGGCGGATAGCGCAGATGCGGCGAAACCTCGAGTGCGTGTGGCAGCTGCACTGGTGGGTGTGGACACTGATAGTGTGGACACTGGTGTGGAAAGTGGTAGTGTGGGCACTATACCCGTGAGTTTCGTTGGTTAAAAAAAACAGTACATTCGATTTAAAGAAACCTTAAAATCCTAAAACCCCAAAACCCTATCTATGCAGCGAAACCTCGAGTGCGTGTGGCAGCCGCACTGGCAGGTGGCCCTAACCCCTTAACCCCTAACCCCAAACTAAACCCCAAAACCCGTGTTATCGCAAGTTGCTGTTTCAACCCAACACAGACCTAAAAACACAAAATCGCGAAAACTCCAAATTTCACCCTTTCGAGGCCCGCATGCGGGCAGCCCCAGCACCCCAGTGCCCAAGGAATGAAGAGTTGTCGATTGAGAACCTTCCTCCGTAGTCGGCGTCGCGCATGAGGCGCGAGGGGCGACATCAGGCGCAAGTTGTCAACTACAACCGACACCAAAGCGCACCGTGTTGCTCGCACACACTCCGGCTCCCAACGCCCCCCACGCACACTCTACACACTGGCAATCCATTCTATGGGCCTCGCATGCATTACCAGTGGCAGAGCGTCCCATGCGACGGTTTCGACCAGCATGTCATTTTGGTGTTTTGGTGTTTTTCAAGTTTGGCCTATGTTGGGTTGAAACAGCAACTTGCGATAAGTAAGTTACCCTTAACCTGCCCTCAACCACGCGTTAAGTTACCCTTGACCTCCAACTCTGAACCCCTTACCCTTACCGTAGTCACGCTTTGCCTTCCCGAGGGTCCAAGGCCCTCTTTATTTGAAATTTTAGGCCTTTGAGGGGCATTTTTCACTTGATTTCGACTTGATTTCGACTTGGCGCTGCCTTTGCGGCGGGCTTTTTGCGGGGCCTGGAGAGCATTGCTCCGGGTTCGAATCCTGCAGGGGACTTTTTTTTACCTAAGCAGGGCACACATACCTATTCGGATTTAATGTCACGTTTACAGAGCCTTTGCGGGTCGCTTTCGGACTTAATTAGGCGGGAAGGCAAAGCGAGACTGCGGTAGCTGCGCTGGTGTGTAGCGATGGTGTGGACCACGAACCCTCGAGGTTCTTAGGTCCTCCCCTGAACCCTGAACTCTATCCCCACCCCACCACGCACACACACACATACACACACACACGCACTCACACACGTACACTCTCACACACACACACACACACATGCACACACACACACACACACACACACACACACCTGCGACGATTCCGAAAGCCTGACATCAACCATCTGGTTGAGGGTCTAACAAACCTAACTTCATTTTTTACCCCATCTAAAGCGCGTACCCTGTCCCCCCCCCCTGCGCCGTGCTGCAGGTGGAACCGCCCGCACGGCCGCGCGTTTGAGATGACGATGTGCGTGCTCAAGGCGCGCCTCCACAACACGCAGCCGCGGCTCGACCTCCGCGTGTGCCGGCTGTTCTGCGGCACCGACGAGGCAGTCAACTTCAAGCACGGCGAGACCGGCATCAACTCGATATAGATAATGATGGATGTTACAGTCAGCTGACTGTCCCTGCAGGGACACCTCTAAAGGCGTATAAGACCGTGCTCGGAGCGTATGGCCCGAGGTCGTATGGCCCGAGCTAGATAGAGCTCTTGGTGGTCGGGTTTACAGTTCGTCGGACGCCTTGGATGGCGTAGTAGGTCCTAGGTGTGGTCGTGGGGCAGGGGAGGGCGGGAGGCGCCGTTTGCTCTCTGGCTGGCACGCACACAGGGGTGTTGGTGAGTAGACGTCTCCTGAAGATGTCTCGGGTAGCGGACAGGGCAGGAAGGCAGGGGGCAGCACATTTAGGCAAGAACGAAACACACACATGGAGCGTGGCACAGGCTCTCTTCCATGCAGGTTTTTACAGGTTTTACACGTACGCGATTAACGGAGGCACGTTCTCGTCGCCGAGCCCTGCACCCAGCAATGCGGCGCTGCTGGTGACGAGGATCTCCGTGCCGCTGACGCGCGGGGTAAAATACGACTGGCCCGGCTCCTGCTAGACTGCCACTCGCTGGAACACTTCAGGAGCGGCTTGCCCGGCGCTGCCATGGCTTCGCGAGTAGCGGCGGCGCTGCCGCGGCCCGTGCTGGGAGACGGCCTTATCCTCCCCCCAGGCAGGATGCCATGCGGCACCGATCTCGACGAGTTGATCGACGAGCGGAGGAGCTGGCGCCCGTCAATGCATGCTGGACATTGGTCAAGATGGCTGCCCGTGGAGGCGGGCTACCATCACGGCTTCAGCGGTGGCGACCGCCGAGGCAACACAGAGTAAATCCGCTTCACCAATCGCAGCGTTCGTCACCGCGCTCATCCTCGGGGTCGCTCGTCTGCCGGTGACTGGCGTTGGAAGGTCTTCAGGCAGCCTCCATGACAATTCTGTCGCCCATGCCCCCCTGGAGGGTGGGACCTGGCCATGCATGAGGCATGGGGCGCTGGCTGAGCCCCATGCAAATGAGAGCTGGACAGCCATGCACTGCCAGGCGGGGACCGTTCCAGTCAGCGCCAGTCGGCTCTGCCGGCTTGACTGGCCACAAGGCCACTACTGTGACCCTGAGGAAGGTCCTCTCCTATATGCTCCTTGCCAGACATGTCTCTCAGAGACCGCTGTTTGGGGTAGTCTAGCCGGCGGAAGCGGTAGTCTATCGGCCGGGAGCCGGCGGTACTCTAGTACTTAAGTGTGCTGGAGTATCGGCGGGTGTCTCTAGTAGAAGAGTAGCCTGCTTAGCTGGAAACCCCGTGTTACTTGTGACTTGTATCGGAGAACTCCGGGGCGTGATTTAAGGCCTAGACTACACGTCTAGGGGAGCTCTACTAAGAGAGCCCGCAAGGCCACGCAGCGCGCCAGCCTACCAGTCTTCCATGCAGATGGGTTATGAGTTTGCAATCCACATCTGGCGGGCACACGCGCGGTTCCAAAGCACCAGGAGGACCTGGAGAACAGACCTGCACAGACCTGCCAATAGCAAACGAGCGGGAAAGCCCCCACGGTAACGCCATGCGCACTCGGGTGCCAAGCAATCAGCACCTCGGTGCAGGCACCAAACCTGCCGGTGCCAACACCTCGCATGGCCGGAACGGGGCTCAGGGTAAAACCATCAACGGACCAAAGAAGGTCAACAACCTACCGGAAGCAGGACAAAGAGACACAGTCAGACGACGATGCGCCTTGAATCCTTGCGTGGTTCCTTGCTGTTTCATGGAGGAGGGGTGCGACGGTGCTGCGCTCGCGTTCGTGGTGTGTGTGTGTGTGTTGCTGGTAGCTGCGCACATTGTTTGAGCGTGCGAAGGAGCTGGCCCCGGGCTTTATGCCTCAAGTGCGCGCGCGCGCGTGTGTGTGTGTGTGTGTGTGTGCGTGCAGAGTGTGTGTTTGTGTATGTGTGTGTGTGTGTCAATGTGTGACCAGTGTGGACACGACCAGGGTTTTGAGCATTGCGCATTCCTACCTCAACACAAGCTCCCCAAACAGCCACAGCGTTCACCGCAGCGCGCACAAACTCAAGGGCGTCGCCATGATCAAGCTATTTAGCGTTCGGGTGAGAGGAGGCGACGCGGCCTCGACCCATGTCCTTGCGCCCCATGCATGCATCCCCACGCACTGCCGCTGCATGGCGCCCACGTACACAGGACAAGCAGAAGAAGGAGGATGCAGCGGCAGACGCGAGCGGCATTGCCAAGACGAACAGGCTCTCTGCTGGCGAGCTGCGCATTCAGAAAGGTCTGCTCATGCGCGCAGCCTCCCCCCCACAACCACAACCAGCAGCTACATGGTGACGCCATGCAAAGTGGGTGACGGCGTGTCGGCCCTGACAGCGCCCGTGTGCGTGCGCGCGCACCCCCCCCCATATGTCGTGCACAGACATGGTTGAGCTCAACCTGCCGCCCAACATGTCTATCCACTTCCCCGAGGGCAAGGAGAAGATGATGCACTTCGAGATTACCATCCGGCCAGACGAGGGCATGTACAAGTGAGCGGGGAGGGTTCGGGCCCCCCATGCGACACGCGCGCCCATGCACCGAGCGCCTAGCCTTGAGCCCTGCCCCGCCCCGCGCTTACCACAGGGGCGGCAAGTTCGTGTTCGACTTTTCCATTCCCTCGGGCTACCCACACGACGCGCCCAAGGTGCTTTGCACGACCAAGGTATGGGCCGACGCCATGCAACCATGCCTCTCCATGCACTGCCTCGCCACGCTCGCATGGCTCGCATCACGACGCTGCACATGGGCCCGTGTCACTGCAGGTGTACCATCCCAACATCGACTTGGAGGGCAAGATCTGCCTCAACATCCTGCGCGAGGACTGGAAGCCAGTGCTGAGCTGTTCGTCGGTTGTCTTTGGACTGCAGTTCCTGTTCCTGGTGAGCATGGAACGGGGTGTTAGATACATGGACAGATGCTGGATGAGGGGGGGCTTAAGCATGACATGGTGAGCGGCGTGCCCATGCGCTCAACTCTTCCTCTTCCGCCACGATGCATTGCCTTTGCAGGACCCCAACCCGGACGACCCGCTCAACAAGGAGGCAGCGGTCGCGTTCCAGGACAACCCGCGCCGCTTTGAGGCAGACGTGCAGCGTGCCATCGTGTACGGCCACGTCATCAACGGGACACACTTCCCAGCCTGCAAGGCCTCGTAGCTGCGGGCGCTCAGGCTCGACGACGACGGACCAAGACGTGCGGCGGCGTGTGCTCTCTCACGAGAGAGAGCCGCCCTCTGGGTCGTACATACACACGCACATGCAGCCTTCACCGTGGTGAATGGCGCGCGCCGCGCTCCCGCTTCGACACGGCCCTCTCTCGACCGAGAAGGCGGCGCGCCCTACAAGAGGCCACCGCTGGGCCGCTGACACTGACAGCTGACGTTGACGCGGGGGTTGGGGGGTGGGGGAGCAGGAGGGGGATGAGGAAGGCCAGGGATGTACACACGTAGAACAGCAGAGAGGGCCGAGTGGCCCAGATTGTAGCTCGCAGCGCATCCAGCAGGCCCCCCCTCCTTTGTGCCAGTGTCGGTTTTGGCTGCTCACCTGCAGGCAGCGAGTCAAAGTGTGGGAGTGGGGTATTGGTGTTTGTCGAGGAGACGAGTGACCCAGTCCATCACTCCAGCCAAATTCATCTTCCCTCCTCGAGCGAGGCGGCGACAGGGGCGCGCGTGTGTGAGGTGAGGTTACGATGGATGTTGTGAGTGGCTCATCCAACCGCGTGTTTGTTCTCACAAGGAGTGAGCAGGGAGTGAGCTCGTTCGCCACGGGAGTTTATCGGGCATCCTTTCACGGCAGCATCGAGCGGAAATGATGGTTAAGTGCCCCATGCATGGACGCTTGCGGGACACAGCCAGCATCACCTGGACACCTCGGACACTCATCACAGGGCCGGCGCCCTGTGATGAAACGCACGCACGGCGGCTGCGACGAGGGCGCCAGCGTTGTAGCCTTTGAGTGCCACGATTGCGCATGCGCCCCCGTGATCCAACGGCGTGCACCGCATGTGACCGTGTGACCATGCACGCAGACGACGCCTGTGAGTGGGAGGCAGCTAGCTGCTTGTGACTCGAGCGCGCGGCAGTGCTAGGAGACACCATGCAGGCAGATCACGGCGACCAGAACGACCATGAGCACGATGCAGCTGCGGCGGCTGCGGCGCAGGACATGGCAGCCAACCTGACCGCGGCCGCGATGCACTTGAGTGTCGTGGGTGCGTCAGGCATGCATGGAGGAGGGATGATGGTGGACGACCACGACCGGGACAAGCAGATGACGTCGCGCTACCGCGGCGTGTGCTGGAACAAGAAGAACAGGTGCGGCCTCGTTCCGCAACACACACCCCGACTATGCGACTTCAACAAGACCAACTCTGTATGTACGGCGGCTCTGTACATACGACAGCATATCAGAGCCTCCTATAACGGAACTTGTCTAGGTGGAGACCCCAGTTGCTGCACCTCAACGCCACGCCAGCCGTTCGTTGCCCACGGCTAGTGTACTGCCGGCCAGAGTGTCGCAGCGTACGCGGCAGTGCAGTCACACAGATACGAGTCCTCCAAACGTGCACACACACACACACACACACACACACACACACACACACACACACACGCACACGCACACCGACACGCACACACGCACACACGCACACACACGCACACGCACGCACGCAGGCGCTGGCAGGCCGCAATAAACTCGAGCGGCAAGTACCTATACCTCGGTTCGTTCATGTCAGAGGAGGAGGCAGCGAGCATGTTTGACCAGGCTGCAATCCGGCTGCGCGGCAACAGGGCAAAGCTCAACTTCCACCTGGAGGACTACCTGCAGCCAAACGTGCGTGCGTGTGTGTGTGTGTGTGTGTGTGTGCGTTTGCAGTGAGCATGTTTGACCAGGCTGCAATCCGGCTGCGCGGCAACAGGGCAAAGCTCAACTTTCACCTGGAGGACTACCTGCAGCCGAACGTGCGTGTGTGTGTGTGTGTGTGTGTGTGTATGCGTGTGCAGCGAGCATGCTTGACCAGGCTGCAATCCGGCTGCGAGGCAAACGGGGCGAAGCTCAACTTCCACCTGGAGGACCACCTGCAGCCAAACGTGCATGAGCGCTTGTGTGTGTTGTGCGTGTGTGTGTGTGTGGGTGTGCGTGTGCAGCAAGCATGTCTGACCAGGCTGCAATCCGGCTGCGAGGCAACAGGGCGAAGCTCAACGTCCACCTGGAGGGTAACCTGCACCCAAACTTGCGTGCGTGCGTGTGTGTTGTGCACGTGTGTGCGTGCACGCGTGCGCGTGCGACTCTCGCATGGCACAAATCATGCAGGAGGCCTTGCCCCCCACCCCCCTCTCCTTCTCTCTTTCTCTCTGCAACCCCCTCTGCACAGTGTGAGTCACTCGAGGACCCTTGCATCGCATCGATCATGCACACTGCCTGCCCCCCTCCCTCTCTCTCTCTCTCTCTCTCCCTTTCGCTCTCTTTCGCTCCCTCTCCAACCCCCTCTCCCCCTCTCCTTCTCAGCACAGTGGGAGTCACTCGAGGACCCTCGCATTGCATCAATCATGCACACTGCCTGCCCCCCCCCTCTCTCTCTCTCCCTTTCGCTTTCTTTCGCTCCCTCTGCAACCCCCTCTCCCCCTCCCCTTCCCTCTACAACGCAAGTCACTTGAGGACCCTCGCATCGCATCAATCATGCACACTGCCTGCCCCCCCCCCCTCTCTCTCTCTCCCTGTTGCTTTCTTTCGCTCCCTCTACAACCCCCTCTCCCCCTCCCCTTCCCTCTACAAGGCGAATCACTCGAGGACCCTTGCATCGCATCAATCATGCACGAAGCCTGTACCCCCCCTCTCTCTCTCCCTATCTCACTTTCGCTCTCTTTCGCTCCCTCTGCCCCCCCCTCTCCCCCTCTCCTTCTCTGCACAAGGCAAGTCACTCGAGGACCCTCGCATCACATAAATCATGCACACTGCCTGCCCCCCCCCCCCTCCCTCTTTCCCTTTCGCTCTTTCGCTCTCTTTCGCTCCCTCTGCAACACCCCCTCCCCCCTCTCCTTCTCTGCACAAGGCGAGTCACTCGAGGACACTCGCATCGCATCAATCATGCACACTGCCTGTACCCCCCCTCTCTCTCTCCCTGTCTCACTTTCGCTCACTTTCGCTCCCTCTGCCCCCCCTCTCCCCCTCTCCTTCTCTGCACAAGGCAAGTCACTCGAGGACCCTCGCATCGCATTAATCATGCACACTGCCTGCCCCCCCCCTCCCTCTCTTCCTTTCGCTCTCTTTCGCTCTCTTTCGCTCCCTTTGCAACCCCCTCTCCCCCTCTCCTTCTCTGCACAAGGCGAGTCACTCGAGGACACTCGCATCGTTTCAATCATGCACAAGGCCTGTAACCCCCCCCCCCCCCCCCCCTCTCTGTCTCTGTCTCTGTCTCTGCAATCCTCTGTTCCTCTCTCTGACACCTCTCCTCCCCCCCCTCCCCGCCCTTCCTTCTGTCTCTGTCTCTGCAACCCTCTGTCTCTCTCTCTCACACCTCTCTTCCTTGAATTGCGCAGGGCGAGCTTCTCGAGGACCCCCGCATTGCACCGATCATGCAGAAGGCAGAGGCCAATGTGGTCGCGGCCGTCGCGACTGCAACCCTTTCTCTCTCACTTGCTCATCCTCTCTCTCTCTCTCTCCCTGTCTCTCTCTCTGTCTCTCTCACTCACTCTCTGTGTGTGTGCGCAGGGCGAGCTTCTCGAGGACCCCCGCATTGCACCAATCATGCAGAAGGCAGAGGCCAATGCGGCCGCGGCCGTCGCGACTGCAACCCTTTCACTCACTTGCTCATCCTCTCTCCCTCTCTCTCTCTGTCTCTCACTCACTCTCTGTGTGTGTGCGCAGGGCGAGCTTCTCGAGGACCCCCGCATCGCATCCATCATGCAAAAGGCAGAGGCCAACGCGGTCGCGGCCGGCGCGACGAACGCGAGCCTCAAGGCCAGCCGGGCCGCGGCCGTGGGGCCGTCAGACATGCAAGTGGTGAGTGGTGCTCTCTCTTTCTCTGCCTCTCTTTCCACACACCCCTCTCTCCCACTCTCTCTCTCTCTGCATCTCTCTCTGCCTCTCTGAGTTGCTGCCCCTCTCTCTCTCTCCCTCTCCCTCTCTCTCTTCCTGGACACACACACACACACACACACACAACACACACAACACACACACACACACACACACAACACACACACACACAGGCACTGAGCGGGCAGCACTATGGTGACCTCCTCGGAGGCGGCGGCATGGGCGGCGGAGGGCGCGGCGTGACGAGCGGTGCGCATGGGGCATACACACGCGCACGCACACGCACGACCAATCACTCAACCAAGCGTTACATGAGGCCGTCCGCATGTACCGGCAAGGCATGTACTACTAACAGCCAGTCTCCTCGGCCATTGTTACGAAGTCCGACCGGTGCACTGGGATGTCTTTCGAATAGCAAGTGACTAACCAGCGCCTGAACGCACACACACATGTACACTCACACACAAGCACACACATGCACCCCTCCACCCACTCACGAACGCCCCCCCCCCCCTCGCACCCCACACCCACATGCACATTCCATTCCATTCCAGATCGTTACAAATATAATGAAGATATTGTCCCAGAGGTCAGCATAAGGGCGTCTGTCAATAGCACACACACAAACACACACACACACATACACGCACAGGCGCAGGCGGCATGCACTCAACTCCCGACGCACCCGGCGGAGGGTTCACCGTGCCCGCTAACGCGTTCAAGGTGCGTGTGTGCGTGTGTGTCTGTGTGTGTGTGTGCGCGTGCATGCGTGTGTGTGTGTGTGTGAGGATGGGAGTGTGGGTGTGACGGGGGTGGGTGGGCACGGTGAGTCCCTCGCCTGGCGGGTCAGACGTCGCGTGCGTGACACA
>VFSX01000617.1:17500-37500 GCA_016618255.1 Chlamydomonas sp. UWO 241 | reverse complement strand
TTTCAAATCGATTGAAATGTGTTTGACAACAACAGCGGCGGTGCACCCATCCTCGGCAGCCGCCCCGGAGTCTCGGGTAAGACCAGGGCAGTGCTCCCGTTTGCTTTTTTTGCGCGTTGACAGCTGGTTTCTAAGTTTCAAATCGATTGAAATGTGTTTGACAACAACAGCGGCGGTGCACCCATCCTCGGCAGCCGCCCCCGAGTCTCGGGTAAGACCAGGGCAGTGTTCCCGTTGGCTTTTTTGCGCGTTGAAGCTGGATTGTTAGTTTCAAATCCATTGAAATTGTTTGAAAACAACAGCGGCGGTGCACCCATCCTCTGCAGCCGCCCCCGAGTGCCGGGTAAGACCAGGGCAGTGTTCCCGGGTTTTTTTGCGCGTTGACAGCTGGTTTGTTATTTCCAAATCCATTGAAATTGTTTGAAAACAACAGCGGCGGTGCACCCATCCTCGGCAGCCGCCCCCGAGTCCCTGGTGAGGCTAAGGCAGTGTTCCCGTTGGCTTTTTTGCGCGTTGACAGCTGGTTTGTAAGTTTCAACTCGATTGAAATTTGTTTGACAACAACAGCGGCGGTGCACCCATCCTCGGCAGCCGCCCCCGAGTTCCGGGTAAGACCAGGGCAGTGTTCTTGTTGGCTTTTTTTTGCGCTTTGACAGTTGGTTTGTAAGTTTCAAATCGATTGAAATGTGTTTGACAACAACAGCGGCGGTGCACCCATCCTCGGCAGGCGCCCCCGAGTGCCGGGTAAGGCTGGGGGGGGGGGGGGGGCAGAAAAATCAGGAATGGAACTCAAGCTGGGATCTTGTCTCCTTCTTCTTTTGTGTTGGTTTGATGTCACAGTTAAATGTCGACAAGTGCGAAAAGTACCGTCTCCCGCAGGCGGCCTCGCGCCTCAGCAGCAGCAGCCGCATCAGCCACGCACCACATCCCCATACCCTGGCCACAATGCCGATGTCGTTGCTTTAAATTGTATGGTTCTAGGTGACAATCGCGTAATTTCTGTGCCCTCCCGCAGGCGGCCTCGCGCCTCAGCAGCAGCAGCAGCCGCAGCAGCCGCAGCAGCAGCGCGCCACATCCCCGTACCCTCAATCGACCCACGATTTTGATGTTTTGACAAAATGTGTGCTTCGGTTCTCTCCCGCAGGCGGCCTCGCGCCTCAGCAGCAGCCGCCGCAGCAGCCGCGCGCCACGTCTCCCTACCCCGGCCAGTCCACAATGCCAGCCGGTGGCAGCGGCGGCATTGGGGGTGGTGGCGGGCAGATGCCGATGCCGGCCATGACGGTGGGCATGTTCCAGCAGGTGTGTGTGCGTGTGTGTCGTGAGGGGAGAGCTGCCTGCGTGTGTGTGTGTGTGTGTGTCTGTGTGTGTGTACTTTGGCGGCGATGCCGGCCATGCCGGTTGGCATGCTCCAACAGGTGTGGCGGGCAGCCAGCGAGAAGCTGTCGCAATGCCAGGGGTGTGGGGACAGGCAGGAACGCGTGTATACACAGCTGCAGCTTCATACAGCACACCCCGCACGCACACACGCACGCGCACGCGCGCGCACGTGCGCGTGCAGCTGCGCCCACATACAGCACACCCGCCCCACCGACTGACCCTCCCGCAGCAATTTTGTCGTCGGCTCTTCACAGCCATTTGGCTGCATTCAGGCTGTACTTTGACCTTGAACCCACACCAACCCATCCAGTGGATCATTAGTCTGTCAAGCCCGCCCGACGCTCTACGCTCTACAGGCCTCGCAAAACGCCGCCGCAAAGGCAGCGCAAATACGACATGTAGTCGAAAAACACCTCGTGAAGGCCTTAAATTCCAAATAAAGCGGGCCGTTAGTGGACCCTTGGGAAGGCAAAGCGTGACTACGGTAAGCATGCCCTTCTGCATCACTGCCCTACCACATCCCCAACGCCTCAGGCCCCGTCAAAGGCGCCGCCTTCACTTGCGCGGATCAGGTGGTGCCCCAGGCGCGCCGAGACCGCCTCAGGCGCACGCCCGACCGCCTGAGGCGTCGCCTCAGGCGCCACCTTAGGCGCCCACCACCGCCTGAGGCGCACCCCGACCGCCTCAGGCGTTGTGGCCGCCTTGACTTGCGCGTCTCAGACTTTGCGGCTGTGGTGGTGACGGGCTATGGTCGCGACGGGCTCTGGTAGCGACGAATGGGCTGTGGACGCGCTGACGCACATCCACACACGATGTGCAGGCGCTCAATGACGTGGGCAGCGGCAGCGCTGCTGCCTCACCGGCCGATCCTCCCTTGTGATGCACGCCACGTCACCGACGCACACCCACACACTTGTATGCAGGCGCTCAATGACGTGGGCCGCGGCGGCGCTGCTGCCACACCGACAGGCCCTCCCTTGTGACGCACGCCACGGCACCAACGCACACCCACACACTTGTATGCAGGCGCTCAATGACGTGGGCAGCGGCGGCGCTGCAGCCACACCGACAGGCCCTCCCTTGTGACGCACGCCACGGCACTAACGCACACCCACACACTTGTATGCAGGCGCTCAATGACGTGGGCAGCGGCGGCGCTGCTGCCACACCGACAGGCCCTCCCTTGTGACGCACGCCACGGCACTAACGCACACCCACACACTTGCATGCAGGCGCTCAATGACGTGGGCAGCGGCGGCGCTGCTGCCACACCGACAGGCCCTCCCTTGTGACGCACGCCACGGCACTAACGCACACCCACACACTTGTATGCAGGCGCTCAATGACGTGGGCAGCGGCGGCGCTGCTGCCACACCGACAGGCCCTCCCTTGTGACGCACGCCACGGCACTAACGCATACCCACAAACTTGTATGCAGGCGCTCAATGACGTGGGCAGCGGCGGCGCTGCTGCCACACCGACAGGCCCTCCCTTGTGACGCACGCCACGGCACTAACGCACATCCACACACTTGTATGCAGGCGCTCAATGACGTGGGCAGCGGCGGCGCTGCTGCCACACCGACAGGCCCTCCCTTGTGACGCACGCCACGGCACTAACGCACATCCACACACTTGTATGCAGGCGCTCAATGACGTGGGCAGCGGCGGCGCTGCTGCCACACCGACAGGCCCTCCCTTGTGACGCACGCCACGGCACCAACGCACACCCACACACTTGTATGCAGGCACTCAATGACGTGGGCAGCGGCGGCGCTGCTGCCACACCGACAGACCCTCCCTTGTGATGCACGCCACGGCCAGCGATTTTCTTTTCAGGATTTTCAATTAATTCTTCCACAGCCGGATTTTTCTTTGACCGCGTTGACCGTTGACCTCCCGTTGACCGTTTGTCCTCATACATAGGTCATTTGAAAGCTGTTGCCGTGCTTTGTCTGGCGGGCTTGTCAGACTATCAATCCAACGCATGGGTTGAGCTGTGTGTAAGGTCAAAGTATAGCCGGAATACAGCCAAATGGCTGTGGACAGTTGAAAAGGAAACCACTGGCCACGGCACTGACGCACAGTAACAGTAACACGGGGTTTCCAGCTAAGCAGGCTACTCTTCTACTAGAGACACCCGCCGATACTCCAGCACACTTAAGTACTAGAGTACCGCCGGCTCCCGGCCGATAGACTACCGCTCCCGCCGGCTAGACTACCCCAAACAGCGGTCTCTGATAGACATGTCTGGCAAGGAGCATATAGGAGAGGACCTTCCTCAGGGTCACAGTAGTGGCCTTGTGGCCAGTCAAGCCGGCAGAGCCGACTGGTGCTGACTGGAACGGTCCCCGCCTGGCAGTGCATGGCTCTCCAGCTCTCGTTTGCATGGGGCTCAGCCGGCGCCCCATGCCTCATGCATGGCCAGGTCCCACCCTCCAGGGGGGCATGGACGACAGAGTTGTCATGGAGGCTGCCTGAAGACCTTCCAACGCCAGTCACCGGCAGACGAGCGCCCCCCGAGGATGAGCGCGGTGACGAACGCTGCGATTGGTGAAGCGGATTTACTCTGTGTTGCCTCGGCGGTCGCCACCGCTGAAGCCGTGATGGTAGCCCGCCTCCACGGGCAGCCATCTTGACCAATGTCCAGCATGCATTGACGGGCGCCAGCTCCTCCGCTCGTCGATCAACTCGTCGAGATCGGTGCCGCATGGCATCCTGCATGGGGGGAGGATAAGGGCCGTCTCCCAGCACGGGCCGCGGCAGCGCTGCGGCTACTCGCCAAGCCATGGCAGCGCCGGGCAAGCCGCTCTTGTAGTGTTCCACCGAGGGGCAGTCTAGCAGGAGCCGGGCCAGTCGTATTTTACCCCGCTCGTCAGCGGCACGGAGATCCTCGTCACCAGCAGCGCCGCATTGCTGGGTCCAGGGCTCGGCGACGAGAACGCGCCTCCGTTAATCGAGCCCCACTGACGCACACCCACACACTTGTATGCAGGCGCTCAATGACGCAGGCAGCGGCGGCGCTGCTGCCACACCGACTGACCCTCCCTTGCGACGCACGCCACGGCACCGACGCACACCCACACCAGTGTTTCCGTTAGCCAACCCGCAACCCGACAAAGTGCACTTTTGGAGATTGCGCGAATTCCGACCAGACAAAGTGTGAAAATCTGCATTTTTACACTTGTTCCGCCAAAATTCGCCTCCGTCGGGTTGAGATTGGCGAAATGAGCGTGAGGCCCGGGTTGAGCCATCATTTTTCTAAGATCCTCAGCGGAACCACTGACCCACACTCTTGTATGCAGGCGCTGAATGACACAGGCAGCGGCGCTGCTGCTGGCCTGGGCGGGGGCATGGGCAACGGTGCAAACGGCGTCATGGCTGGTGTGGCAGGTGTGTGTGTGTGTGTGTGCACGCGCGCGTGCGTGTGTGTGCACGCGCGTGTGTGTGTACGGGCACCGGTGCAAACAGTGGCATGGCTGGTGTGGCAGGTGTGTGTGCTTCCGTCACTCTCCCACTCGTCTCCCATGATCCCTCCCATGATCCCTCCCTCCCTCCCTCCCTCCCTCCCTCATCATTTCGTCCCTCCCTCCCTCCCTCGCTCCTCCCCCACTCTCCCACTCGTCTCCAACGCCCCCCCCCTCCTCCCTCCCCTTCTCCCTTCCCCTCCCCCCCCCCCCCCTCTCCCTCCCTCCCTGCCTCTGATGCGCACCCCAGGTGGCACTGGCGGCGTGGGCGGGCTCGACACCTTCACTCCCTTCAACCCGTCAACCCTGAACCCTTGATGGAACCCACAACCCCAAACCCTGTACCCGTTCACACCCAGCCCTACCAAAATCCCAACGTCTGATCCGCGCCATGGAATGCGGTCATAACGCCTGAGACGGTCCAAGGTGCGCCTCAGGCGGTGGTGGGCGCCTGAGGCGGTTGGGGTGGCACCTGAGGCGGCTTGGATAACGCCTGAGGTGGTCGGAGCGCCTGAGGCGCCGCCTGATCCGCGCCATGGAATGGGACGCCTCAGGCGCCGCCTCAGGCTTTGTGAATGTGGTAGGGCAGGCAGCATGACTGGTGGCCTCGACACTCGGCCGCTCAACCTCGCATGCCCCATGGGCACGGGCGGACGGTGCCATCGACCCTTAACCCTGAACCCTTGACCCTACACCTCAGCGCTTGGAACCCTGAACCCTTAACCCTTCACTCACACCCAGGCGGCATGACCGGTGGCCTCGACACCCAGCCGCTCAACCTCGCTGGCCTCATGGGCATGGGCGGCGTCGGCGCGCTCGGCATGGGCGCGGCCATGGGCGGCGTCGGCGGCAGCATGGGGCCCGGCAGCGGGGGTGGTGGTAGCACCGGCATGGGCGGGGTCGCCGGCATGGCGGGCGCGCTCACAGCGATGTCAGGCGGGCTGCCCGGCGGGGCCGGGCTCGCGGGCATCGCGGTGGGGGGGCAGCAGGGCGCGGGGGGTGGCGCGGGGAATGGCGCGGGCGACGCGGGCGCGAGCGGGCGCCCGTACGCAGAGCTCTTCTCGTTCCTGCAGGTGCGGCGTACGTTCAGTCTTGGCGATATTATGATCACGATGGTCTTCGCAATGTATGCCCTTTGTGCAGCTGCTCCGCTGCTCTGCGGCGTGTGATGTGACCGTCTCTTGGACACCCAACGCACCCACCCCATTGGCCCTGGGAAGGATTTTAGTAATTATTTTTTGCCGGCTCCAGCAACTTTGACCGCTCACACCAGGCACAAAACACAGCGGGTGTTTTGTGCTGTTTTGGGGGGGAGGGGCATGCCGTTGTGCTGCTCTCGGCAAGAGCTTTCCAACGCACCGCTCCACGCCCTCTCCCACAAAGTGTGGGGTGGTTTTCTGGGAAATGGGAAATCCGGCCCGGAGCGGTATACGGCTCGCAGGGGAATCACTGACCCACCCACACCCACCCACCCCGCCGCACCTAGACGCCGACACACCCGTGCCACCATCAAAGGTGTCCGACAGAGTGTAAAATCGACTACCTCCCACACCCCGCATAGCTACCCCGGCGCCCAGGGCGGACCGGACGCTACTGCACACACGCACACACATACACACACACACACACACACACACGCAGGGCTACCCCGCCACCAACAGCAGACTGGACGCTGCTGCACACACGCACACACACGCACACACACACACACACAAACACACACACACACACACACGGGGCTACCCCGCCACCAAGGGAGGACCGGACACTGCTGCACACACACGCACACACGCACGCACACACACACGCACACACACACACACACTCTCACACGCTCACACCCACACAGGGCTACCCCGCCACCAAGGGCAGACCGGACGCTGCTGCAGCCACACACTCACACACACACACACACACACGCTCACGCTCACGCTCACACCCACACAGGGCTACCCCGCCAACAAGGGAGGACCGGATGCTGCTGCGGCCATGCAGCTTGGGCGCGGGATCTCGGCAATGGACGGGTCCGCAGGTTGGTGGGCGGTTGGTGGTGGTTGGTTGGCGGTTGGTGGTCGGGTGGTGGTGGGCGGTGGGCGGTCGGTGGGCGGTTGGTGGGCGGTTGTTGTTGGTTTGTTGCTGTTTGTTGTTTGGTTGGTGGGCGGTTGGTGGTGGTTGGTTGGCGGTTGGTGGTTGGGTGGTGGTGAGCGGTGGGCGGTTGGTGGGCGGTGGTTGTTGGTTGGTTGCTGGTTGGTCGGTGGGCGGTTGATGGGTGCTGGTTGGTGGTTGGTCGCTGGTTGGTTGGCGGTTGTTGGTTGATTGCTGGTTGGTGGTTGGCTGACGGTTGGTTGGCGGTTGGTTGGTGGTTGGTTGGTTGGCGGTTGGCGGTTAGTGGGCGGATGGTATTTGTTTGGCGGTTCATGTTTGTTTGGCAGTTGGTAGTTGGTTGGTTGGTGGTTGATGGTTGGCGGTTGGCGGTCGTTTTGTTGGGGGTTGATAGTTTGTGGTTGGCAGTTGGTGGTTGGCTGAAGGCGCGTATTTGGCACTCACCGCGCACTGACCACACGCACATGCACACACACACACACACCAGGGGTTTCCTTCCCGATCGGGAAACGAAAAAAAGCGTGCTCAGAGGGCGCGATCCCGATGGTTTCGGGTAGGGTACGTTCGGGAAAAACGAAGTGCGGAGGCGAATTTTCCGGGGAAAAGTGTGGAATCATCGATTTTCACACTTTGTGACGCGATTCTTCGGGCTGCCGCCCGAAACCCCGACGAAACTGGGAAAGCCTCTTCCGGAAAAACGAAAGGATGACTGACCCCAAGGAAACCCCTGACACACACACACACACACATATGGGTCGGCATAACATGTTATTTGTTATGATAACAAATAACAAATAACATAACAAATAACGTTATGAGCAGCGAGGACTTGTTCTTGGGAAAATTTCACTGAAAATGAAAAAATGATAGATTCAATGGATTTCAACGAGGTTGAGCACTCTGGAAATCCCTTGAAAAGAGGAACACAATGGCACCAGGTTCTGTTTTTTTGCTTTAGTTCTGCACATCTTGGTGTGCAGTTGAACTTGCGGAGGGAAAAAAACCGATGAACTCCCCCAGCAGCCTCGGCACCATGTCGCTTGCTTGTAGTAGGAAGGGGGGGGGGGGAGTTGGGTGCAGAGGAGGAATGGGAGCAGTGAGAGGAGGAGGAGAAGGAGGAATATATGGTGCACTAGTGGAGGAAGTTGCGACACTGGGCGGGCGCCCACAGACAGCGCACATCAAGGTGTCGAGCATCAGCACAGGGACTGATATGACTTTAAGGTGCGGCGGCATTACCCGCACATCGTGCCTGACCCCGCTCAGCACCGCGGCGAGTGGGAGGGGCTGACGGACGCTGGCCTCAACGCCCCCCCCCCCCCCCCCCCGGGGACGTCGGCGGCAGGGGCACGCGTGGCAGGGCGGCCGCGGGGCCACCCCACAAAGGCTGCGGCTGAGGCTGCGGCGGCGACTGGCGGCAGCGGCGCGGGGGGACACGGGGGCCAGGCGCAGCGGCGCAGGGGTCACGGCGGCAGGGGGGGGCAGCGGCGCGGGGCGTGCGCTCCCCAACCGCAAGTGCCCTCGCAAGCTGCCTGAGGTGGTGGACTCGAAGGGCGAGGCGGTGGACTCGGACGCAAAGGAGGAGGGGGGGAGGGAGGGGAGGAAGAGGAGCAACATGCAGGGGGGGGGGGTAAGAAGGAGCGTAGGAGAGGGTGTTGACGCCGCGCGTTCTGCGCGTCATGTAACTGGATTTGGCCCAAAACTCTGGAAAAAAATCCGAATAAATATTGGACACCGGTAGCACAGTCCCTGACATCACGGCGAATTACTGTACAAGTCTCAGAGAAAAGGAAAAAGGATTTCAGTGAGATAACATGCAAAATGTCATTTTGTTATTTTGTTATGACATAACATAACAATAACATTATTTCTCGGGCCGGCGATGTTATTTGCCGACCCCCTACAAACACACACACACACGCAGACGCACGCAGACAGACATACACTGCTGCCATCCGCTGCTGGCTCCCACAGTGTTGCTGCTCTCCCCCGTGTTCGCGCCGGGCGCCGCTGCCGTCGCCGCCGGCACGAAGAATACACACACAAATATGCACACACACACACACACACACACACACACGCACACACACACACACATGCACACACACACGCACACACACACACGCACGCAGCCGGGATCATGCCCCCCTCCGGGCTCCTGCCCCCCACCGCCGCAACGGCTGCCGGCACACACGGCGACGCCCCCCCGGTCTTCTCTCCAGACGCCGCCACAGCCGGCATGAAGCGCGGCGCCGACGACAACGGCCTCGATGGCGAGTGCTACGGCGAGGACGGCCCGGACTCCAAGAGGCAGGTCCTGTTTTCGGTCGGCGGCGACGGCGGCGGCGGCGAGCCGGCGGCACACGTCGCCGCAGCCGTTGCGGCCGCAGCGGCGGCAGCGGCAGCGGGCGCAGCTGCCGGCGATATGGGCGCGAGCGCTGGCGCCGGGGACGCCGGCGCGGGCGGCGCCGCGCCTGGCGGCGGCGCCGCGGCCAACGCGGCGTTCGACGCGATGCGCAGCCTCGCTGGCGTGAGCGTGGCCGACCTCATGAAGCAGCTCAATGCGGAGCAGGCGGCCGCAGCTGCCGCGAACCAGGGCTGAGCCGCAGGGACGGGGGACCATCACAATCCCAACGCCCGAGGCGGCGCCTCGGGCACCGGTTTTACAGTTTTTTCACGCTCGCGCCCAGCGAGCTCCGGGGCGTGAATTGAGGCCTAGACTTCACGTCTAGGAACGCCCACAAGGCCACGCAGTGCGCCAGCCTACCAGGGGCCTCGGGCACCGCGTTCACTTTCGCGGATCAGGCGGCGCCTCGGGCGCGCCGAGACTGCCTCGGGCGTCACCCCTGACCGCCTCAGGTGCCGCCTCGACCGCCGTAGGCACCCACCACCGCCTGAGGCGCACTCCGTCCGCCCCAGGCGTTGTGACCGCCTTCACGTGCGCATCTCAGACGTTGGGGCGCTGGTAGGGACGAGGGGAGGGGGGGGGGCCTGGTTCACGGTGCGTGGACGGGCAGCTGCTGACTTCTGGTGGCCTCTTGCGCAAGGTTTTGCGTGTCGCATAAGACTATTACTACTATTTGAAGTTGCCAGCAGCAGCGCACGAGGTGTGGGTGCGGTGGCGGCGCTCTGACAGGGCGCACGCGCACCGCCAAGCTCGCAGCTCTGGGCTCAGTCCAATGACGCGGGCCTCGCGCTTGCGCACTATGCTGGTGTTTGATGTGGGGGGCGATCATATCTTGATTTGCATCAATGACGTGTACGGGAACACCGGGGGGGGGGGGGGGGGGGGGGGTAACTAGTGGGCTCATTCTCTGCAGCTTGTCCTCACCATAAGGCCTTGGATAGCCCTATTTTGTACACACCTTATGGTGAGGACTAGCTGCAGTCTGAGATGGTTTCCGGCGCTGCATGGTTTTTACAGGTGTGCATTGCATCGTAGTGTAACAAGGAACAGGTCACGAACTGGTCGTTGTTACTCGAGGGCCGACAGCGTCGCGCCACAGAGTTGTGTGCTGCGCCTACTACGCTGCTGCTGTCGCGCGCTGCTGCTGCCTGATGTGTATGAAGGTCGCAGACATGGCCCAGGGCTGAGGGCAGCTCCAGGACTGTCGACCCGTCTGCACCTCTCTCTCTCCCAGCGTCGAGTGCGCTGCAGCCATAATGGAGCAGGATGACGGCGCCAGGCGCATGATGGCACCAGGATGAAGCTCATCCGCTACCACACACTACAGTGCCACAACTCGCAATGACACTCAAACTCCCGGCAGTGCTTATCCGAGGTGAGGGCGTCTGCCCGCGCACCCCACTACTGGCTGAGTGGACAGAGCACTGCCATCGCCACGAGTAATGCGGTCATTACTATTGGCAGCACTTGCACAGGCTTCAGTTCAGTCCTGTAGCTAGGAAGTGGACGCGCACATACGAGGAAGTGGACGCGCACACACGCAGCATGTGAGGGAGACAAAAAGACAGCCAGGGGGGAGAGAGTGGTGGTGTTGAAAAACACCGGTTAGGTTGTTGCCTCGTGTGTTGACACCGCTCACAGCGGCAGCAGCGAAGAGAAGTCCTGGAGCGTGTGCGGAGCCTCGCTCGCTTACACGTCGGCCGAGTCGCTCGCCGACTTCTTGCCCTTCTGGGGCAGCAGCACGGAGTGGATGTTGGGGAGGACGCCACCCGCCGCGATGGTGACGGTGCCCAGCAGCTTGATAGCTCCTCGTCGTTGCGGATTGCGAGCTGGATGTGGCGGGGGATGATGCGGTTCTTCTTGTTGTCGCGCGCGGCGTTGCCAGCCAGCTCCAGCACCTCGGCTGCGAGGTACTCCATGACGGCGGCGAGGTAGACGGGCGCGCCGGCACCCACACGCTCGGCGTACTTGCCCTTCTTGAGGTAGCGGGCGATGCGGCCCACGGGGAACTGGAGGCCGGCCTTGGCGGAGCGGTGCTGTACACGTGGCACACGCACGCAGCGATGAGAGAGACATGCCTGATGATGCAGCCGAGATACAGGCATGCAGTAGTAGAGGCACGAGGCAGAGAGAGAGAACGAGTGGTTGTGTTGAAAAACACATGTTTGGTTGTTTGGCTGGTCGTGTTGACCGTGTTTTGGGGTTTGGGAGGGTCGGTGGTTCCTTGGCCTAGCGTGCTGGAGACGCTTAGCCTCCGAAGCCGTAGAGGGTACGTCCCTGGCGCTTGAGCGCGTAGACGACGTCGAGCGCGGTCACGGTCTTCCTGCGCGCGTGCTCGGTGTAGGTCACGGCGTCGCGGATGACGTTCTCGAGGAAGACCTTGAGGACGCCGCGCGTCTCCTCGTAGATGAGGCCGCTGATGCGCTTGACGCCACCACGGCGAGCGAGGCGGCGGATGGCAGGCTTCGTGATGCCCTGGATGTTGTCGCGGAGCACCTTGCGGTGGCGCTTGGCGCCGCCCTTGCCGAGGCCCTTGCCGCCCTTGCCGCGTCCAGACATGTTGTTCAGTAGAGGGGGGAGTAGTGGGCTTGGAAGTAGTTCCAAGTATTGAGGGAGCGCGGAGGCGCGCTACTTGAGGAGGGCGCGAGAGGGGGGCGTCCTGCTGATCCGTCACTTTGCAAGTCAAGGGGCGCGGTCAACGCCTGTCAACGCGCCCCTGTTTTTGCAAAGTGACGGATCACCAGGACGCCCCCGCTGTTTCCCCACTACTTGACCCGCTCTTGTCGCGCCCTCCCGCTATCTGAAACACCTTCAGCACCACCATGGCCCGCACCAAGCAGACCGCTCGCAAGTCCACCGGCGGCAAGGCCCCGAGGAAGCAGCTCGCCACCAAGGCGGCTCGCAAGTCCGCACCCGCCACGGGTGGCGTCAAGAAGCCCCACCGCTACCGCCCCGGCACCGTCGCGCTGCGCGAGATCCGCAAGTACCAGAAGTCGACCGAGCTGCTCATCCGCAAGCTGCCGTTCCAGCGCCTGGTGCGTGAGATCGCCCAGGACTTCAAGACCGACCTGCGCTTCCAGTCCTCGGCCGTGCTCGCCCTGCAGGAGGCCGCTGAGGCCTACCTGGTCGGTCTCTTCGAGGACACCAACCTGGCGGCCATCCACGCCAAGCGTGTGACCATCATGCCCAAGGACATCCAGCTGGCGCGCCGCATCCGCGGCGAGCGCGCGTAAGCAAGACGCTGCCGCCGCCGCTCCAACTCCCTCACACTGTGACCGCTGCCTCTCTAAAACTCGCCACACACGGGTCTTCTACAGCCTGACGGCAACGCTTGCGACCACAACCAAACATGTGTTTTTCAACACAACCACTCGTTCCCTACCGTTTCGTCCGCTGCCTCTCTTGCATGCGCCTGTTTGCCTGCCTCTCTCACCACTGCACACACAGGCACTGCATGCACACGAGGTTCTGATCAGGGGGGGATGGAGTGGATTCCTACCCCGTGCGTACAAAATGGAGTCCTTGCGCGCGTGCGGCGGGGTTCCAACGGGGTGCCCATATGTGCACACCCTGAACACGCTGTGACATGCGCATCATAACCGCCTGCCCAGCTTGGCGCTTGTCAGACCAGAGCTTACCTGTTCTCGATGGACTCATATCAATCCAATCATCTCACCCCCACCCCAGAAAGACACATGCACAGGACGCCGTGGTCATCACGGCCGAGGGGCTGGAAATTTTGTGTAGTGCGCGCGCGACAACTACAAGAACCGAATTATAAAATGGCATCCGGCCGCCCTCGCGCTAGGGGGACCACACACATCCTGCCTACTGTCTGCAATCCCACCACACGCCTGTAATGCACACGCCATTTGGCACGCCGGGTGGCAGCGGCGGCCCTACTATCATGGCCATCATCATCATGGGGGCTGCCGGCCTCGCAGCCGCATGGGGGCTGCCCGCCTCGCAGCCGTTTATTGTTTGGTAGCCGCGCGCCGCATTCGGCGGCGGCGGCGCACCTGCCATCACCCAGACGCGTCGCTGGCTCAGGAGTCCCCTCTAGCACTAGGGCTCCCGCCGTCGCAGTCGTTCAGAGGTCCTCGTCCGGGTTGAGGAAGTCGTGCAGCTTGGAGAGCTTGAGCCAACACAGTGTCACCCGGCCTGTTCTTCCGCCGCTGCCCCAATACTGAGGGAGCAGCCACAACACTGTCACCCGGCCTCCTCTTCCGACGCTGCTTGAATAGCAAGGGGGCAGCCACGACATTGTCACCCGGCCTCCTCCCACGACGCTGCTCGAATAGCAAGGGGGCAGCACGGGGGGCCCTCACACGGCAGGCGGGCACGGGAGCCGCTTAGAAGTCGTCGTCGATGGAGAAGTCGTGCATGCCCTTGGAGTTGATGCCCTGCATCACGCCAGACTTCTGGTACTCCCCGACGCGCTTCTCGAAGAAGTTGGTCTTGCCCTGTGAGGCGGATGGGCGGGTGGGTGTGGGGAGGCCGTGGGTTGGAGGGAGGGGGGGGGGAGGCTGCGTGTGTGTGTGTTTGGGTGTGTGTCTGCATGTGGGGGTGCGGCACACCTGCGAGATCACATCTCCATGAGGTCAAACAAGTTGTGGTCAAGTGGAACGGACCCCACCCCACCCACACACAAACAAACAACCCCCCTTCGTACGGACTCAAGGAGAGGTCATACGGAGTCCTGAGACTCGATGTAGTGGGGTGAGACTCGGTTGACTCGCATGGGCGTGCATGACAGAGCACCAGCCCCCCGCGCACAATGCGCCCCCCCCCCCCCACACACACACACCTCCGAACCCCCACATGCACAGCGAGATCATCTCCATGACAACAAGCGAGTAGTGGCTGAGTGCAACAGCCCCCCCACATCCCCCCTTCCCCCCCCACACACACACTCCCATGAGTATGCAGAAGAGGCACCAGCCCACCTCGCACCTGCAGCGAGATCATCTCCATAAAGTCAAATGGGTTTGCCGTGTTGTAGATCTTGTCGACTCCGAGCGACTGGAGCAGGCGGTCGGCGCAGAACTCAATGTACTGCGCAGTGGGACGTTGGAGGAGGGGGGTTAGGGTTGAGGGTTTACGTGTGTGTGGGGGGGGGGTACGGGGGGTGAGGATTAAGGGGGGGGGGGGGGGGGGGCATTGAGGCAGGATTTGAGGGCTGGTGAATGCGTGGAGCGAGCGAGCGACTGGAGCAGGCGGTCGGCGCACTCAGAGAACTGCGCAGGTGAGGTGTGGGTGGATGTGGGGTGACTGGGACAAGTGTGACATGGTCAATTCTCACACGTTTCGGAGCGAGACTCCCGCGATCCGCCGCAGTTTCCCCACAAATTTCCCTGTTTGCCCCCGCAGCGGGGGCTGCGGGGGCGCTAAGGACATCACTGGTACGGGCAGCAGCAGGAAACGGGCAACAGCAGAGCAAGTGGAGCAGGCGGTCTGCACAAAACTCGATGCATTGCGCGAAAGGGGCGTTGGAGGGTGGGGGTCAGTGTGCGTTTTGAGGCGGGGTCCGAGGGTGTGTGGGCGAAATTGCTGTGCGCGCGACTGGAGCACGGCAGCAGTAGCAGCATCAGCAGCAGCAGTGGCGCATCAGCAGGATTTGCCTTCCTTGACCCTAACAAAAGTAACCGCCACATGTGACCCTAGCGTAACCGAACACTTTCAGCGACCCACCAGTGCCATCTCAGCGTGCCTGATGCCGATCAGATCAGACAGCACGGCAGCACCTGCCACAACGACCCTCACATCACCGAACTGACAGTTTCTGTCCCAAGACACAAAAAGTAACCGACACGCACACCTCTCACGCGCCTTGGCCGTCTCGGTGTGGTTCACGCCGATCAGCGAGCATGGCAGCAGCAGCAGCAGCAGTGGCGCATGACCCCAACGTAACCGAAAACCTACAGCGACCCACCTTGGCCATCTCGACGTGGTTCATGCAAATCCGAGTGCACGGCAGCAGCAGCAGCAGCAGTGGTGCAGCAGCAGTGGCCCTGAAGTAACCGCCGCATGTGACCCTAGCATAACCGAAAACCTGCAGCGACCTACCTTGCCACCTCGACGTGGTTCATGCCGATCCGAGCGCACAGCAGCAGCAGCAGCAGCAGTGGTGCAACAGCAGTGGCCCTGAAGTAAACGCCACATGTGACCCTAGCGTAACCGAAACCTTGCAGCGACCCACCTTGGCCATCTCGACGTGGTTCATCCCGATGAGCGAGCACGGCAGCGCCTCGCACACAAACTCCTTCTCGATCTCGACGGCAGAGCCGATGATCTCGTGGACTCGTGCCTGGGATAGCTTGCTGTTGAGCATAGAGTACCTGGGGGGGGGGGGGGCAAACAGAGGATAGGTGAGGGGCGCAACCGGGGGGGGGGAGGGGGCTCGTGCATGGGATAGCTTGCTGTTGAGCATAAAGTACCTGGGGGGGGGGGGGGGGAGAGGGAGAGAGGATGGGTGAGCAGTGCAAACTGGGGGGAGAAAGAGAGAGGACGAGTGAAGAGCGCAAACTGGGGGAAAGCAGAGCCCAAACTGACGGGGAGCGGCCGGGGGGGGGGGGGGCGGTGTTTGTGCGAGCAGCGTGGCTGTGTGTGTTATGGGGAAGGAAGTAGCGCGTAACCCCAGCTGAGAGGTTCCTGTCTCACTCACATGCGGCAGCCCAAGTCGGTGTGCATGAGCGAAGTCATGCAAATGAGCATGAACACGCGCAAAGGCATGAGCAAAGGCATGAATATGAGCATGAGCATGAGCAAAGGCCTGAGGCATCTCACATGAGGCAGCCGAAGTCGCAGTGAAGGCCCTCGTCGCGCGAGATGAGCTCGTTGGAGAAGGTGAGGCCGGGCATGAGGCCGCGCTTCTTGACCCAGAAGATTGCACAGAATGACCTGAGAGAGAGAGAGAGAGAGAGAGAGGAGGAAGGGTAAGTTGGTGAGCCAGGGAGGGTGTTTGCGTGTCGGGAAAAGGTGAGGACATGCACGAGGCTGCGCTTCTTGAGCCAGAAGATTGCGCAGAACGATCTGTGAGGAGAGGGGGAGGGACAAACGGTGGGTCGATCAGCGAGCGAGTGTGGCAGGGTGCGTGTCGGACAAGGTGCCGGGCCTCTGTGCGAAATCGTAGAAGAGTGCACACAACGATCTGTGAGGAGCAAGGGAGGGAGTTTAAGGAGGGAGGGTGGGTGGATGCGACGGAGTGGGTGCAACAGGGGTGCAACAGCGGTGCAACATCCTTAATCCTTCGTAACAAACCAGGACACGAACCAGCCACCTACCCCGAGAAGAAGATGCCCTCGACGGCGGTGTATGCGATGAGGCGCTCTGCGAACGACTCTGCGCTGTTGATCCACTGGATCGCCCAGTCAGCCTTCTTCTTGATGGCGGGGAAGTTCTCGATGGCCTGGGAGAGTGTGTGTGTGTGTGTGTGTGTGTGGAGGGAAGTGGATCCACTGGATCGCCCAGTCAGCCTTGTTCTTGATGGCGGGGAAGTTCTAAAATGGCCTGGGAGTGTTTGTGTGTGTGGGAGGGGGGGGCCACAACTAGGACCAGGGGTACGTGGAGGGACGGGAGGGATGAGGGTCCACTGGATCGCCCAGACAGCCTTGTTCTTGATGGCGGGTAAGTTGTCGATGGCCTGTGTATGTGGTGGGCGGGGTGCATGCAATGAGAGGAGGGAGGGGGGGCGTGGAGCGAGGGGAGGGAGGAGGCTCCACTGGTTCGCCAAGTCAGCCTTCTTCTCGACTTCTTGATGGCGGGGAAGTTCTCGATTACCTGGGAGTGTTTGTGTGTGTGGGGGGGGGGGGGGCGACAACTGAGACCAGGGTGTGGAGGGAGGGGGAGGAGGAGCCCACTGGATCGCCAAATTGGCCCTATTCTTGATGGCGGGGAAGTTATCGATTGCCTGCGGGGGGGGGGGGGGCACGCTGGCGCCAACTGTGTTTAGGGTTTAGAGTTGAGGGAGGGAGAAAGGAGCGCGAGATTCGAGCAGAGCCAGGTCGCAGCCAGAACGCGTGCGCACACCCGCCCCAAGGTCCACTGTGAAGGCACGCTGCGCACGCTACGCTGTGCACGCTACGCTGCGCACGCTGCGCACGCCGCGCACGACAAGAGCCACCCACCTGGAAGAGCCCTGCCTGTCCCTGGTGTCCTTGATGCACACACACACACACACACACACACGCACACAGACAGACAGACACACGCGCGCACTAACGGGCCTTTTAGACGCCACCATCAAAGGCGTCCGACTGACTGTAACATCGACCACACACACGTCACCCACCAGGACTAGCCCTGCCTTCTCCTTGGTGCCCTTAATGGACACACACACACACACACGCGCGCGCACACACAAATGATCCTCATATGCCATAAAAGGGGGCCGACAGGCGGTAAAATTGACCACCCACACGCCAAGCCAGCACGCACATGCACGTATGCCACCCACCAGGTAGGGCCCTGCCTCCTCCTTGGTGTCCTTGATGTACACACAGACACACACACACACACATGCGCGCGCGCACACAGACACACACTTGCAAACATGCCCTCTATACGCCATCGAAGGCGCCCGACGGGCTGCAAAATCGACAAACACGCCACCCACCTGGAAGAGCCCTGCCCCCTCCTTGGTGTCCTTGATGTACACACACACACACACACACTATACACCATCGAAGGCGTCCGACGGGCTGCAAAAGCGACTCCAACACGCCACCCACCTGGAAGAGCCCTGCCTTCTCCTTGGTGTCCTTGATGTACGACTCAATGAGCAGTGAGTACATCTCTGAGTGGATGTTCTCAATCGCAATCTGGAAGCCGTAGAACGCGCGCGCCTGAGGAACGGGCGGAACCAGGGGTCGCAGGGTTAAGGGCGTATTGAGAGCGCAACGACAAGCGCGATCTGCTCATCGTGGCAGGTGATTTCAATACAGCAGTGGGGAGGGATTCGGTGTCCGACCACGAATGCGTTGGCAAGCACCTGCCCCTCACGGAGCCAGCGCTGGCCAGCAGGAACGGTTGCCTGCTCCTTGACACTGCCACTGCATGCAGCCTGCGCGCTGCCAACACTCTCTACCCCCACAGGCCTGAGCACCAGTACACCCACATCAGCCCCATGGCTGTTGCACAGAGCAGACGGCATGCATGCTCTGTGCGCCGCCTGCATAGCGTCAAGGACTACATCCTGGTCGCGCGCCGCCGCATGCATGCGGTGACAGACTGTAGGGTGCGTAGGAGCCCAACCTGGGACAGCGATCACCGCATGGTGGTACTGTCCATGCGCCTCCGCATGCGAGCCTCCCGCCATGCAGGCGGCTCTCAGCGGCGCGCATGGGACTCTTCACAACTGCGGCGCCCGGCTGTCCGTCGTGAGTTCAACCTCCAGCTGTCCGATCGCTTTGGGCTGCTGGAGGCCGTGCCGCCCGAGGGCGCTGATGCCCAGGCGGAGTACGACGCGATGGCTGCTGCCATTCGCGAGGTGGCCACCAACCACCTCGCTCCACGCGGCAGCCGCCGGCGGCGCGGCTGGCAGTTCACTCTGTCGCAGCGCACCCTCCGGCTCATGGACGCCCGGCAGCGCGCGCACACGGCATGGCTCAGGAGCAAGTCTGCTGCTGCCAAACGAGAGCGCAACCGCGCCAACCGCGCGGCCGACGCAGCTGTGCAGAGAGACAGGGAGAGGTGGATCGGCCAGCAGGTGGCGGAGGCGCAAGACATGCTACGCAAGAAGAATCTGCGCCAGTTTGCGCGCGCGTGCGACAGGCTGGCGGGCCGCAGCCGCAGCCATCAGATCCCACCTGCCATGCGGGACGTCTCGGGCGCGCTGCACAGCGGTCCAGACGGGGTGCTGAAGGCCATGACAGAGTCATTCGACAAGCTATATGGCGGGGAGACCAAGCTCAGCGACGAGACCCTGAACCAGCTGGAGAACGATGTAGCGGCGTTTGAGCTCACACGCGCCACAGAGGTGGACGAGGCACACGGGCGCCCCCCTGACCTGGCTGAGACGGAGGCGTGTGTGCGAGCGTTGCGCTCGGCCGCCGCTCCGGGCGGTGACCAGCTGGACGCCATGCTGTTGCGGTGCCCACCTGCCATCGCATGGCTCCACCGGGTCATCATCGCCGTATGGCGGTCGGGGAGAGCCCCGAGGGAATGGAAAACTGCTATTATCACACCGTTATATAAGGGGAAGGGTCCGCGTGACTCCCCTGGTAACTACCGCGGTATAAGCCTTCTCTCTATTGCCGGGAAAGTGTACGCTGCCATACTTCTGCACCGCGTCTCCACGCAGGTTGATGGTCAGTTGCATGAGGCTCAGTGTGGTTTCAGAAAAAGCAGAGGCACTGTTGATGCGATTTTTACTCTGCGCTCGCTGAGCGCGGCACATGCCGAGTACAAACAATGCATGGCTGTGGCATTTGTCGACTATTCTAAAGCTTACGATTGCATAAACCGTGCGGCACTGTGGAGAGTCCTTAGATTATATAGTGTTCATCCGCACATTATTGATCTGTTGGAGGATCTTCACACCAACACCGCAGCTGCCGTGCGGCTGGCTGGGAAAATCGGGCACGAATTCCCCGTGTCGTCTGGTGTGCGACAGGGGTGCGTCATTGCTCCTGTGTTGTTCAATGTTTT
>VFSX01000617.1:0-12500 GCA_016618255.1 Chlamydomonas sp. UWO 241 | reverse complement strand
ACGCTGGGAACAGTGCAGGACTGGGAACACTGCCAGGCCCCACACTACGGGCCTGACACTGGGACCCCCCTCACCTGTCCAGAAGCTGGCCTCTGCCTTCTTGTAGAACTCCCAAACGGTTGGGTAGTTGATGGGGAACATGGTGAAACGGTCGGGGTTGGCGTCGGTGAGAGGCTCCGGTGCGCGCGTGGAGCGAAGGGGGCTGGTGAAGAGCTCGTTCTTGTTGGACTTGGGGGGCGTTCCCTGGTAATATATGTGTGTATGGGTGTATGGGTGTGAGGGTGTGGGTGTGGGGTGGGTGTGTGGGTGTGTGGGTGTGTGCATGCGCGTGGAGCCAAGGGGGCTGGTGAAGAGACATAGGTGTGAGGGGCGTACGTGTGTGTGTGTGCGAGAGAGAAAGAAAGAAAGAGTCTGAGAGTGTGAGTTTGCGTGCGTGCGTGTGTGCGTGCGTGCGTGCGTGTGTGTGCCTTTGAACCCTCTGGAACATTGCCAGTGCCTTGACGAGGTGGCGCCGCTGCGTGCGCGAGTGGCGTTTGTGCAGCACAATGTGTGGGTGGGTATGTGGGTGTGGGCGGGTGGCAGCAGCAGCAGCAGCCACATGGCACAAGCTTTGATTATGAACCGTGTCTTGCACGCAGGGCAGGCACATATGTGTAGTGGGGGGGGGGCAGCAGCACCTGGCACACTCACGCAGATGCGAGGCTTCGATGGTGCAGCACGCCCCGCACACATTGCAGACACACGCACCCCCCCACACACACACACACGCACACACACGCACGCACACACACACATAGTCGGGGTTCACATGCGCACCGTGCGGGACAAGCCATGGTGCGGTGTGCGCACACGCACACACACACACACACACAAGCACACACAAACACGCACGCACGAACACACGCTGCATATGCGCGCCCACCTTGAGGGGGCTGCCCGCGTGCTTGTGCTTGCGCGAGGGCGTGGTGCCGGCCTTGCCAAGTGGCGAAATCATCATCGCCGCGACGCCGTTCTCCTTGCCACTCGGGGACATCATCATCGCCACGGGAGCGTTCTCGCTGTCAGAAACGTCGCCCAGCGGGGCGCGGTCGTGCGGCGCGGAGGCTGCCATGGAGGACGGCTGCTGCGGTGGCTGGGCAGAGGGTGAGGGGGGGGGGGTGAGGGTGTGTGTGTGAGGGACACGCTCGTGCGTGGGTGTGTGCGTGGGTGTGTGCCGGTGTGGCGTGCATACATCGGGGCTCCTCGCCAATCGTGCGTGCCCTGCATCCCCTACGTTACAAGCACGGGCCGCCTTGCATGCAGGCGCACGCGCATAACGCACACACGCCCGGCAGCTGTCCCCATGCACTGGCGCTAGTTGAATTCGTGTGCGCGTGCGCCCCCCCTCCCCCCCCCCCCCAAAAGCCCACCACCAGGCTGCCACAGCGTCTCATCTCGGCCCCTCAAGCACCCCTCAAACACCCCCCGAGCGTGTCCAGCGTGGCTGAGCGTATGCACTCGGCACTCTGCGCATGGGCTGATTATGTGCGGGGGGCGATGGCGAGCGGGGGGCGAGCGGGGGGCGAGGGCGAGCGGGGCATGCTTGCGCGAGTGCATGCGTGCGCGAGTGCACGTCGTGCATACGTGGTGGTGGTCGTGCGCGATGCGTGTGCCTGCTTGGGGCCGAGTGATGTGATGCACTCAGGCGCTGCGCCTCCCTGCCAGGCCCCCTCCCCCTCCCACGTGGCGCATGAATTCCTCTAGAGATCCCACTACTCACCGCGCGAGGTGCTGGGCTTGGGAACGGCTCGGGGTTGGCTACGCGATTTGAATGTCGAACGCCGATCGCCTTGCGCGCGCAAGTAAGGCTTGCTCCGGTGTTGCGAGAGCGGACGATGACAGACTCTCTGTCTTGCGTGTGTGGTTGGGGAGCCTCCCGGTAGTTGAATTTGAACGCAAGTGGGAAGGACACACTCTCCGTAAGTGCCGGACATGTACCCTGGTACCGGACGTGCACAGGGGACACGTAAGCTAGGCAGTTTTTTACGCAGTGCGCCTGGGCGCCGGCTTGGAGCAGTACAGGCCAGGTGTTGCTAAATTCCCGTCCTGTCAGTTGGTTGTAACAGGATTTTGGCACCATGCCCACAACGCCTGAGGACTTTCCGAACACGCACCGCACGCCGTGCAAATGCCACTATGAGCCGCCTCCGACAAAGCCCTGCAGCCCGCGCATCAAGTCGAAGATTACGCGTGGAGTGGAGGCTCATGCTCATGCTCATGCGGGCGCCAGTGGGAAGAAGGCAACGAGCGGTGTACCAGGCACGCCTAGCACGTCTGGCAGGTGGGCGTGCTGCTACCATGCTGCAACCATGCGCCATGCATGTATGTCTACACACACATACACACGCACACGCACGCACACACATGCACATTCACACAGACGCACACACATACACACATACACGCACACACACTCTCTCTCACACACACACGCACACACACGCGAACGCCATTGCAGGCTGGCGCCCCAGGGCCACGCCACGGTCACGTGCACGCGCGGCCTCAACACCACGCGCTCGATGGCGCAGTTTGGCAGCCTGCGGCGCCTTGAGATCAGCAGCCGGTTCTGCATGGTCGCGGCAGAGATGGCGGGGCTGGCCGAATCGTCGCCCGGGTGCGCTGTGCCGCGTTGATTGATTGATTGGTTCATTGATTGATTGATTCATTGGTTGATTGATTGATTGATTATAATAATGATTGGTTGATTGAATGATTCTAATAACTGACTGATTGATTGGTTGATTCTAATAACTGACTGATTGATTGGTTGATTGATTGACTGACTGACTGAATCGCTGATTCATTCATTCATTCATTCGTTCATTCATTGTGTTTATGCGATGGTGCGCTGCACCGCGTTGCGTTGGTGCATTGCGTTCATGCGTTGCGCTGTGCTGCTCTGATGCGCTGATGCGCCGCGCTGCTCTAATGCGCTGATGCGTTGATGCGCTGAGCTGCGCTGCTCTGATCGGTTGCGTTGATGCTCTGTTGCACAGAGCTGGGCTGAAGCTCTGCTGCGCTGCTTTGACGCGCTGCACTGCTTTGATGCGCCGCTGTGAGGGCCTGATGCGCTGATGTGCGCTACTTGGTTGCGCTGATGTGCCGCGCTGCTTTGAGGATCTGATGCATAGATGCACTACCATGAGCTGATGCGCTGATGCGCTGTGCTGTGCTGGGGCTCTGCTGCGCTGCGCTGCGGCTCTGTTGCGCCACAACTGCCGCGCGTGCCGAGCGCGACATCCCCCCCCCCCCACACACACACACACATACACACACACACACACGCGTGTACACACACACACACACAAACACAAACACAAACAACACACGCGCCGCCCTTTCACACGCAGGCTCGAGGCTCTCAGCCTCATGGTGACCGAGCCGCTGGGACATCTTTCGAATAGCGGATTCACACACACACACACGAACACACATATACACACACCTATTCACATACACACCTTCACACACACACGTGCACGCGCACGCGCACACACAAACACAAACACAAACAAACAAACACATGCGCCGCCTTTGCCTACGCAGGCTGGAGGCACTCAGTCTCACGGTGACCGAGCCGCTGGGTCCGCGCTGGCTGGGCAGGGGGCGTCAGCAGCTTGGCCTGCACGCTGGGTCGGGGGTACGCCTGCCCCAGCTGCAGTCACTGAGCCTCAGGTGAAGACGCAGGCTTCTGCAGTTGGGGCAGAGCGAGTTTTGAGGAACTGATAACTGGGGTCTGCTGCAGTTGTAGAGGTGCGGTTATATAGATCATTATTCTGTTGTGGCTCATAGTCATCCAGCCATCCAAGCACAGAGACTACCCCTAACAATACCCCCTCAGAGGCTACCCCTAACAATACAGAGGCTACTCCTAACAATACCCCCTCCGCAGAGAGGGGGTCAGCTGGCACAGAGACTCTGTCTCTGTGCTTGGTAGAGAGGGCTAAGCTGGAGGGGGGAGGAGCTGAAGTAGCCCAGGGATGACGTTACGTCGTCCCTGGGAGTATATAACCCACCCACCCCCACCCCGGCTTTTCGCTGTGTGTGGGGGGGGACCTGTGCTGCCTGACAGAGCTACGAGACTGCTTCCTCGTGGCAGTGATTTCCTTTTCAGGATGTTAAATTAGTTATTCCACAGCTGGAGATTGCTTTGACCGCGTTGACCATTGACCTCCCGTTGCCGTTTCTCCTCATGCATAGAGGTCACTTGAAAGCTGTTGATCACATCAATCTGCTCTGTCTGGCGGACTCGGCAGACTTCCAATCCACTGAGTTTGTTGAGCTGTGTTCAAGAACAGCCAAAAAAACAGCCACATGGCTGTGGAGAGCCGAAAACGAAATCACTGCTCCTCGCGGACTCGGCCTCGGTGAGGGCGGGACTGCAGCTGCACAGCTTCCTTTCGAAGGACTGTGCTTCAAGTAGGGGGATTGCTCCCAGTAGAGGCGTGCACACACACACACACACACACACACGCGCACACACACACACCCGCGCACACACACACACACACACATGCAGCTGCGTGCCTGTCGCCTCGCTGCGCCTGGCGAGCAGCGCACTGCCCAGCCTGCGCCACCTGCGGCTGTCATGCTCTGGGTTCCTGCTGACTCAGCAGCCGTACGAGAACCTCAGTCTGGAGCTGCCGCGGCTGGAGGCGCTGGAGGTGTGTGTGGTTGATGGAGTAGGGGGTTCTCTCTCTACCGCTCTCTAACTCTCAGCCTCTCTCTCCCTCCCTCTGTAACTCTCTCCCTCTCTCTGTCTCTCTCTCTCTGTCTCTGTCACTCTCTTTTGCTCTCACTCTCTGTGTGTCACTCTCTCTCACTCACACTTACTCAACCTCTCTCTCTCTGCCACTCTCTCACTCTCTCTCTGTCACTCTCTCTGTCACTCGCTCTCTGTGTGTGCCACTCCCTCACACACTCACACTCACGCACATGCTCACTTTCTCACTCCCTCACACTCAAACTCAAACACTCACTCACTCACACACACACACTCACACACTCACTGACACACTTCACAGGTGGCAGAGGTGGCGGTGTGGAGCCATGTTGACCTCGGGGCGTGCCTGGTGGGTTCCCTGCACGTCCGCGCGCATGCATGCGCACTCACACAGGCACTCATGCACACAGACATGTATGATCAGCGCGTGCATGCATTCACACGCATGACGCACACATACGCACACAGGCACACACACACGCAGGCGCACACACGCGCATGCACGCACGCAAACGTGCACGAGGTCCTGTCGCACCAGTGATTTCCTTTTCGGCTCTCCACAGCCATTTCGCTGTATTGCGGCTGTACTTTGACCTTGCACACAGCTCAACCCATCCAGTCACTGAGTGGATTGTAAGTCTGACATGCCCGCCAGACAGAGCACGCCAACAGCTTTCCAATGACCTATGTATGAGGACAAACGGTCAACGGGAGGTCAACGGTCAACGCGACCAAAGCAAAATCCGGCTGAGGAATAATTAATTAGAAGTCCTGGAAAAGAAATCACTGTGTCGCATCACCACCACCACCACCACCACCACCCACCTCCTGGCAGAATCTAGACATCGGCCGTCGTCACGCCTGTCCTGAACGTAGCAAACCAAAACAGGTAACAAGTAACACGGGGTTTCCAGCTAAGCAGGCTACTCTTCTACTAGAGACACCCGCCGATACTCCAGCACACTTAAGTACTAGAGTACCGCCGGCTCCCGGCCGATAGACTACCACAAACCAAAACCGAGACCAAAACCACCATCCGCAGGGTTCCTCCCCGTGCCTGCGCGTCGTGTCTCTTTCGGAACTGTGGGTTCTTTCTCCCATCTACAATGCCAACGGCCCACCGCACCCGCGGGCTGCAACTGGCACGGCACCCGACGGCACGCGCGACGACTTCAGTTTCAGCAGCAGCGGGCGGATACCCGAGATGAGCCACGAGGGCAGGGGCGGCGGTGGGCGAGAGCGCAACTGCAGCAACAAGAGCAGTGCGGGTGGTGGGCAAGAGAGCAACCGCAGCGACGAGAGCAGTGCGGGCAGTGTCCAAGAGGGAAGCTGCAGCCACGCGGGCGGCGGACGGAGCGGGCGGGAGGGCAGCCGCAGCGGCAGTGGCAGTGGACGCAGCAGCTGCGACAGCAGCGGGGCTGGAAGCCAGGACGGTGACCGAGCAGCTGGAGCGCGCGCGGGCGCGGGCGTGCCCGTCGTTGCGAACTTAGCGGCGGCCAGCGAGCACACTGCCGGCACCAAACCCGATGCAGCCGCGGATGCAGGCGGTGGCGCTGACGCGGGCGCAGTCTCCATCTTTGTGCACGAGCTCAACCTGCCCGCGTGTCGCGTCTTCCACGTGCGTAACTCGATCAACGCGCTGGGCTTTGAGTTGTGGGCACCGAAGCTGGAGGCGGCGCATGTGCTGTGTGCGAAGCTGCACCGGCTGAGGCTCATGGTGAGCAAAGCGTGCGTGCACGCTGCGTGTGCGTGATGGTGTCCACTGCTAGCATGCCTGCAGGCAGCTGCGCATGCGCCGTGTGTGTGCGCACGGCGTGTTTGCGTGCCCGTTGCACTACTCTCACGCCTGTGCATGCGTCCCACCTGTCCATGCGCCGTGTGATGTGTGCGTGTCCGGCGCACTGCTCTCCTGCCTGCACATGTGCCTGCATCTATGCGCGTGCGAACCCTACGGGTGCCTCCCATGCAAGCCCTGCATGCGACCAAGAGAGCCAGAGAGGCTGTTCGTCTCCCAAACTGGTGCCTGGTGCCTGGTGCCTGGCGCCTGGTGCCTGATGCCTGATGCCTGGTGCCTGGTGCCTGATGCCTGATCCCTGATGCCTGGTGCCTGATGCCTGATGCCTGGTGCCTGATGCCTGATGCCTGATGCCTGGTGCCTGGTGCCTGATGCCTGATGCCTGATGCCTGATGCCTGATGCCTGATGCCTGGTGCCTGATGCCTGGTGCCTGATGCCAGGAGCCAGGAGCATGGTGCATGGTGCATGGTGCCTGATGCCCGATGTCCCATGCCTGGTGCCTGGTGCCGCCACAGGTTCCACACCCGCTGCCCCCTGGCGGCATGAAGCCTGCGCAGGTGACGCTGCTGCGCGGCAAGGTGGACGCCGACACGCAGGTGGGTGGGTGGGCCTCTGGCAGCCAGTCTCACGAGGCAGCCCCATACCCCGAGGGTGACAAGTGTGACCTGGCGTAACAGCCACCCTTGCGGTGTGACAGGGCAGGCCAGTCACACCTGGAGTGAGTGACAGGGTCGGTGCGCGGTGATCCTCGGTGGCGCACACGCTCGCCGCATGACTTCGCTCTCGCCTGCCACGCACGCGCCCAACCGCCCTCACCCAAACCAGGCCCAGACCGCCCACGCCTCCCTGTGCCCCAAACCCACCCACCCCCGCAGTTCCACCTAAAGAACACGCGCCAGGTCGGAGGTGTGGCATGGGACGACGAGGCTGCGGTTGGCATGGCCGCAAGCATGGAAGTGCTGCGGCAGAGCGTGCACGGGCTGGCGGTGTAGGGCTGACTGTGCTGTGTATCAGCTGTTGCTGTGGGAGTTGTAGAGACACGAGTCAGGCTGCACAGCACAGTGCAGGCGATCCCCCCACTGGGTTTGTTTTGAGCGAAAACACGCACGGCAGCCTTGAGATGACGACTGTTAAACTCTCACAAGCTCAAACTCTCACAAGCTCGACTACGGCTTTCACTATACCCCAGCCGGTCACCTTTTCGGCGGCAGCGGGGTGAACCCCAGGCGACTCTCTTCTGACCCCCATTCTCCCCATGAACACCCATATCTGATCAATCTTCTGCATGTCTCTACGTTTTTTCTGGAGGCCCTAGGTTTCGATGGCCGCCCACGCAGCTGCGCATCCGGCCTGTTCTGCCTAATCTTGGTTACAGGAGTTCAAATGGGGAGCGAGGCGCAATTCCAAGGGGGGCGACGGAAGGAGGGGGGGGGGGGGCGCGGAGGGCGACAGTCCGCCTCACCGCTCGCCTGTGACCCTGGCCCACAGCTCACTCGAATGTGCCTTGTCACGCCGCGCTGCTGCGGCCGCCATGGCCTCGCGAACGCGCGCCCCTGGGCCCACACGCCCCTGGTCTGTCAGGAGCGTGTCGTGGCGCCCGCCCCCGCTCGCGCTCGCATGCGGGAGGCGACCGAGGTGCTCCCACCCGCCGCCAATCGGGCCGCCGCCGTCGCCAAACCCGCCGACGAACCCGCCGCTGCTGCTGCCACCGCTGCTGCTGCCACGGCTGCTGCCGCTGCTGCTGGCGCCCATCCCGAGCGTCGCGCTCCACGCGGCCCCCATCCCCCACACCGCGCTCGCGGCGGCAGACGCAGCAGCCACGCCGGCTGACATGAGCATGGACGCGGGGGGCAGCGCAGACGGCAGCGCGCGCGTGTGGTGCCTGCCGGCGCTGCCGCCCTGGTGCCACTGCGAGCGAGGCGCCGGTGCCAGCGTGTTGCACTCTGACGGCGGCCTGTCTGCGAGCTGCATGAGCGCAGACAGCAGCGACCTGCGCGTGCGGCCTGGACGCAGCACCTGCGCGCCCTGTGAGCCGCACACCGCAAAGCCGTGACCCGCACGTGACGTGGTCAGATGCCTCGTTGGGTCTGGCACCTTGTTGGCGCCCGCGTGCACGTGCGCGCTGTAGAGCGAGCGCCACTCGGGCATGCGGGACACAAACCGGTCGGGGCACGCGAGCACGACGTCGTCCGCGTGCGGCGACAGCGTCGCCAGGCCGCACGGGAACATGTGCTGGCGCGGCGTGGCGGGGTCGCGTCCTGCACCAGCGGCAATACAGCCCGCCCCCGCGGCGGCGGACGCTGGCGACGCGCTCCGAGGCGCGGCGCATGTGGCGACGGACGCGGTGGCGCGGTGCAGGCTGCCAGGGGCGCGCCCAGGGGCACCACCACTGGCCGCACCACCGCGCGGCTGCTGGCAGGCGCGCGGCGCATCGAAGCCAGCTGGACGCCGCGGGCTGAACACACGGCGGTAGTCGCTCGCGTCGCTGCCGCTGTCGCTGTCGCTGCACGCGCTGCTGCACGATGCAGCAGGTGGCGCAGCATGCACGCCGCCGGTCGGCGACGGGGTCTGGACAGCCGACCCAGTGCGTGCGAACGGCGCCACCGTATCCTCGAGCGGTGTTCCCCAGAGACCAGTCGGCACTGGCACTGGGGGAGACGCAGCAGCGCTGTGAAAGTGCTGGCTGTGGCTGCCGCTGCTGCTGGCGGCGGCCTGCAACGGCGCGCCCCCGGAGCACGCCTCTGCCTCAAACGACGGCGCGGCTGGGGAGGGGCGGCGTGCGTGTGTCACGCTTGGCGGGCTTGCGTCACGCCGCCCTCCCGCGGTGGCGCTGCTCTGCAGCGTCGCACGGCTGCTCCCGTCCTCAGTGTGCTCCTCACTGACCAGCCAGCACGGCGTGGTGGGGGAAGACGTGTGCGGGGTGGGGGCGCGCGCCCCCCCGTCAGAGGGCCACCACACCCGCCCACCGCCGCCGCCGCCGAGAGAGTGCAGTAGGTCCTTTGAGCCGAGAGGGGTCAAAAATAGGCCGGGGGAGTCGCCTGGGTGCAAGCATGTGCGTTGAGAGAGCGTGAGTGGGCGTACCGTAGGGTGGTCAACGGCGAACAGAGTGCATGCCGATGCATGCAAATCGCGTCGCGGTTCGTCTCACGGCCCCGGCCCCCATCCCCCCGCTCCCCCCCTCCCGTTCACGATTCCACGCGTCCTCACCTCCTGCGGCGCTTGCGAGAATCCCAGCCGCGGTGCAGTGTGCCGCCGGTGTGATGCGTAGAGGGCTGCATGGCGCGCACATGCTCCCTTCATCCTCGTCTCCATGGCGAGTGACGCGCCGCCGCGCGCCTGGCTCGTCGTGGCTCATAGGTCCCTGCATGGCGTGCCGTGGGATCGCGCTGTGTAGGCGTCGCAGAGCCAGAGCGAAACTGACTGGTGGCTGCTGACGGTGATTGGGGTGTCTTGACGCAGTGAGAATGCGCGCGTGTGGCCTCTCGACGATGTCGGAGGATGGTACTGGCAGGGGGGGCTGATGTATTATAGGGCCTACCTACACTTTCCACCCTTCACTTTCAAAAAAACGAAAATACGTTTGACTTTACGTTATCCGGAATGATGAGAGTTTTACAATCCACCGCCGGCGGTCACACGTTCGGTTCCAAAGCTCCAGCGGGACTTAGAGAGCAGGCACGAGGCCCACCAAAGAAAGGTAAAGCTACAAAGGTAGCCCACGGTAGCGCCAAACCACGGCGTGGCGGGCACCAAGCAAGCAGCATCACGGTGCAGGCAGGATATCCGGAACTATACAACAGGAAGAGAGGTAACCGCTGGCAGCAGGGGCTAGCCCAAATCCCACACCCCTAACACATCCATCCGTTGCATACGGGGGCTCCCTGGCCAGGGCCCTGGGAAGCCCCGCTGCCATCAATGATGATGAGTTTTTACAATCCACTTTCTGGCGGGCACGCGTTCGGTTCCAAAGCTCCAGCAGGACTTAGAGGAAGCAGTCCTGAAGACCTGCCAACAGAAAAAAGGGGGGATGCCCCACGGAAGCGCCACCCACACGCGGTGGCGGGCACCAAGCAAGCAGCACCCCAGTGCAGGCTCCACACTCAACCCCTCCAGGAAATGGATGGCGGGCCCAAGGTATAAAACCATGAAGGGACCAAAAAGCCCACCCTCAACCCACCGGAAGCGGGGCCGTTGTGCACACCCGCCGCAGCACTCTGCTCAGCTACCACATCACAACCCGCCAGCGCACGCATGTGGCGCCACCTCCCCTCAAAAGAAACCATCCTCTCAGGGATCTAGGACGTCTTGTTCAGAGTGAGCCCGCCGTCCACTACTCCAACAAAGGGGTGGGTCGGGCCCACCACACCCGCCCACCCGCGCGGCATCCCGCCGCCCTCAGCAAAGGACGCCAGCGCGTCCCACAGATCCATCGTCGCCAGCTCCCCCGCCCGCTCAACCGCCACCGAGCGAGCAGGGGGCTGCACACCATCACGCGGGCACGTAATGCGCCACAAGTGGCGGCGGCCTCGCTCCATGGCGTCCACCACGAGCGCTGCCACCACCGCCCACACACCAGCACGCACCCCAGCGGGAGGCTGCAGCAGCCACACCTGGCAGCACGTGATGACCGGCGTAGGAGCAGGGAGGGCAGCAGCAGCCGCCACCACCACCGCCTCCGCCACCGGGCACCCCCAGAAGCTGTGCGCACGCCACGCCGTCGCCGGCGGCCCGTCCTCATCACGGCACCGCCACCCGCAGGGGCACTCGGGCACGCCTAGTGCAGCCTGCTTGTGAAAACCACTCACCCACAGCCGCCAGATGGGCTCCTTGCGAGCGTTGAGGAGCGGCATCCGCCACAGTGTAGGCACCGCCGCCTCCAGGCCGCGCAGCTCCGCGAAGACCTGCGCGTCGGTCGCGCGGGGGCCCCCGTGCGGCCCGTGGTCCAGCGCCAGAGCCGCCTCCACCGTGGCTGCCCGCCGCACTCGCCGCTCGTCCACAACCGCCCGCAGTTGAAGCGCCACCGCCAGCTTGCACGTCAGTTTCCCCACCACACCCGGGCCGTGCGCAAACCCAACCCATCGGGGCTCGCCCGCGGCGCCGCCCCCCCCAGGTAGGGGAGCAGGTTGGGCAGCTGTGGATCGGAGGCCAGGCCGCCCACGCTGCCAGCCAGCCGGCGTGATGACACTCGGCAGCTTCCACCCAACCAGCTGCAGGATCTCCACCACAGCAGCGCGCTCGCCCGCCTGGGGGAGGGGCTGGAAGTGACGGAGCGGCCAGAGCACAGTGAGGGCAGCTCCACCAGCCGCCGCCTCGACCCAGGCTGGGGGCAGCGCCGCAAGCACGACCGCCACTGCCGTGAACAGGGGGTCGAGCGTGCGCCGCACGCACAGCAGGTCTGGCACACACCCCGGCACTGGCGGCGGCACCTCTGGGAAAAGGGCGCGGCACAGGACTGCTCTCCAGACATTGCCCCCGTCATAAGCGCCGCACGCCAGCGGCGCGCGTATCTGCCCCAGCACGAGCCGCGCGCGCGCCGGATCCGCAGCAGCGTACACCCTCAGGCAGGCTTGGTCAACCGTGCGTGTGCTGCGCACCATGTCGACAGCAGCGAGCCACGCCCACAGCACGCACAGGTCCGTGACCGTCCGCATGCCAGGGAGGGCGTCGCGCACGCGGGCCAGGCCGTCCACCAGCCAGCGTGCCGCATCGGTCGGGCTGAAGAGCGCATGCCCTGCCGCATCCCCAGTGGGCTCCTGCCACTGTACCGACCGCTGCGCAGCCGGCAGCTCCAGCTGGAGGAGGGGGTTAGCCCAGAGCGGCGCCTCCGCCCCCCACAGCTCAGCTGTTTGTACGCGCCCCGTGCGCGCCACCGGCCCCCCACAGCTCAGCTGTTTGCACGCGCCCCATGCGCGCCACCGGCCCCAGGGCCTGCACCCCATCGA
>VFSX01000158.1:357500-382500 GCA_016618255.1 Chlamydomonas sp. UWO 241 | reverse complement strand
CATAACGCCTGATGCGGGTGGGGGTGCGCCTCAGGCGGTGGGGGGCGCCTACAGCGGTCGGGATGGCGCCTGAGGCGTTCGGCGCGCCTGAGGCGCTGCCTGATCCGTGCAAGTACATGCGCCGCCTGAGGCGTTGGGGATGTGGTAGGGCCTCCTCCCGCCACTGCCCGAGTTTGTTGGTCACCCCCACGCATGCATGCGGCGTGCGTGCGTGTGCAGGTTCTGTCTGGCTACATCGTCAGCCGCTTTGATGAGGTGACCTCGAGTGGCGCGTGGCTCGGGTGTGAGTACTCGACGTTCTCAAAGGTGTGGGGTCCGAGGGGAAGGGAGCAGGGGGGGGGATGAAGGGGGAGGCAGGGGGGGGAGGGGGGGGGAGATCAGCCGCTTTGATGAGGTGACCTCGAGTGGCGCGTGGCTCGGGTGTGAATACTTAACGTTTTCAAAGTGTGGGCCCTGAGGGGAAGGGAGCAGGCGTGGGGGGGCTCTGCTGGGCCCCGCTTCAATCATCATGCACTGCATCGCCACGTTGTTACCAGCTGACGTCGAGTGGCCGTAAGGGGGGGCAACAAGGGGGAGGGGGCGGGTGGTCGGCCGATCTGAGGAGGTGACCTCGAGTGGCTTGGCGCGCCCTTCGGGCACATTTTTTCGTTCCCCTGTCGGGAAGGAAAGCCCTGGCGCACATGCACGCCACCTGCTCGACACCACCACCCCGCACGCACATGCACGCCGCCCTGCCCATCTGCTCAAGCCCCCCCCCCCCCAAACACACACGTACGCACACCCGCACGCCACCTTGCTCACATGCCTTTGCCCTCCCCCCCCCACACACACCACACACACCACCACACACACACGCACTCACGCCACCTTCCCCACGTGCTTGCCCCCCCCCACACACACACCACACACACACACACCGCCCTCCCCTCATGCTAGCGACCAAACATGCACGCACGCCGCCCTCCCTCCGCTCGTCTCGGTGATGCTGGATAAGAAGGACTTCCCCTCATGAATGCCTGTGACCCCCGCCCCCCTCACACACACACGCACGCCGCCCCCCAACCCCCCCGCACACACACGCACGCCGCCCTCCTTTCGCTCGTCTAGGTGCTGGAAAAGACGGACTTCCCCTCATGAATGCCTGTTACACCCACCCACCCCTCACACACACACACACACGCACGCGCGCCGCCCCCCCCACCCCACCCACCCCCACCCCAAACACACACACGCACGCACGCCGCCCTCCCTCCGCTCGTCTCGGTGATGCTGGATAAGAAGGACTTCCCCTCATGAATGCCTGTGACCCCCTCCCCTCACACACACACACGCACGCGCGTCGCCCCCCCACACCCCACACACACGCACGCACGCACGCCGCCCTCCCTCCGCTCGTCTAGGTGATGCTGGATAAGAAAGACTTCCCCTCATGAATGCCTGTGACCCCCTCCCCTCACACACACACACGCACGCACGTCGCCCCCACACACCCCACACACACACGCACGCACGCCGCCCTCCCTCCGCTCGTCTAGGTGATGCTGGACAACAAGGACGTGCAGAGCGAGTCCGCGCTCTTCGGGGTGAGGCAAGGGGGGGGGGTCAGGGTTCAAGTGCAGTGTCTCCTGGGAAGGATTTTAGTAATTATTTATTTCCCGGCTCGAGCAACTTTGACCGCTGAAACCTGGCACATTTCATAGCGGGTGCTCACGCAACACATGCCGCTGTGCTGCTCGCGGCGAGAGCTTTTCATTGCAACCCTCCGCGCCCTCTCCCATCAAATGTGTTTGGTTTTCTGGGAAATGGGGAATCCGGCCCCGAGCGGTATACGGCTTGCAGGGGGATCACTGTTCAAGTGTACAGTCCCCAGGGTCTCAGGCTGACGGGTGTTACTTGGGCATTTTCAAGGGTTGACGGTTTCACAGCTAGAGCTAAAGGACTGCAAAGCGAGGTGGCGCTCTTTGGGGTGGGGCGGGAGGGGGTGGGGGGGTAGTTGGGGGCTGGGTTTGGGGTTTCAGGGTTTAAGGCAGTTTAAAAGGGTTTATCCCGAAGGATGTGCAGAGCGAGTCGGCGCTCTTTGGGGTGAGGCAGGGGTGGACTGGGGTGGGGTGGGGGGGTACGGTTCAGCTGGGTTTTAGGATTTTAGAGGTGGACTTGGGTGGCTGTTTTAGAGGGGTGGCGGTTTTTCGAGGTGGACTGGGGTGGCGGGGGTAGGGTTCAGCTGGGGTTGAGGGTTGACGGTCATAAGGCAGTTTTAAGGGTTTAACCCGGAGGATGTGCAGAGCGGGTCCGCGCTCTTTGGGGTGAGACAGGGGGGGGGAGGGGGGGAAGTGGGGACTGGGTGTGGAATTTTGGGGTTGCGCGCTTGAAGGCCGCTTCATGGGCTGACAGTTCACCCTTAGGGGCGTGCAGGGGGTAGGGGCGGGGGGGGGGGGCTCGCAAAACGCTTGGAACCTGAACCTTAAACTCAACCCTGAACCCCACACACACCGCACAGGCCACGTACCGCTGGCTCATTCAGCCTGACGCAAAACTTAAAGCCCGACCCTCCCACTCAACCCCGCACACCCCGCACCCGTGTACCGCTGGCTTATTCAGCACGTGTCGCGCGATGACGGTTGACCCCAAAGGACGGGGGGGGGGGGCTCGCAACCTTTGAAATGTGAACATCTAAACCCTGACCCCCCCACACATCGCACAGGCCGCGTACCGCTGGCTCATTCAGCACGCGTCGCGCGCTGAGCTGGCAGACGGGATCTTCCGCTTCCTGGGCATCTCGCCACAGGTGTGAAAGTGTGGCAGGGGTTCGGGGCGCGTGTGGGGTGCTTTTGGGGGGGGCGTACCGCTGGCTCATTCAGCGCGCGTCGCGCGCTGAGCTGGCAGACAGGATCTTCTGCTTCCTCATCTGCCTCCTGGGTATCTCGCCGCAGTTGGGAAGGGGTTGGGCGCGCGTGGGTGCTCGGGGTGCAGTGTCTTCGTTGGTTGGTCGCAACAAGCAAATGTGAGGATTTCCGGTTTCAGATTGGGCGGTTTGGGCTGGCGCTGCGGCTTGGAACTTAGCTAACTACGGCCGGAAAAGTGCAAAATCAATATTTTCACATCCTTTCCGCAAAAAGGACCCTGGTGTTGGGGGGGTGGCGGAGGAGGAGGGGGTGGGGGTTCGCCTGGGTAGTGTGGTGGAGGTGCGGGGGGCAGTGGGGGTGGTGGTGGTGGTGGTGGAACATTAGGGGGGGGGGACCGCTGGCTCATTCAGAACAGTGGCGACGCCGGCAATCCCATCATGCACACGCGCACGACACCCGTGCACTCGCACGCACGCGCACGCACGTGCCCGTGCGCACGGTTCGAATTTGCATCCCCTTCCACCGTTGCCGTTTGCAGGGGGTGCATGCGCACGCGCAGGCGCTGCAGAACAGTGGCAACGCCGGCAACCCCATCATGCACCCGCGCACAACAGACGGGTCGACGTCCAGCCCGACGCTGCAGCACAGCACGTCAGTGCAGCAGCAGCAGCTGCAGCAGCAGATGGCTGCCGCGCAGCAGCAGCATCAGCAGCAGATGGCGTCGATACAGCAGCAACAGCAGCAGCAGCAGATTGCTTCGATGCAGCAGCAGCAGCAGCAGATGGCCCCGGTGCAGCAGCAGCAGCATGAGCTGGTTCCGGTGCAGCAGCAGCAGCAGCAGCAGCAGCTGGTTCCGGTGCAGCAGCAGCAGCTGGCTGCGGTGCAGCAGCAACAGCAGCAGCAGCTGGCGTCGGTGCAGCAGCAGCTGGCGTGTGTGCAGCAGCACCAGCAGGCCCTGGGGCAGGGCCCGATACGGCAGCTGGACGACGTTGTCCGGGGCCGCGGAGGAGGAGGAGCGGGGGACCCGTTGGGCCTGCGAGCGCCGTCAGCAGGGGGACAGCTGCAGCAGCGACTGTCGGGCGCGGCGGCGGCGCCGGGCGGGGGTGGGCAGCTGCAGCACCGGCTGTCGGTCCCCGCGGCGTCTGGGCCCCCACCGCAGCAGCAGCAGCAGCACCTGGGCGGTCCTCTGGCGCCCTACGGTGTGCCCGCAGTGTCGTCGCCGGTGCTGCCGGCGACCTTGCCCACAATCGGCCGGGATCCGGTCCAGAGGATGGGTGGGGTGCGTGCGTGGGTGGGTGCGTGCATGGGTGGGTGGGTGGCACAGCCCATCCACACCAGGGGTGCCGTGTGGTCATTCCCGCGTGGTCACCAGCAGTTGGTGCTTTCCAGCATACCCACGGATTGCCCGGGGGACCGGTCCAGAGGGTGGGTGGGTGCGTGGGTGGGTGGGTGGTTGGCACAGCCGATCCGCGCAAGGCGTGCCGGCCAGTGCCGCGCCGCGTGGCCACTGACAGTTGGTGCTTTCAAGCACGCTCAGACAACGGAAACCGCCACATCCTAGACCGATAACACCCTAAGAAACCGCACAAAACCTGTAACCCCGCGCAGGGCGTGCGCCACGTGGAGGGCTGCAACTCGGACCTCACGCTGACACCCTTAAACCCCCGGAACCCTACAGTTTTGATTAAAAAACGCCAATAACCCTAACCTCTGTTCCCGCGCAGGGCATGTGTCACGTGGAGGGCTGCAACTCGGACCTCAGGCAGACACCCTTTAAACGCCGCAACCCTACGGTTTTGATGACACCACGCCAATAACTCCGACCCCTGTGCCCGCGCAGGGCATGTGTCACGTGGAGGGCTGCAACTCAGACCTCACGCAGCTGCGCGACTACCACCAGCGCTTCAAGATCTGCGACTACCACCTGAAGGTCTCGTCGATCCTCAAGGTGGGTGGCGGGGCATGTGGAGGCAGCTTGGCTGGTGCTCTGATGGTGCTCTGATGGGGTGCCCTGGTGGTGCTCTGATGGCGACCACCACATGATCCTGCCAGTGGGTGGTGCGGTGGAGTGCATTGGGGTGGAGGCGCTTCGAGATTTGATGGAAACGGTCGGATTGGATTTGATTGGATCCGCTTTGATTCGATTGGATTGGAGCGCTTCAAGATCTGCGACTGCCACCTCAAGGTGTCGTCGATTCTGGAAGTGGGTGGTGGGATGGTGTGGGGGCATCTTGGCCAGCGCATGCGCAAGCGGGTACTCTGATGGGAGTGCTCTGGTGCTGCTCGGATGGTGCTCGGATGGTGCCCTGATGTTATGTGTTGATGGCGCTCTGTTAGCACTCTGGTGGGGTGCTCTAGTGGTGCTTTGCTAGGCTGCTCTGATGGGATGCTCTAATGGTGCTCTGGTGGTTTGATGGTACTCTGATGGCGCTCTGATGGCGCTCTGATGGTGCTCTGACTGACTTCTCTGATGGCGCTCTGATGGGATGCTCTGATGGTGCTCTGATGGTTTCCTGGTGGGGTGTTCTGATAGGTTGCTCAATTGGCGCTCTGGTGGTGCTCTGATGGTGCTCTGATGGCACCTTGATGGTGCTCTGATGGGGTTCAATGATGGGCTGCTCTGATGGGGTTCAATGATGGGCTGCTCTGATGGTGCTGTGATGGCACTCAGGTGGGGTGCTCTGATGGTGCTCTGATGGTTTCCTGGTGGGGTGTTCTGATGGGTTGCTCAAATGGCGCTCTGGTGGTGCTCTGATGGTGCTCTGATGGTGCTCTGATGGGGTTGAATGATGGGCTACTCTGATGGTGCTGTGATGGCACTCTGGTGGGGTGCTCTGATTGTGCTCTGATGGAATGCTTTGCTAGGCTGCTCTGATGGGCTGCTCTTATGGTGGTCTGATGGTACTGTGATGGCGCTCTGATGGCGCTCTGATGGTGCTCTAACGGGCTTCTCTGATGGCGCTCTGTTGGGATGCTCTAATGGTGCTCTGATGGTGTCCTGATGGGGTGTGCTGATGGGGTTCAATGATGGGGTGCTCTGATGGTGCTGTGATGGCGCTCTGATGGGGTGCTCTGATGGTGCTCTGATGAGGTGCACTGATGGTGCCGTGATGGCGCTGTGGTGGCGCTCTGGTGGGGTGCTCTGATGGTGCTCTGATGGTGCTCTGATGGCTGGGTGTTCTGATGGGGTGCTCGGGGTCTCGTTACACTGACGCCCTCCCACCCACCCTCACACTCCCCGCCCGTCTGCCCACGCTCCCACAGGACGGCGTGCCTCAGCGCTTCTGCCAGCAGTGCGGCCGGTTCCACCTCCTGACTGAGTTTGACGGGCAGAAGCGGTCGTGCCGCTCGAGGTGAGCCCTCCCTGTAGCGTACCGCCGAAACCAATGGAGCAACATGACAACAGGACCTAGGTGTATTGGTGACTCGTTTGTTGATTCGAGGTGCGGCTGATAAACCAGCAGTGGGCCTTCACAGCCATCTTAGCGCTTAGATGGCTGTGAAGGCCCACATAGTAATGCTGATGTATGCCGACGATTTATGTTTGTTCTCACATGACCCAGCTCAGTTGGCGCTTATGCTGAAAATCCTTGACAAAGTGTCCTCTAGCTTTGGCATGCAAATCAACGCCGCCAAGACAGAAGTGATGATTTTGCCAGCAGATTTTGTCGCGGATCTGCCCACGTTTGCGCTGACTGGTGGTGAAGTGAAGACCGTCTCTGCATTTAAGTATCTAGGGAGTTGGATAACCCAGAGTGGTGGTGTGGAAAAGGAGATCGGTGTGCGTGTCGGTCGCGCGCTGGGCGTGTTTGCGTCTTTTGATAAGATTTGGGCCAGCAAGAAGATGCAAGTGCAGTCTAAGATGCGGGTTTACAACACTTTCGTGCTGCCCCACTTTCTGTACGGCTGCGAAACATGGGCCCCTACTAAAACACAACTGACTCGATTGGAGGTTGCCCACTCTAACTGCCTTCGTCGCATTCTGGGTGTGCGCCTGGTCGACCGGCACAGATTAACTTATATTCGGCAGGCGTGCGACACTGAGCCAATTGAGAGCCTTGTGGCAAAGCGATCAATGCAGTGGCTAGGCCATGTGATGCGCATGCCGGCTTCTCGTCTTCCTCGTACGACTTTTGACTGCACAATGGATGTGGCTCGGCAGCAAGGCCGGCCTCCAGCCTCCTCCCGACACTATTTTCTTAAGCTACTGATTCAGCAGCTAGGCGAAACTAGTGGCACTCGTTCTGATTGGAAGACTTTTTCGGACACGGCGTTTGAGCGTGCTCAGGATAGGGTCGGGTGGAGAGCCGTGGTGTACGGTCCGGCTGCCCCTCAGGCGCCGGCCCCTCCACCACGGCGGTCAAGTAGATTGGCAAGCGCCACTTGACCCCCTATCCCCTAGAAGCAGTTAGGACCTATTTTGGAGGCGTCGCACAATAGCTCTCCTTTTTGCTCTGGGACTACACGTTGTCAGGCAGCCGGCTGGTGGCTACCGCCCCTCACAAGTAATTGTTAGGGCCAGAACTGGACTTGGGTCTAGGCGGTGGTACTAGGACTAGAGGTAGTCTTTGCTGGAAAGCCGATGTAACTGTAACTGTAACCTCGAATCAACATTGTTTTCCACAGTACAGCATACAAGTACAGTCCAGCAGTATAACACAGCACAGTACAGCAAGTACAGTACAGCATCATCCCCCCCCCCCTCCCGGCAGCTGCCCCCCGATGGCAAGGCATTGCATGCACACACGCGAGTCTCTGAAGAGTGAGTGAATGGCGTGCGTGCCTCCCCCCTCCCCCCCCACACACACTCGCCCCCACGCCCACGCACGCAGGCTGATGCGCCACAACGCGCGCCGCCGCAAGCGCGCGCTCGGCGATGTCGGGGGTGGCGACGACGACGACCTCGGGACTCGTGGCGACCTGTCGCCCGCGCGCGCGTTCATCGGTGGCGGCGCGTTCCTCGGCAGCGGCGGCCCGCGCGCGTTCACGCCCGGGGGCGGCGGCATGCTGGGGCAGGGGGGCATGAACCCCGCGTCAGCGGCGGCGGCGGTCAGCGCGCTGTACCAGCAGCAGCGCTTGGGGATTGCGGCGCACGGCGGCGGCGGCATGACGGCGGCGCACGGCGGCCACACGCCGCAGGATGTCGCGCAGGTGGGTGTGGGTGTGTGCAAAATTGCTCTCATGTTTGCTCCACAGCTTCGCGTTGGCAGGTAGCTGGCTGGTGGCCACCGCCCCTCGCCTGTGACTTGTGAGGGCAATAACTGGACTTGGGTCTAGGCGATGTACTAGGTGGTACTAGGCGGTGTCCTAGGCGGTGTCCTAGGTGGTACTTGGCGGTGAAGTAGGTGGTACTAGGACTAGAAGGTAGTCTTCGCTGGAAAGCCGATGTTACTGTTGCTGTGTGTGAGCGCGCGGGGGGGGGGGGCTGGGCACATGCTCGCGTAGCAAAAGGGCGCCTGTTGTGCCTGATTGTCAGGTGCGCTCCAACCGAACGCGACATGGCTGTCGTTCGACGCGCACACACTCACACACGTACACGCACGCACACGCTCGCACACGCATGCAGGCACACGCTGTACCAGAGCTAGTGGGATGGACACTCATTGTGTGTCCACTCAGTGCACACTTGCGGGTGCCATCATGCCTCAGGGATTGAGTGCGCAAGCACAAGTCTAACACACCATTAAAGGCGTCCAGCAAGACTGAGAAATCGTCCTCGCTCGCTCGCACACGCACGCAGGCGGTGATAGCGAGCGTCGCCGCGGCGCGCATGGCGGGGCAGCAGGCGCAGCTGCAGGCGCAGCTGCAGGCGCAGCAGCAGGTGCAGCAGCAGGCGCAGCAGCAGGCGGCACCACTGCCCGCGTACGCGCCCCGGCAGGACCTCAGCAACGGCCACGGTGGCGGCTGGGGCGCGGGACAGGCGCCGGCACCCGCCGGCGGATTCGGCGCAGGCGGTGCCTGGGGTGCGACTGCGGCGGCGCTGTCACCCGCCGGCGGTGGTGCTGGCGGAGGGTGGGAGGCGGCAGGGGCGACGGGGGCGGCACAGGCACCAGGCGGCGGGTTCGGCGCCGGCGGCGCCTGGGGAGCGGCTGGGGCTGCGGCACCGGGCGGCGGATTCACCGGCGGCTGGGGCGCGACCGGGGCTGTGGCGGCCGGCGACGGGGCCGGCGGCGGCGGCGGCCCCGCGCTGGCCCCTCCTGGCACCTGCTTCACGGGCGGTATGGGTGGTGGTGGCAGCGGCAGCGGCAGCGCCGACGGCAACACGGCGAGCGGCGACCGCGACGACGACGACGCCGGCCCGGGGAGCGTGTGGCCGCTCATGGGGCGTGCGTCTGAGCCCTCGGAGTATGCTGTCGACGCCGACGGCGCTGCGTACGGGGACGACGTAGGGCTGGGTGGCGGCGGCGGTGATGGCGGGATCGATGGCGGCAGCGATGCGCCCGCCGATGGCGGCGGCGATGGCGTCGGTGGGCATAGCGGTGGGAGGGTCGTTGCCCCCCCTGCCGTGTATGGCGATGCCGATGGCGGCGACGGGGGGGATGGCGGTGGGGGGCTCGATGCCCCCGCCGCCGTGGATGGCGATGGCGGGGATGGGGATGGCGGTGCGGGGCTCGATGCCCCCCCCACCGTGTATGGTGATGTCGATGGCGGCGACGGGGGGGATGGCGGTGGGGGGGTCGATGCTGTGTATGGCGATGCCGATGGCGGCGACGGCGGGGGTGGCGGTGGGGGGGGTGATGCTGTGTATGGCGATGCCGATGGCGGCGGCGGCGGGGATGGCGGTGTGGGGGGTGATGTTGTGTATGGCGATGCCGATGGCGGCGGCGGCGGTGGGGATAGCGTCGACGCCCCCGCCACCAAGTAAACGGCGATGCCGATGGCGGTGCGGGTGTTGGGGGGGGGGCAACGGCATTGGGGCGGGCGACGCAGCAGTCTGCGCGCTACCCTGATGGTTTGTCATGAAAACTGAGAGAAAGCTGGAATCTGGAGGGGCTGGCTGGCTTTGCCCGGCCCGTCAAATGTGGCAGGCCTGATAATGACGGGTTATGTACTCGTGTGTGACGACCTGACCAACACATCTTGACAGTCAGGCGAGGCTAATAGCCGCAGGGTGAGAGACTGCCCCCCACTTGTGAAAGAACGGAACTTTGATGAGACTAGTGATTTCAGATGTCACTGCTGACAACGGTGGTTATGAGGGGAATACGAGATATCACGCGCGTACATTGATAGTGTGCTAGCACATGCACGCTCCCTCGACTAGCTGAGCCAATGTTATCAAGAAGATTGTTCGTGCCTGTGCCTGTTGCAGCCAGCTACAGCATGTGAATCGCAATGGTGCACGCCTCTTGCCTGTCGCAGCCGTTGACATTGAGCGACACGGGTGCTGGTACGGGTTGCCCCCTTGCCTGGTGCAGGAGTCTTGCCAGACCGAGATGGAGCAGGTCAAGCACAGCACGTTCTGCTGCACATACGCGATGAGACACATCATCAACGTGAAAGCAAGCTTTGCGCGCATCGTGGGGTCCGTACTGCGCAGTGCCCAGTCTGGTTCCCCACGGGCTGAGTAGAATTGCAATGGTGCACGCCTCTGGCCAGTAACGGTCAACGCGGTGCATACGGTGGCATTTGCCTCATGATGATGATGGATGTTACAATCAGGGACACCTCTAAAGGCGTATAAGACCGTGCTCGGCGCGTATGGCCCGAGCACCTTACTGAGATGGCTGGCTGTTGGTGGTAGGGAACCCCGACTCTGTAAAGAGCGTGGGCGCACCCCTAGGTCCCCTACCGCAGCGGCAGCAAACGCTTGTTGAAGAACGCATGTGGGGAAACGGAAAATCGACAATCGCCAAATAGGTGTGCACCTTGAATTTATACTATGTGACTGCGCAGGCCGCAGGTGTGCCTTATGCTAGTCCCCGCCGCCGCCGTGCCCGCCGCAATCTTCATGCAGGCTCCCTTCCAGCAGCCGCAGGCTCCACAACAATAGCTCCAATAGCTGCGCTCCAATAGCATCGTCAACTCCCCAGCGAATCCCCGCTGTGCTGGCGCAAGGCCCGCACCCTGTGCTGTGCTGCCGCGAGGCCCGGCCCGTACCCTCATACCTGATGCCTAAGTCTTGCCTGGCCGAGATGGAGCAGGTCGAGCACAGCGCGTTGTGCTGCACACACGCGACCAAACACAGAATCAATTTAAAAACAAGCTTAAAGTTACGCGCCTCGTGGGGTCCGTGCTACACCGTGCCCTGTATGTTCCCCACTGACTGCCATGCCCCAGCAGCCTACTTATTGCGCGCGTAGATCCTAGAGAACAGCGACTGGCCCGCCGCGGACGCCCCGTTCGTCCCGCGTGCCTCAGCTACGAGAGATGTCTGAACGCATTCTATGCCCTCTCTAGGTCTGCCGTCCGTAGATCTTTGTGGGCCCCGCCCCAAGGCGGTACCGTCCGTTCTATGCATTACGCCAACGAGACGCCAACGAGCTATGAGAGATGCCCGATTGCACTCTGCTTCTGGCGCTTGTAGATCTTTGTGAGCAGCGACGTGAAGACTGGCGGTCCCGTCCGTTCTGTGCTAACGACAGAAGCCCGAGCGCGCTCTACTTCTGGCGCTTGTAGATCTTTGTGAGCAGCGACGTGAAGACCGGCTTGGGCAGCGCCGTCTGCGCGTCGATCGCGGCAGACAGCCTCGTGTAGCTCTCGGCCTCGTAGTCCTGGAGGTGTGGGGAAGGGCAGCACGGATTCATGTCAGCCGCGCATACATGCACAGAGATCGGACAGGCCGAGCCACGAGCCAGGTCAGTGACGCCCCGCCAGCGTCGTGCAGCTGTCGGCCTCGAAGTCATGTGTTGAGGAGCAGCACGCATGCAAGTCAGCCACGCATGCAGGCGACACACAGGCACAGAGATGTGACAGGCCGAGTGAGGCCAGTGCATGCTCTCGGCCTCGTAGTCCTAGAGGAGTGGGGAAGGGCAGCACAGATCCATGTCAGCCGCGCATACATGCAAAGAGATCGGACAGGCCGAGCCACGAGCCAGGTCAGTGACGCCCCGCCAGCGTCGTGCAGCTGTCGGCCTCGAAGTCATGCGTTGAGGAGCAGCACGCATGCAGGTCAGCCACGCATGCAAGCGACACACAGGCACAGAGATGTCTCCCCTCCCCTCCCTCCCTGCGTCCCCTCCCTCCCCGCGTCTCCTCCCCACCCAGGCCATCAACCTTGAACTTTGCCTCCACCCCGATCTCCTTGTAGATCTGCTTGATCGCGGCCACGCACGCCTCGTCTTTCTTGCCGTAGTTTGCCTGCGTATTTTGTTACAAAGTGAGTGCCGCCTCCACTCGCTCCCCCCCTCCCACGCGTTTTCCCACTCCCCCCCGCCCGCTCCCTCTCTCTCCCCCTCACACTCGCTCTCCCTCTCTTCCCCCCTCCCTCACTTCCCCCCTCCCTCTCCTCCTTCCCCTCCCCCTCCTCGCTCCCCCCCCCCCCTCCCTCCCTCCTTCTCTCCCTCCCACCTTCCCTCCCTTCTCTCCCTCCCCCCTCTCCCCTCTCTCCCTCCCTTCCCCCTCGCACTCTCCCTCCCTCCCACTCTCCCTCCCCCCCTCCCTCCCCCCCCTCTCTCCCTCCTCCCCCCCCCTTTTTCCCACCTTGATGGTCTCCTTCTGCGCGTCCGTTGCCTCCTTCAGGCACGTGCAAATGAGCCATGAGCACTTGTTGTCCTCAATGTCGGTTCCGATCTGTGGCGGGGTTGAGGTTTGGGGTTTGGGTCGTGTGTATCAGTGTGCGTGCCTGTGATGTGCATGTGCACGCGTGTCTGGTGTGTGTGTGTGTGTGTGTGTGTGTGTGTGTGTGCGCGCGCGCGTGGTTAAGGGTGTGGGTGTTTGAGTTGTGGTGGTGGTGGTCTGTGTGTGTGTGTGTGGGGTGGGGTGGGGGGGGTGAGGGGTTGGAGGTGGGGGCATGCATATGAGCCACGAGCACTTGTTGTCCTCAATGTCGGTTCCAATCGATAGTGGGGTATACGGGTTTGGGTAAAGGGGTTGGGTTGGGGCAGCCGGCTGGTGGCTACCGCCCCTCACAAGTAATTGTTAGGGCCATAACTGGACTTGGGTCTAGGCGGTGGTTCTAGGACTAGAAGGGAGTCTTCGCTGGAAAGCCCATGTTACTGTTTGGGTTGAGTCTGGGGGGGGGTGAAGCCCCCCCCCTCCCCCATCCCTCTCCCCTGGCCACTGCCCGCAACCCCGCCCACCTTGCCGATCGTCTCCGGGTCGCCAAACGCGTCTAGGTAGTCGTCCTGGATCTGCAAGCAGGTGGGTGGAAGGTGGGTTTGGGGGTTTGAGGTAGGAAGGGTTTTCGTGGTGACGTTGGTGGATTCTGAGTTAACACGCTGATGCGGATGCGGCACACACACGCTCAAACAGCTGATGCTGATGCAGCGCACACACGCAGACACACGCACACACACACACACACACACAAACACACACACAAACTTGCACCCACCCCCACCCCCCACACACCTGGAAGTACTGGCCCATCTCCACGAGGATGTCCTCGGCAACCTGGGTGTGAGTGAGATAGTTAAAGAGTGACAGTGTGAGAGAGTGAGGGATTGACCATGCAGCACGCCATCAGAGCACCATCAGAGCTCATCAGAGCGCAATCAGGGCGCCATTGGTTAGAACACCGTCAGGGCACCACCAGAGCAACATCCATTAGAGCATCATTAGAGCATCATCAGGGCACCATCAGAGCACCACCAGAGCAGTATCACATAGCACTTTAAAGCACCATCAGAGCACCATCAGAGCACCACCAGAGCACCATCCATCAGAACACCATAGGAGCATCATCAGTACACCATCAGAGCACCACCAGAGCAGTATCACATAGCACTTTAAAGCACCACCAGAGCACCATCAGAGCACCATCAGGGCACCACCAGAGCACCGTCCATCAGAACACCATAAGAGCATCATCAGGACACCATCAGAGCACCACCAGAGCAGTATAACATAGCACTTTAAAGCACCGCCAGAGCACCATCCATCACAGCACCATCAGGGCATCATCAGGGCACCATCAGAGAACCTTCAGAGCACCATCAGAGCAGTATAACATAGCACTTTAAAGCACCATCACAGCACCATCAGAGCACCATCAGAGCACCATCAGAGCACCACCAAAACACCATCAGAGCACCATAAGGGCAGCTCATCAGAGCAGCACAACACAGCACTTTAGAGCACCATCAGAGCTCAATCAGGGCACCATCAGAGCACCGACCTTGTACGCCGCCGGGTCCGTGATTCCAGCAAGCAGCATGCCGCACGCGACGGGCATGTAGAAGCTGTAGTACGCGGTCTGTGGTGTGTGCGTGCGTGCGTGCGTGTGTGTGTGTGTGTGTGCGTGTGTGTGAGCGTGTGTGTGCGTGTGTGACCCCCCTATGTGTGTACGCTGCCGGGTCCGAGATTCCAGCGAGCAGCATGCTGCACGCGACGGGCATGTAGAAGCTGTAGTACGCGGTCTGTGTGTGTGTGGTGTGTGATGTGTGTGCACGTGTGCGTGAGATGATGCGTGCGGGAGGGCATTGGTGGTAGTGGTGTTGTACGTGACGATAGAGAGGAAGTTGGAGAGCGTGTGCTTATAGCTCCGATGAGCGCACAGTCGCGACGAGACCCCAACTGACTTTGTGATCCCTCGGAGCACCCACAACAGCTGACACAGCCACAACTGACTTGAACGTCACAATCATGAAGCAGTTGGCGAGCGTGTACTTGGTCAGGTCAACGGTGACACTCGCGACTAGACCACAACCAACAAAGTAGCTAACTAAGTAACTAACTACCCAACTGATGGACAAGCACAACTAACCTTGTGCGTCACAATCATGAGGTAGTTGGCGAGCGTGCACTTCGTCAGGTCAACAGTGCCGATCGGTGCACACTCACGGCTAGATCGCAACCGACCTGTTTGATCCCTCGCAAACACACAACAACTGACAACAGACGACCACAACTGACATGCACAACTGATTATGTACGTCACAATCATGAGGTAGTTGGCTAGTTGCTATACGTATAGTGCCGATGAGGGCACAGTCGCGACTACACCACAACTAACTTTTTCATCCCTCGGAACGCCCACAACTGACAGCTGTCACAACTGACAGATGACACAGCCACAACTGACCTTGTACGTCACGATCATGAGGTAGTTGGCGAGCGTGTACTTGGTGAGGTCAACGGTGCCGATCGGTGCGGTCGTCACGTCGAGCAGCTGCCCGTGCGCGGTCTGGAACGTGACGTCGTGGAACAGCTCAAGGATCTGCACGCGACCATTGCATGTTGAGGTGAGGGTGGCCGTTGGGGTGGGGTGGGGGGCCGGGGTGGGTGGGTGGGGACATGCAGTGGGGCGTCTAGCAGCTGCCGTGCGCGGTCTGGAACGTGACATCGTGGAACAGCTCGAGGATCTGCAACGACCATTGCATGTTGAGGTGAGGGTGGCCGTTGGGGTGGGGGGAGGGCGAGTGGTGGGTGGGGGCATGCAGGTGGGTCTAGCAGCTGCCCGTGCGCGGTCTGGAACGTGACGTCGTGGCACATCTCCAGGATCTGCAAGCGACCATTGCATGTTGAGGTGAGGGTGGCCGTTGGGGGGGGGAGGGGCGAGGTGGGTGGGTGGGGGCATGCAGGTGGGGCGTCTAGCAGCTGCCCGTGCGCGGTCTGGAACCTGACATCGTGGAGCAGTTTGAGGATCTGCAAGCAACCATCAAATGTTTGTGTGGGATGAAGCCGAGAGTGGGGGATGGCGTCTTTATTTGGGGGTTGTGTGTGTGTGGGGGGGGGGGGCAAGCGGGGTGTGGCACCGAGCAGCTGCCCGTGCGCGGTCTGGAACGTGACGTCGTGGAACAGCTCGAGGATCTGCAAGCGACCATTGCATGTTGAGGTGAGGGCAGCCGTGAGGGGGCGAGGTGGGTGGGTGAGGGCATGCAGGTGGGGCGTCTAGCAGCTGCCCGTGGGCGGCCTGGAACGTGACGTCGTGGAACAGCTCGAGGATCTGCAAGCGACCATCAAATGTTCGTGGGGGATGCAGCCGAGAGTGGGGAGTGGCAGCTGTCTTTGGGGTTTGCGTGTGTGTGTGGGGGCAAGCGGAGTGTGGCGTCTAGCAGCTGCCCGTGCGCGGCCTGGAACGTGACGTCTTGGAACAGCTCGAGGATCTGCAAGCGACCATTGCATGTTGAGGTGAGGGCAGCCGTGAGGGTGGGGGGGTGGGTAGGTGGGGGCACGCAGGTGTGGCGTCTAGCAGCTGCCCGTGCGCGGTCTGGAACGTGACATCGTGGAAGATCTGAAGGATCTGCAAGCAAACATCGCATGTTGAGGTGAGGGCGGCCGTTAGGGTGGGCGGGTGGGGGATTCCAGTAACATCGGCTTTCCAGCGAAGACTACCTTCTAGTCCTAGTACAACCCCTGACCCGAGTCCAGTTCTGGCCCTAACAGTAACTTGTGAGGGGCGGTAACCACCAGCCGACTGCCTGCCAACGTGGAGTCCCAGAGCAAAAAAGAGAGCTTTTGTGCGACACCTCCAAAACAGGTCCCAACTGCTTCCGGGGGACGGGGGGTCAAGTGGCGCTTGCCAATCTACTTGACCGCCGAGGTGGAGGGGCCGGCGCCTGAGGGGCAGCCGGACCGTACCCCACAGCTCTCCACCGGACCCTATCTTGAGCGCGCTCAAACGTCGTGTCCAAAAAAGTATTCCACTCAGAACGAGTGCCACTAGTTTCGCCTAGCTGCTGAGTCAGTAGCTTAAGAAAATAGTGTCGGGAGGAGACTGGAGGCCGGCCTTGCTGCCGAGCCACATCCATTGTGCAGTCAAAAGTCGTACGAGGAAGACGAGAAGCCGGCATGTGTATAACATGGCCTAGCCATGTGGCCTAGCCATGCACACATCATTTAACTGTTTTTGCCCCCCCTCCCCAAGTGCACCCCCCTCACCTGCCCGTACGCCACGTGCCCCGAAAAGTGCTTCTTGATGAAGCGGTAGATGTGCGCCTCTAGCAGGATGTAGTCGTTGCACGCAAGGAGGCCGACCTGGATGCCACGATGGTGTGTGCGTGTGTGTGTGTGGGGGGGTTGAAGTGTGGGGGGAGTGTGTGTGGGGGGAGTGTGGAGTGTGCCCTGAAAAGCTCTACTAGATGACGCGGTTGATGTGTGAGCAGGTTTCTGTCTCAGACTTTTAGTAGCGTTTGTTTGATTACAGTCACGCGTGACCACGGGGTGCTAGCACCACCCTTAGAGGCATCGGACCGACTTTGAGCACGTGCTGGGGGCGCCAGGCGCAACCCCTGCTTCCCCCGAGTTAAAAACTTCGACAGTGGGGTGTGGATATACACCTTGGTTGAAGGGTGGGTGGTGGACGTGCCTACAACCCTGTTTTTTCTTAATAAAAAAACACGCTGTACGGATACAACGTCGTTGTACGGGTAATGCGGCCCCGTGAACTAAGACTAGCACCACAAGAGGCTTCTGTAAACCTCACTTCACAATTGGAAAGTCTCATTCGACAAAAAACTCCAGTTTTCCATCCACCTAGCGGTTCAATAGGAAACAACCAGTCCTCGAGCACGCTGCAATCCTTGAACACGGGTGGACAGCGTGGGCTGGTCAACAGTTCGGCATGGAAAGGTCAACGGTCAACGCACACACACACACGCGCGCATGCAAGCGGGTCACCAGCAGCGGAGAAAGGAAACGGATCACCTTAGGGACCACCTTAGGGAAAGGAAACGGATCACCTTGGGCTGCTTGTACCAGCACAGCTGTCTGCGGCGCGTGATGCACCCCCCCCCAACCTCCTGAGTTGCAAGCGCCCCAAAGACTGCAACTTCCAACATACCCGCAACCACCACCCAAACAAACCTTGCGTTGCTTGTACCAGCACGGCTGGCCGTGGCGCGTCAATGCTGCCGCCCACGATGCACTCCCCCTCCTCCTGAGGTACAAGCGCCCAAACAACTGTAACTTCCACCATCCCCGAGACCACCACCCAAACAAACCTTGGGCTGCTTGTACCAGCATGGCTGGCCGCGGCGCGTGATGCTGCCGTCCATGATGTCGTCAGCGACGAGGAAGAACGCCTGCAGCCACGCGGTGCACGGCACAGCTCAGCACAGCACAGCTAAGTGAATAGCACGCACAGCACAGCACAGCTCAGCTAAGCACAGCACAGCTCAACTCAGCTAAGCACAGCTCTATTCAGCACAGCACAGCTCAGCACAGCACAGCTCAGCACAGCTAAGCTAAGCCCAGCTCTACTCAGCACAGTACAGCTCAGCACAGTTCAGAATGGCACAGCTCGGGTCAGAACTGCACAGCTCAGAACGGCTCAGAACAGCACAGAACAGCTCAGAATATAACAGCAAAGAACGGCTCAGAACAGCTCAGAACAGCACAGAGCGGCTCAGAACAGAACAGCACAGCTCAGCGCAACACAGCTCAGTGAAAAGCAAGGCACAGCACATCGCATCACAGCACAGCTCAGCACAGCACAGCTCTATTCAGCACAGCACAGCTCAGCACAGTTCAGAACGGCACACAGTAACAGTAACACGGGGTTTCCAGCTAAGCAGGCTACTCTTCTACTAGAGACACCCGCCGATACTCCAGCACACTTAAGTACTAGAGTACCGCCGGCTCCCGGCCGATAGACTACCGCTCCCGGCGGCTAGACTACCCCAAACAGCGGTCTCTGGGAGACATGTCTGGCAAGGAGCATATAGGAGAGGACCTTCCTCAGGGTCACAGTAGTGGCCTTGTGGCCAGTCAAGCCGGCAGAGCCGACTGGCGCTGACTGGAACGGTCCCCGCCTGGCAGTGCATGGCTGTCCAGCTCTCGTTTGCATGGGGCTCAGCCGGCGCCCCATGCCTCATGCATGGCCAGGTCCACCCTCCAGGGGTGCATGGACGACAGAGTTGTCATGGAGGCTGCCTGAAGACCTTCCAACGCCAGTCACCGGCAGACGAGCGACCCCGAGGATGAGCGCGGTGACGAACGCTGCGATTGGTGAAGCGGATTTACTCTGTGTTGCCTCGGCGGTCGCCACCGCTGAAGCCGTGATGGTAGCCCGCCTCCACGGGCAGCCATCTTGACCAATGTCCAGCATGCATTGACGGGCGCCAGCTCCTCCGCTCGTCGATCAACTCGTCGAGATCGGTGCCGCATGGCGTCCTGCATGGGGGGAGGATAAGGGCCGTCTCCCAGCACGGGCCGCGGCAGCGCCGCGGCTACTCGCCAAGCCATGGCAGCGCCGGGCAAGCCGCTCCTGAAGTGTTCCACCGAGGGGCAGTCTAGCAGGAGCCGGGCCAGTCGTATTTTACCCCGCTCGTCAGCGGCACGGAGATCCTCGTTGCCAGCAGCGCCGCATTGCTGGGTCCAGGGCTCGGCGACGAGAACGCGCCTCCGTTAATCGAGCCCCTTAGGGTTCGTCAGTATTAATTAATGATGGCGCCTGGTAGAAGGGCAGTGCGCGGCAGCGTGGTCGGCAGCATGACGGCGACGGGCACAGGTGCGTGCGCGCACGCGTGCGTGTACGCCACACAGCTCAGGTCAAAACAGCACAGCTCAGAACGGCTGAAAGCAGAGCAGAACAGCACAGCTCAGGTCAGAACAGCTCAGTTCAGCACAGCTTGCTCAATGCTGTGCGCAGCAGTGCTAGTTGAGCAGTGCCAGTCGCAGCAACATCGGCTTTCCTGCTGCGACATCTTCTAGTCCTGATGATGATGGATTTTTCACGTGTGTGACGCACCTACCTAGAACCACCACTATCCCTGGCCCTAAAAAATGCATCACAGCAGAGCGCAACACAATCAAATCAGCAACAGCAGTCACAGCACAGGTCACGGTCCGCACACGCACTGCACGCATGTGAGGCAGACTGGCAGCCAGATCGCACTCGCCTGCAGCCACTCGATGCACCACCCGAGCACGTTGGCCTTGAAGATGTCGTCGGTGCTCGCGTCCTGTGTGTGCACACGTGTGTGTGTGTGTGTGTGCGTGTGTGTGTGTGTCTGTTTGTGTGTGTGTGTGTGTGTGCGCTACCTGCGAAGCATGTACGCGGAGCCATCTCCATCCAGCGGCAGCAGCGTACTCTACCAGAGCGCGGCACACAGACCACCCCCCTGGGGGTTAAGTTGGGGACACATGGCGCCGCCGCCCTGCCCGCAAACGCTCAGAAGCCAGAGAGCGCCCGCCTGGTTTGTCTCGCATGCATGCAGCGTGGCGTGCAGCACGCGTGCGCGGATCGGCAGCGCACCGGCATGATGGCCGCCAGCACGTCGTACACCGCCATGCCGCGGTTGAGCTTGCCTCCGGGCACGTTGTAGTTGAGCATCTGAAAGGGGTGGGTGGGGGTGTCAGGGAGGTGGAGTGAGGGTAACGGCATACGCACGGGCGCATGGATGCATGCGACACTGCATGGGCCTTTACCTCTGACACCCACTCGACGGAGAACTGTGGCGGCGCGCCATGGACAGCCACCAGGGGGTCAGAGACTGCCTCGTGGCGCAGCGTCTCAAACACCTCGAGGAAGGCCTGCGCATGCGGCGGGATTGATCTTTGCGCCATCATTCAAGCCAGGCTGCGAAGGGCCTCGGCGGCACCTCCGACGACTGCGATGGTCGCGCTTTGACCAGATGCTGCCTTTCCCCCTGCAGCTGCAAGAAATCGGGATCAGATCGTTCATTTCACCTCCTTATTGTGCGTGTAGTCGCTGGTCTTGGCCTTCTTAGCCGCAGGGGCATCAACTAGGCTAGCCATGGTGTTGCGTTGTGGACTCTATTCGTTCGCGCGGGGAATCAAAAAATCACTCTAGTCATTTGTGTGGGGTGGCACGGGTTTGTGCAGTAACTGAGGATTTTAAGCCCTAACAATCATTGTGGATTTCGGCACATTAACGGCCATGCCACGGGGCATGGAATGATGAGAGAGCGCGGGCTGGAGAATTTTAGGCGGGATTAAGCGGCCATGTTGGTTTTACGCGTGCTGGCGTGCTGCGTCGCAGCGCTGTTGGTATGTGGCGTGGCTGGCGTGGAGTACAATGTCACTGATGATGATGCCCTGCAAAGGTCATCTCTGATGAGCTTGTACACGGCGACAGGCGGCACTGCATGGACTTGGGTTTCGAGCTCTTTTCCCCTCGGCGCCTGGGGAAGCAATCAAAGTTACTGCACCTGGTTCGGCGTTACGTGCTGCGCCAGCTCGCCGCTGGAGCCTTCGCTGCTTCCGTGTGTAGGGAGTGCGTCCGTGGTCGTGTTGTCGCTTGACAACTTTGGCCTGCGCGGTAGCCTTCCGGATGCCCTCGGAGACCTGCCTGATCTGTCAGTGATGTCGCTGGCGTACAATCCGGGCCTGTCAGGGGCGCTGCCAGCCTCCCTGGGCTCCCTGGCGTCGTTTGCATGGCTGTCGCTTCTGGTGCGCATGGGCGTGCATGGCGATCGCCCATGCCCATGCAACGCTCCGTGCTGGCACCATGCGCCATGCAGGCCCTGCATGCTTCTTGTGGCCACATGCCTGGGGTGGGGTGGGCCCAACGCTGCCCAGGAAACCCTTTCCCGTGGGTCCTGCCCACATCAGGACCCTTACTCAAATGCACGCCTTTCTGAGACCCCCCCCACACGCCAACGCCCACGCGCACGCACCCCCCCCGGGCACAATTGACCGCTGCGCTGCCGCCGCTGATGCAGGGCACGGGCGTGGACGTGTGCATAGGCGAGAGCGACAGCGGCAGCGGCGGCAGCAGCAGCGGCGGCGGCGGCAGTGGCGGGGGCAGTGGAAGCAGCGACTCCAGCGGCGACGGCAGCGCAGCGTCGCCCGGCGCCACGCCTCGCTGCCAGCTCCCTGCCTTCCTGTCGCTCAGCACGTCGCCGTCGCCGGTCGCCGGCGCGGCGCCGCTCGAGTGCCCCGCGCTGCTGATCAACAACTTTGCAGCTCTGGCCGCGGGCCTGCCGCCCTACCTCGTCAGCAAGCTCACGCACCCCTTCCCACAGGTGGGGCGTGCACACACCCACTGCTCACACTTGTGAGCCTCTCACACTATTCACACTGCTCACACTGCTCAACAACTTTGCGGCGCTGGCCGCGGTAGGGCCTGCCGCCCAACCTCGCCAGCAAGCTCGCGCACCCCTTCCCTCAGGGTGGGTCATCGTCGTCGTTGAAAGCACAACACAGCGGGAGCACGTTGCTCACAAACACAAGGCCCAAAAGCTAAAAGTGGATATAGGCAGCGAGGCTTGCACACCATCCCCCTCCCAGCGCAGTCCTGTATTATGACGAAACCGTTGCGGGTCGTGGGCAGTGGGTGTATCCAGGCCGACGCCTGGTCGTGGCCAGCGTCGGCCTGGATGCACCCACTTCCCACGCTGTCACACTGTCCACACTGCCCACACTTCCACACTTCCACACCGCTCACACTGTGCACAGGCGGACACCCCCCCCCGGGCTCGGTCATCCCTTGCCCGGCAGCCACGACCTACACCTGCACGGTGCTGCCACTGTTCACACTGTCCACACCGTCCACACTGCCCACACTTCCACACCGTTCACACTCCCGCAGGCAGTGATGTAGGAACCGATTGGTAGCGGACGATACTTAGAGCCCCTCACTGACCTGGCAGACGCGATATCGGCGAAAGGGAGTGATTGGTCTGCCTGACTGACTGGCGGACTGAAAAATGTCTTTTCGGTCTGCTTGTGCTGACAGGGTTTCAGGCAGGTTCCGCCCTCCGCCAGTCGCTTCTGGGGGGCACAGCGGGGGACAAGTTTAACCGCTTCGTCTTCCTGAGGAGGATGCCTTTTGGCCTGGATGGTCCGCCTGAGGCGGATCCCCTCTGACACACTTCCTACATCCTTGCCCGCAGGCCGACCCCCCGGGCTCGGTCATCGCTGGGCCGACGGCCACGGCATACTTCAATTGCTCCTGCTCTGACGGCTCCACACTCAGCTTTGGCGACGGCGGCGCGCCGTCGTGCACGTTCAAGGACAACGACGCCGACACCAAGTGGATCGTCACGGTGGTGCTTGTGGGCGTGCTGCCGGTGCTGTTCATCGTGGCTGGCATGGTGCTGTTTATGAAGTGAGTGGGCTTGAGAGCGAGGTTCGAGCCTTTGTTTTGGTGTGTGTGTGTGCGTGTGTGTGTGTGGTTCATGGTTGAAGGGGTCATGCTGGTGGGCGTGCTGCCGGTGCTGTTCATCGTGGCTGGCATGGTGCTGTTCATGAACTGAGTGCAATCAATGCGCAGTTCAGCCCCTAGACCCTAAACCTCGACCTGAACCCTCGAGTGGATCGTGGCACGGTGGTGCTTGTGGGCGTGCTGCCGGTGCTCTTCATCGTGGCTGGGATGGTGCTGTTGATGGAGTGAGTGGGCTTGTGAGCGGGGTTTATGTGTGTTTTAGAGGGTATTGCGTGGGTTTAGGGCTGAGGGGCCCTTTCAAAGGGTTGAGGGTCGATGGGGTCGTGCTTTGGGCGTGCTGCCGGTGCTGTTCGTCGTGGCTGGGATGGTGCTGTTTGTATGAAGTGAGTGCAATCAATGCGCAGTTCAGCCCCTAGACCCTAAACCTCGACCTGAACTCTAGAGTGGATCGTGACACGGTGGCGCTTGTGGGCGTGCTGCCGGTGCTGTTCATCGTGGCTGGGATGGTGCTGTTCATGACGAGAGAAGTCTTGTGAGTGGGGTTTGATAGAGCTTCGAGTTTGTTACTGTTGTTACTGTTGTTACTGTTATTGTTGCTGTTACCGCTGCTGCTGCTGCTGCTGCTGTATGGGAGGCAGCCAGGCAGGAGCAGCAGCATAGCGTCATGCCCACGGTGCTGTAATGCGCGCGCAGTAAAACCCCAAACTCAACCCTAAACCCCGCCAGGTACTGCGCTGCGATCCACAAGCTCGTCCGGAAGAAGCACGAGCGCATGTGGCACAGCGCATGTGCCCTTGACGCACCACCCACAACCCTTGAAATCACATCAAAAGCTGCCCCACACCAGCCTGATGATGGATATTACAGTCTGTGTGACACCAGTAATGATGTATAAGACCGGTGTCGGCGCTAGCGCCCGACACCTTAAACTCAGTTTGTGGGAAACTGGCTGGCTACCTGGTAGGGGTGAGGGTAAACCCCCACACGCGCGCACGCACTGGACCTAGACAGGACACTGGGCCCCCAGATCCACCCTATACCACCCAGGTAGTGACAGCAACGCATTGTTGGTGTGCGCCAACCTGAAACCTGCACAAACCCTTAAAGTTGTCTAAACCCTTAATCCCCAGCCAGGTACCGTGCTGCAATCCACACGCGCAATCCACACGCTCACTCACAAGAGGCACGAGCGCACGTGGCAGACCTGCCTGCCCACAGCTGCCCAAACCCGTCAGCCCCCAGCACAACCAACAAACGACCCTCAACTCGCAACCTGCCTTGACCCCTCAACCTCGTACTTCACTAGGTACCGCGCTGCAATCCACAAGCTCGTACGGAAGAAGCACGAGCGCATGTGGCAGAAGCAGCGGCGCGTGCCGGGCGCGCCGGATGTAGCTCTGAAGGACGGTCGGGGGGTGCTATCGGCGGACAACGTTCAGGTCACATGGTAGGTGTGATTGTGCTTGTGTGCGTGTGAGTTTGCGTGCGGGTGCGGGTGTGTGGGCGGGGGCGCGTGCCGGGCGCGCCGGACGTTGCGCTCAAGGACGGGCGGGGGGTGCTGTCGGCGGACAACGTTCAGGTCACGTGGTGCGTGTGCTTGTGCTTGTGTGTGCGTTTGCGTGCGGGTGCGGGTGCGGGTGTGTGGGCGGGGGCGCGTGCCGGGCGCGCCGGACGTTGCGCTCAAGGACGGGCGGGGGGTGCTGTCGGCGGACAACGTTCAGGTCACGTGGTGCGTGTGCTTGTGCTTGTGTGTGCGTTTGCGTGCGGGTGCGGGTGCGGGTGTGTGGGCGGGGGCGCGTGCCGGGCGCGCCGGACGTTGCGCTCAAGGACGGGCGGGGGGTGCTGTCGGCGGACAACGTTCAGGTCACATGGTGGGTGTGCTTGTGCTTGTGTGTGGGTGTGTGTGCGGGTGCGGGTGCAGGTGCGGGTGTGTGGACGGGGGCACGTGCCGGGCGCGCCGGACATTGCGCTCAAGGATGGACGA
>VFSX01000158.1:317500-352500 GCA_016618255.1 Chlamydomonas sp. UWO 241 | reverse complement strand
AGTGGATTGTTAGTCTGACAAGCCCGCCAGACAGAGCACGTCAACAGCTTTCAAATGACCTATGTATGAGGACAAACTGTCAACGGGAGGTTCAACGGTCAACGCGGTCAAAGCAAAATCCGGCTGTGGAAGAATTAATTAAAATTCCTGAAAAGGAAATCACTGAGCATGGCACCTGTGTGATGATGAATATGACAGTCTGTGTGACACCAGTGATGATGTATAGTACTGGTGACACCAGTAATGATGTATAAGACCTGTGTCGGGGCGCTTGCGCCCGGCCCCCCTCTCACTCAGTTTCACTCGGGCTGAAACTGGCTGGCTACCTGGTAGGGCTGAGGGTGTGTAGCATGCCGCCTTCTTTGGCTGTATTTTAGCTTTGTGTCTTAGTGGTAGGGGCGAACGGCTAAGGACCCCGTTGGCCTATTCTCGTATAGCCTGCTGTGCATGCGAGTGGGGTCGTGCTAGGTTCGTCAGTAACAGTAACAGTAACACGGGATTTCCAGCTAAGCAGGCTACTCCTCTACTAGAGACACCCGCCGATACTCCAGCACACTTAAGTATTAGAGTACCGCCGGCTCCCGGCGGTACCATACTGAGGCGTCCACCATACTGAAGATGCCGACGCGTGTCCACACTTTCACACTTGCCCACACACCCGCCCCTTGCGCTCATGGAGCTCCCCTGGATGCAAGGCCCACTCGCCTCCTCACCAGCGTCCCCATACCTCCCACACACATATAAGTTTAGATCCTCACACACACACACACACATAGAGCGTCCGACCGACTGTAAATCGGCCACACACGCACACACACACACACACGCAAACAAATCTCGCGGCTATGGAGCTCCCGTGGGCGCAAGGCCTGCTCGCCCCCCCACCAGCCTCCCACACCTCCCACAAGTAACACGGGGTTTCCAGCTAAGCAGGCTACTCTTCTACTAGAGACACCCGCCGATACTCCAGCACACTTAAGTACTAGAGTACCGCCGGCTCCCGGCCGATAGACTACCGCTCCCGCCGGCTAGACTACCCCAAACAGCGGTCTCTGAGAGACATGTCTGGCAAGGAGCATATAGGAGAGGACCTTCCTCAGGGTCACAGTAGTGGCCTTGTGGCCAGTCAAGCCGGCAGAGCCGACTGGCGCTGACTGGAACGGTCCCCGCCTGGCAGTGCATGGCTGTCCAGCTCTCGTTTGCATGGGGCTCAGCCGGCGCCCCATGCCTCATGCATGGCCAGGTCCCACCCTCCAGGGGTGCATGGACGACAGAGTTGTCATGGAGGCTGCCTGAAGACCTTCCAACGCCAGTCACCGGCAGACGAGCGACCCCGAGGATGAGCGCGGTGACGAACGCTGCGATTGGTGAAGCGGATTTACTCTGTGTTGCCTCGGCGGTCGCCACCGCTGAAGCCGTGATGGTAGCCCGCCTCCACGGGCAGCCATCTTGACCAATGTCCAGCATGCATTGACGGGCGCCAGCTCCTCCGCTCGTCGATCAACTCGTCTAGATCGGTGCCGCATGGCGTCCTGCATGGGGGGAGGATAAGGGCCGTTTCCCAGCACGGGCCGCGGCAGCGCCGCGGCTACTCGCCAAGCCATGGCAGCGCCGGGCAAGCCGCTCCTGAAGTGTTCCACCGAGGGGCAGTCTAGCAGGAGCCGGGCCAGTCGTATTTTACCCCGCTCGTCAGCGGCACGGAGATCCTCGTCACCAGCAGCGCCGCATTGCTGGGTCCAGGGCTCGGCGACGAGAACGCGCCTCCGTTAATCGAGCCCCTTAGGGTTCGTCAGTATTAATTAATGATGGCGCCTGGTAGAAGGGCAGTGCGCGGCAGCGTGGTCGGCAGCATGACGGCGACGGGCACAGGTGCGTGCGCGCACGCGTGCGTGTAGGTTAGGGTTGTCATGAGCAGCAGCAGCAGCAGCAGCGACAGGCACGGGTGCGTGCACGTCGTCTAGGGTTATCATGAGCAGCATCAGCAGCAGCATCGTCGGGCACGGGTGCGTGTGTGCAGTCTAGGGTTGTCATGAGCAGCAGCAGCAGCAGCGACGGGCACGGGTGCGTGCACGTCGTCTAGGGTTATCATTAGCGGCAGCAGCAGCATCGACGGGCACGGGTGCGTGCGTGTAGTCTAGGGTTGTCATGAGCAGCAGCAGCAGCAGCAGCAGCAGCGGACGGCGCTCAGACCTGTGGATTGCCCTTGAACAGTGCACCCCAACAGTGTCCCCCCCTCCCCCGTCCCCCCACCTCCTCCTATCAGAGCAAGCCGCGTCCATCGCCAAGGTCTCCTCCAACATTTGGCAGCGTCGCATCCAGCAGAGACTGCAGGCGTCGCTGCATGCGTCGCAAAGCGATGCGTCGCTGCATACGCTCGGGCAGGAGAACCCCGTGTACGGGCGGGCGGCGGTGAGGGGGTGTCGCACACACAGCCTCTGTATGTGTGTGTGTGTGTGCGTGCGTGTGTGTGTGCATGGTGGTGGCGCAGCGGCCCCTAGCTGCAAACGCTCGGATAGGAGAACCCAGTACGGGCGGGCGGCGGTGAGGGACACACACACACACACAAACACACACACACATACACACACACACACATGCACCCCCCCCCACACGCACGCACGCACACACACGCAGACGGCTGCCCAGATAACCACGGGCGGCTCGTTCCACTCGCCATGGCACACACACACACACACACACACACACACACACACACACACACGCGTGCACACACACACACACAGGCCCCCCCCCCAGCACACACACACACGCACACACACACACACACAGACGGCCACCCAGATGACCACAGGCGGCTCGTTCCACTCGCCATGGCACTCGCGCCACGGAGATGGAGAGGTGTGGCCACTCAGGTTTTGGTTTCGGGTTTGATTTCATGTTTGGTTTCAGGCTCTTGGGTTTTTGTTTCGGATTTGGTTTCAGTCCTAGGCCCTTGCATGCTTGGTTTCGGGTTTGGTTTCGGCGCATCGCACTCGCGCCACGGAGACGGAGAGGCGCCACGGAGACGGAGAGGTGTGGTGACTCAGGTTTTGGTTTCGGATTTGGTTTTAGGCCTGGGCCTCTTGGATGTTTGGTCTCGGGTTTGATATTCGGGGCACTCGCGCAACAGAGACGGAGAGGTGTGGCCGCTCAGGTTTTGGCTTCGGATATAGTCAAGGCCCTGTTTTTTGCTCAATTTTCTCCGTTTTCCTCAGTTCCGCTCATTTGTTTTTTTGCTGTGATTGTTTGCAAACGCAAGCGCATGCAAGTGGTGGCCTATGCATCTGATGCTGGTGCGTTACTGTACCTGTGGTCCAGTGATTTCCTTTTCGGCTGTACACAGCCATGTGGCTGTATTACGGCTATACTTTGACCTTGCACAGAGCTCAACCCATGCAGTGGGTTGTTCGTCTGACAAGCCCGCCAGACAGAGCACGTCAACAGCTTTCAAATGACCTATGTATGAGGACAAACGGTCAACGGGAGGTCAACGGTCAACGCGGTCAAAGCAAAATCCGGCTGTGGAATAATTAATTAAATCTCTCGAAAAGGAAATCACTGCTGTGGTCACTCAGGGTTTGGTTTCGGGTTTGGTTTCAGACCTAGGCCCTTAAAAGTTTGGTGTTGGACTTACAAGGCACACGCACACACGCACACACACACTCACACACACACACACGCACACACACACACACACGCACACACACACACACACGCACACACTCACACACGCACACACACACACACGCACACACACACGCACACACACACACATGCACGAAACACCGCCGTTTCGGTCGTGGGCGATGAGACTTCCAGCCCCCCCCGCACACGCTCTCTCTCTCTCTTGCTCTCACACGTACACACACGCACACACACACGCACACACACACGCACACACACACACGCACACAGACACACACATACACACACACACACGGATTATCGCAGGGCGTTATGAGCACCACGGTCTCAGTCGCAGGGGACGAGCCGTCCAGCCCCCCGCACGGGGGCTTCAGCTCTGCCGGTGACAACATCATCCCAGGTGCGCCTATATACGACTTAACTTTGGACTCCTTATCAATATCTAGATGCAGCATTTGCTCATGTGTGATGCAGTTATAAGTAAGGACTCCCTTACCACACACACACACACACACACACACGCACACACGCACACACACACGTGCACACACACACACACCACAGACACACACACAACGCACACACACACACACACACACACACTCGCAGGGACGCTCCACCCTCCGCGCGTACACACGGGCACCGGGGTTGGCCGCCTGGCATGCTCACACACACACACACGCACACACACACACACACACACACACACGCGCGCACACACGCACACACACACGCACACACACTTGCAGGGGCGCTCCACCCTCCGCGTGTGCACGCGGGCGCCGAGGGTAGCCGTCTCGCATGCTCACACACACTCACAAACACACACACACACGCCCCCCCCCACATGCACACGCACACACACCAACTCGCAGGGACGCTCCACCCTCCGCGAGTACAGACGAGCACCGGGGGTAGCCGCCTTGCCACCGGAGGCGACGGCTCTGGTTCTGGCGGCAGCGCCGGATTGTGGCATACGAGCGGCGACTGGGGGGCTTCGGGAATGCGGGCGCCTCAGGTGTGTGTGTGTGTGTGTGTGTGTGTGTGTCCGCCTGGTTCTGGCAGCGGCGGTTAGTGGCGGGGTAGCGGGGAGACTGGGAGCTTCGTTGCTGCGGGCGCCCCAGGTGCATGCGTGTGTGTGTGTGTGTTTGCGTGCGTGCGTGCGTGTGTGTGTGCGTGCGTGTGTGTGCGTGTGTGTGCGTGTGTAGCACAGGCATGAGCTGTAATCCAGGTTGCCCGTGCGGTGGGCACTGTATCAAATGTCTCTCTCTTTCTCTCCCTCTCTCTGTGTGTGTGTGAGTTTGTGTATGTCGTGCATACGGTACATGCACGCGCCGCTGGGGCTGCCGCGGCCAAGGGACCCCCCCTCCCCGGGATGGGCCCCCAATGCTGGTGCTGTGTGCGCGCCTGCTTACCTGACACCCACCCCCTTACCTAAACCCTTAATCTAAACCCTAAATCCCCCCCCCTGCCCCACTTCCGCAGCCCACACGCCTGGGCCCTGCCGCCCACCACGCGCGTAACCTCTCTGGCGGCTCGCCTCCTCCTGACCATAAGCCCCAACACACACACACACACACACCGCAGCCCACGCGCCTGGGCCCTGCCGCCCACCACGCGCGTAACCTCTCTGACGGCTCGCCTCCTCCTGACCATAAGCCCCAACACACACACACACACACCGCAGCCCACGCGCCTGGGCCCTGCCGCCCACCACGCGCGTAACCTCTCTGACGGCTCGCCTCCTCCTGACCATAAGCCCCAACACACACACACACACACCGCAGCCCACGCGCCTGGGCCCTGCCGCCCACCACGCACGCAACCTCTCTGACGGCTCGCCTCCTCCTGACCATAAGCCCCAACACACACACACACACACACCGCAGCCCACGCGCCTGGGCCCTGCCGCCCACCACGCGCGTAACCTCTCTGACGGCTCGCCTCCTCCTGACCATAAGCCCCAACACACACACACACACACCGCAGCCCACGCGCCTGGGCCCTGCCGCCCACCACGCACGCAACCTCTCTGACGGCTCGCCTCCTCCTGACCATAAGCCCCAACACACACACACACACACACCGCAGCCCACGCGCCTGGGCCCTGCCGCCCACCACGCGCGTAACCTCTCTGACGGCTCGCCTCCTCCTGACCATAAGCCCCAACACACACACACACACACACCGCAGCCCACGCGCCTGGGCCCTGCCGCCCACCACGCACGCAACCTCTCTGACGGCTCGCCTCCTCCTGACCATAAGCCCCAACACACACACACACACACCGCAGCCCACGCGCCTGGGCCCTGCCGCCCACCACGCACGCAACCTCTCCGACGGCTCGCCTCTCCCCTACATACACGCTGCACCCTGAACCTAAGCCCGCACACACACACACACACACACACACACGCACACACACACACATGCACACACACCTCCGCAGCCCACGCGCCTGGGCCCTGCCGTCCAGCACGCGCGCAACCTCTCAGACGGCTCGAGTCGGGAGGGCGTGCATGGGAGCGGCGGGGGGGAAAGAGACAGGTGTGTGTGTGTGTGTGTGTGTTCCTCATAGCGACAAGTGGTCACCCGCTATTGACAGACGCCCTTATGCAGACCTATGGAACGATATCGCCGTTGTCTTTGTAACGATCTGGAATGGAATGGAATGTGTGTGCGTGTGTGCGCGTTACCTCTCTGACGGCTTGAGTCGGGAGGGCATGCATGTGAGCGGCGGGGGGGAAAGAGACAGGTGTGTGTGTGTGTGTGTTTGTGTGTGTGTGTGTGCGTGTGCGTGTGTGCGTAACCTCACTGACGACTCGTGTCGAGAGGGCGTGCATATGGGCGGCGGGGGGGAAAGAGGCAGGTGTGTGGCTGTGTGTGTGTGTGTGTGTGCGTGCGTGTGTGCGTGCGTGTGTGAACGTAACCTCTCTGATGGCTCAAGTCGAGAAGGGGGGCGTGCATGGGAGCGGCGGGGGGGGGAGACAGGCGTGTGTGTGTGCGTGCGTGTGTGTGTGTGTGTGTGTGTGTGTGCGTGTGTGTGCGTAACCTCTCTGACGGCTAGAGTCGAGAGGGCGTGCATGGGAGCGGCGGGGGGAAAAGAGACGTGTGTGTGTGTGTGTGCGTGCGTGTGTATGTGTGTGTTCATGTGTGTGTGTGTGTGTGTGTGCGCGTGTGTATGTGTGTGTGTGTATGTGTGTGTGTGTGCATGTTGATGTGTGTGTTAATGTGTGTGTGCTCGCGCACGCGTGTGTGTGTATGTGTCTGTTTGCGTGCTCGTGTGTGTTTGCCACCGTGACCCACGTGTCCCCCCCCCCCCCTCTCCACACATACACACACAAAAGGTCCACACTCCCCTCCCAGCCCCCTCCCCCCCCACACCCACACCCACCCAAATGCACCCAGAAGGAGTGTGGAAGGAGTGATGGTCACACCTGCAGCAGCCAGTACTCGTTCTAGTCAAGTGTCGCGTATTTGTCTCTCCTGCCGCACACCACATGCTCCTGCCGCCACTCGTGCGTGCGTGCCGCTCCGTGTGTGCGACTGACTGACTGTTTGTGTGCGTGTGTTGCTCGTGCCACATACGCCGCACAGGTATCCGCTCCCTCACTCGCGCCTTCAGTTGTTCATCTCAGGGCAAGACGAACACCTGCCCGCTCGGGCGCCCTCTTGGCGTGTGTGTGTTCTATCGCTCTGTATGTGTGACTGACTGTGTGTGTTCGTGTTTCACATCACACCACAGGCATCCGCTCCCTCACTCGTGCCTTCAGTCGTTCATCTCAGGGCAAGAGCAACGCCTGCCCGCTCGGGCGCCATGTTGGCGTGAGCGTGTGTGTGTCGCTCTGTGCGTGTGACTGACTGTTCGTGTGTTGCTCGTGCCGCACAGGCACCCACTCCCTCACTCGCGCCTCCAGCCGGTCATCTCAGGGCAAGAGGAACGCCTGCCCGCACGGGCGCCCTCCTGGCGTGTGTGTTATATCGCTCTGTGACTGACTGTTCGTGTGCGTGTGCCACATCACACTACAGGCATCCGCTCCCTCACTCGCGCCTCCAGCCGGTCATCTCAGGGCAAGAGGAATTTCCGAACCCGCGTGCGCCGTCTGGCGTCGGACGGGGGGATATGGAGCTGGGGTTGCAGGTGCGTGTGTGTGTGTGTGTGTCCGTTTGTGTGTGCTGTGCTTTCGCGTGTGCGCGCGTGCGGGCGGGATTACTTGTGTGTGTATGTGTGTGGGGGGAGGGGAGAGATGGGGTGGGGAGGGGGGAGGGGAGGCAGGCGGGGGGGTGTGGAGCTGGGGTTGCAGGTGTGTGTGTGTGTGTATGTGTACTGTGTTTTAGCGTGTGCGCGTGTGCGGGTGTGATTACTTGCGTGTGTTTGTGTGTGTGTGTGTGTTTGTGCGCACGTGTGTGTGTGGGGGGAGAGATGGGGTGGGGGGAGGAGGCGGACGGGGGGATATGGAGCTGGGGTTGCAGGTGTGTGTGTGTGTGTGTGTGTGTGTGTGTGTGTATGTGTGCGTTTGTGTGTGCTGTGTTCTTGTGTATGCACGCATGCGTGCAAACAAACTCTCCCCCCCCCCCCCCCCACACCTCAGCAGGGCCATGCCGCGATCAACTCCTCGGCCTTTTCAAATGCCGGCCGGCAGCGCCGCTCCGCAGATTTACAGCTACACAGTGCTGCGCAGGTGTGTGTGTTTGTGTGTGTGTGTGCGTGTGTGTGCACGCACACGCGCGTGTGTGTGTGTGCGCGCGTGTGTGTGCAGGTGTGTATGTGCGTGTGTGCATGTGTGTATGTGTGTGTGAGAGAGAGGGAGTGTGTGCACCACCCTTTCACCTCCAAAGACAGCGCGTGTGCCCCCCCCCCCCCCCCCCTTCCACACACATGCACATACACACACATACACACACACACACGCACACACACACCAAAACACGCCTGCCCCGCAAATGTTTGGCTCCAAAGACGGCGCGCGTGCCTCGCTGTCCCTCATGGGCACGCACACCCGCGACCCAATGCTGTGGGAACCCAGCCTGACCGTGCCCCCCCCAGCCTCAAAACACACCCACTCCCCCCCCCCCTGGCGCTGCTGCTGCTGCTGCTGCTGCCCGCAGGCCTTCGGCTCCAAAGACACGACTCACAACAACACGCCCATTCCGCAAATGTTTGGCTCCAAAGACGGCGCGCGCGCCCCGCTGTCCCTCCTCGGCGCGGACACCCACGACTCAATGCCGTGGGACCCCATCCGGACCCCCCCCCCAAACACACACACTCACCTCCCCCTGGCGCTGCTACTGCTGCTGCTGCTGCTGCTCCTGCTGCTGCCCGCACGCCTTCAGCTCTGAAGACAGGGTGCGCGACCCGCTCTCCTCCCTCCGCCCCCCCCCCGACCCGCATTCACACACACACACACACACACACACACACACTCACTCACTCACACACACAACACACACACACAGACGTTTGGCTCCGAAGACGGCGCGCGCGCCCCGCTGTCCCCCCTTGGCGCGGACACCCGCGACCCAATGCTGTGGAACCCCAGCCTGACCATGTCTCCCCCCCCCAAACACACCCACTACCCCCCTGGCGCTGCTGCTGCCCGCAGGCCTTCAGCTCTGAAGACGACGCGCCCCCCCCGCTCGCCTTCCTGCCCCCCCCCCTGCCCCGCCTTCACTCACACACACACACACACACACATGCACATGCTTTCGGCTCCAAAGACGGCACGCGGGCCCCGCTGTCCCTCCTTGGCGCGAACACCCACGACCCAATGCTGTGGGACTCCAGCCTGACCGTGCCCCCCCCCCTCCCCGCCCCAAAACACACACACACACTCACCCCCCTGGCGCTGCTGCTGCTGCTGCTGTTGCCCACAGGCCTTCGGCTCCAAAGACGGCGCGCGCGCCCCGCTGTCCCTCCTCGGCGCAGACACCCACGACCCAATGCTATGGGACCCCAGCCTGACGACCAACCAGCACATCGTTGGGGGCGAGTCGGTGCAGGGCGGGGGCGGGTCTGCGACTCACGGAGCGGGCGGGTCGGCCAACGAGGCGGGCGGGTCGGCGACGGCGCGGCGTCTCGGATTTGGGCTCTTCTCACTGGTACAGCTCTGAGGCTGGCTCCGACAGGCTGGGCTCTGAGTATTTATTATCCAATCTCCTAGGAGACCTTATCTGACTTCCTAGGCCCCCACTCTCCGCTCTCTATATGTCTCTCTCTGTCTCTCTCTCTCTGCCTCTCTGTCTCTCTCTCTCTCTCTCTCTCTCTTCCTCTCTCTAAAAATAGCGAGGAAATTTCTCCCTGTTCTATTTCTTCTCTTTCACGTCGGGGGCGGTTTGGCGACGGCGCGGCGGCTCGGATTTGGGCTCTTCTCGCTGGTAGGAGGCCCGCGTCTTCCGGCGAGGGTTGTTATATATGAACGTTGTGCGTATGCACGTGTATATACCGTAGTGACACGCTCATTTGGGGGTACGATTGGGGGTAGGCTACCCCCAAACCCGTGTCGAGGGTGGCACTGACGCCCGGGGCTACCCCCTAACCTGTGTCTCAAGTAAAAGGCGTATATGCTGTAACTCACTCGATACAGCATGGATTTCGACGATTCGAATTGCATTGGAAAGCTACTAGCAAACGCTATCCAGAACATTGCTTATATGCAGCATGGGGTGTAGGGAAGAGGGCGTAAGGGCAGTGTGGGTGTGTGGAACTGCCCCAAATGCGTGTCACCGAGGGCGCCGCATGCCGGCGACTACCCCCAAACTTGTGTCCTTGGTGGGCATGTAACGGCCGTTTTCCCAACCCCCAAATGGTCGTACCCCCAAATGAGCGTGTCACTACGGTATATACGTCCTCCACCGTTTAGGGTCGTCCCTCTTCTCTGTCTCTCTCCCTCTCTCATTCCCCCTCCCTCCGTCCCCCTTTCACTCCACCTTTCTCTTTCCCTTTCTCTCTCCCTCTCTCGCTTTCTCTCCCTTTCTCTCTCCCTTTCTCTCCCTCTCTCTCCCTCCCTCTCCCTTTCTCTCTCCCTCTCTCTCCCTTTCTCTCCCTCCCTCTCCCTTTCTCTCTCCCTCTCTCTCCCTCCCTCTCCTTCTCCCTCATCTCTCCCGCTCTCTCCCTCTCTCTCCCTCTCTCTCCCTCTCCCTCCCTCTCTCCTTCTCTCTCTCTGCCTCTCTCTGCCTCTCCCTCCCTCTCTCTCTCAATCTTTCTCTCCCTCCCTTTCTCTCACTCTCTCTTTCTTTCTCTCTTGCCGCCTCTCTGTTCCTCCCTTCCTCTCCCACACCCATACACTGGATCCACTCTGGACCCCGACTCGCAGGCGGACGTGGCAGGGCCTTTCCCGCAGTGTCTCGCGTCAATGCACCTGTAACCCTCCACCTGATCAATCTGATCAACCCTTTTAACTACCTGCAAACCCTCAACAAACCCTACGTAAAACCCCTTCAGCTGAAATAACATGGTGGAGTTGAAGCCGCATGCTCTCTGGGCCTTCAGCACAATGCTTGCAGGCGGACCACCCGCAACCACCCGCCACTCGCGCGTCGATCTCTCTCTCTCTTTCTTCTCTCTCTCTCTCTCTTTCTCTCTCTCTCTCTCTTTCTCTCTCTTCTCCCCCACACAATGCGGACCCACTCTGTACCCACTCTGGACCCCTACTCGCAGGCCGACGCGGCAGGGCCGTTATCGCAGCTCCTCGCGTCGCTGCACCCGCCTCCTGCAACAGAACCAGCGCTGACCTGCCGCCACTCGAGCGTCGATCTCTCTCTCTCTTTTCTCTCTCTCTCTCTCTCTCTCTCTCTCTCTCTCTCTCTCTCTCTTTCTGTCTCTTCTCCCCCACGCACTGCGGACCAACTCTGGACCCACTCTGGAACCCTGCTCGCAGGCCGACGCGGCAGGGCCGTTCTCGCAGCTCCTCGCGTCGCTGCACCCGCCAACCGCCACAGAACCAGCCCTCATCCGCCGCCACTCGAGCGTCGAGGCCGTGACGGGGCACGCGCGCGAGACCGTGCGCCAACTCTCGTCGGGGTTCCGCAGCTTCGGGTCGCGCGCGTGCGGCTGCGGGGCGGCCGCGGCGCTGGCGGCGTCGATCGGGCGACTGCTGCGCGCGCTGCTGCGGGGGTGCCTCTCGTGCCTGCGGATCGCGTCGCTCGGGGGTGGGGAGGAGCTGCTAAAGGTGGGTCCGTGCACTTGTGGCGGGGTTCAGTTGAAGGGTCTTGTGTTTGAGGTTCAAGGCATCTCGATCGGGCTGCTGCTGCTGCTGCGGGGGTGCCTGTCGTGCCTGCGGGGTCGCGCCGCTCGGGGGTTGGGGAGGAGCTGCTTTAGGTGGGTTTGTGCGCTTGTGGCGGCAGTTTAGAGGGGTTAAGGGTTGAGGCGTCGGGTGTGTTGTGCCAGCGTGCTTGCACCTGAATGTGCCATGTTGTACAGGTTTTACACGTACGCGCCCGGAGGACCCCGGGGCGTGAGTTAAGGCCTCGACGACACGTCACAGGGGGCTCTACTAGGCGAGCCCGCAAGGCCACGCAGCGCGCCAGCCTACCAGTGCTATGCATATATGCAAATCCCCATCAACTTCCCCCCCTAGGCAGGGCTTCGGATGCCACCAAGCGCTTCCCTGCACCCTGTCGCCGCGACCCCAACCAACCTCTCCCCGCTGCCTGTGCTCCCCAGCGCGCCGGCGCGCGTGGCGACCAGGCCCAGAACGCCTCCGGCCCTCGGCAAGCGCGCCATGCCTCACCCTGCTCACCGACCTTACTCACCGTATAACACCCACCCCATCATGCTCTCGACCCTGCGATCTGACGTGCCCCTGTGCTGCCCTCTCCCCCCCCCCCGGCCCCGGGCGCCCTCGGCAAGCACGTCATGCCTCACCCTGCAACCTTGCTCACCGTATAACACCCACCCCATCATATGCTCTCGACCCTGCGACCTGACGTGCCCCTGCGCTGTGCTGCCCCCCCTCTCCCCCCCCTCCCCCCCCCGCAGGGCACCGGCGCGCATGGCGACCAGGCCCCGGGCGCCTTCAGCGTTCGGCAAGCACGCCATGCCCCACACTGCTCACCAACCTTGCTCACCTTAACACCCAGCCATCATGCTCTCGACCCTCCCACCTGACGTGCCCACCTGCACTGCGCTGTCCCCCCCCCCCGGCCCCCGGCGCCTCCGGCCTTCGGCAAGCACGCCATGCCTCACCCTGCGACCTTACTCACCGTATAATACCCACCCACCTGACGTGCCCCTGCGCTGCGCTGACCCCCCCTCCTCCCCCAAGGGCGCCGGTGCGCGTGGCGACCAGGCCCCGGACGCCTCCGGACCTCAAGCATGGCAAGCGCGCCATGCCTCACCCTGCTCACCGACCTTGCTCACCTCAACACCCACCCATCATATGCTCTCGACCCTCCCACCTGACGTGCCCCTGCGCTGTGCTGCCCCCCCTCTCCCCCCCCCTCCCCCCCCCGCAGGGCACCGGCGCGCGTGGCGACCAGGCCCCGGGCGCCTTCAGCCTTCGGCAAGCACGCCATGCCCCACCCTGCTCACCGACCTTGCTCACCGTGCAACACCCAGCCATCATGCTCTCTACCATCCCACCATACGTGCCCCTGCGCTGCCCCCCCCCCCCCCCCCCCCCCCGGCCCCGGGTGCCTTCGGCCCTCGGCAAGCACGTCACGCCTCACCCTGCAACCTTGCTCACCGCAACATCCAACCCATCATATGCTCTCGACCCTGCGACCTGACGTGCCCACCTGCGCTGTGCTGTTCATCCCCCTCTCCCCCCGCAGGGCGTCAGCGCGCGTGGCGACCAGGCCCCGGGCGCCTTGGGCAAGCACGTCATGCTCGACATGGGGTTCTACGAGTGGCAGCCGTTCCTTGGCGCGGTGGAGACAGCGGGGGACGACAACCGAGAAGACACTTACGGCGGTACGTTGTTGTCCTTTAGGTTTAAAAACCCTAGGCCCTGAAACCTGAGACCCGAAATCCAAATCCTAGAACTCTGCACCCTTGATATGGTCGTGTTCGAGTGGCAGCCATTCCTCGGCGCGGAAGAGGCAGTCGGGGACGACAACCGAGCAGACACCTACGGCGGTAAGTCAAGTCTTTAGATTTTAGGTTTAAAAACCCTAGGCCTTAAAACCTGGAACCCGAGTATCTAGGCCCTAAACCCCAAAGTCTTGCAACCCGACCTGGGTTTGTACAAGTGGCAGCCTTTCCTCGGCGCGGTAGAGGCAGCGGGGGTTGACAACCGAGAAGACGCCTACGGCGATTAGTTAAGTCCTTGGATTTTAGGGTTAGAAACCCTATGCCTTAAAACCTGGGACCCGAGTATCTAGGCCCTACAACCCAAAGTCGTGCAACCCGAACTGGGTTTGTACGAGTGGCAGCGCTTCCTGGGCGCGGTAGAGGCAGCCGTGGACGGCAACTGAGAAGGCACCTACGGCGATAAGTCAAGTCCTTGGATTTTAGGTTTAGAAACCCTATGCCTTAAAACCTGGGACCCGAGTATCTAGGCCCTACAACCCAAAGTCGTGCAACCCGAACTGGGTTTGTACGAGTGGCAGCGCTTCCTGGGCGCGGTAGAGGCAGCCGTGGACGGCAACTGAGAAGGCACCTACGGCGGTACGTTGCCCTTCACCCTAGACCTTAACAAGCATTCGAACACTAGACCTTGACACGTAAACCCCGAAATTCAAAGCCTGGAACTCTGCACCCTCGATATGGTCTTATTTGAGTGGCAGCCCTTCCTGGGCGCAGCAGAGGGAGCAGGGGACAACAGCAGAGAGGACGCCTACATCAGTAAGGCAAGCCTAAGTGCTAGGCCCTTACGCCTGGAACCTGAGGCTCTCGGTCCTCTCACCCCCCCACCCCCCTAGGCCCCAGCAGTCTCGGCGGGGGCGCGGCCCCAACAGTGTCCCACGAACTCCCCGCCTCCCCCCCCCCTCCCTCTCTCCCTCTTTCCCTCCCTCCCTCCCTCACCTCCCCCCATTACTTCCCCCCAAACACACACTCCACAGGCCCCAACAGCCTTGGCGCAGCGGCCGAGATCGTTCACCTCATGCAGATCCTTCCGGAAGTTCTGGCAGCGCGCGCGCTGCTGTTCCCACTTTTGGAGGCACCAGCAAAATGGAGCAAGGTGGGCAGAGAAAGAGGGAGAAAGAGAGAGAGAGAGAGAGAGAGGGAGGGAGAAAGAGAGAGAGAGCAAGAAAGAGAGAGAGAGAGGGAGAGAGAGAGGAAGAGTGAGAGAGGGTTACAGGCCGGTCGTCAGACCTGGGGCTGCCAGGGGGGCAGGGAGGGAAAATGGAACATCGCTGGCAGTGTGTGGCCAATATGTGGCGGACTTGACATTCCGTCGGACGCCTTCTTGCTGGTGTGTTCCGACGTGTGCTTGCACGCCCTAGGAGAGAGAGCTGCCAGTGTGCGTGTGTGTGTGCGTGTGTGTGCAGGTGCGGGTGCGGGTGCGTGTGTGTGTTTGTGTGTGTGTGTGTGTGTGTTGATTGTTCTCGATGCGTGCTCGTTGCTTTTTTCACTTCTGGGCGCACTTTACACACTCCTACCCATTCCAAACCGCAGATTCCCCCCGGCCTTTTCACGCCCCTGGCGCCCGCGCGCTCTCCCTTTCCACACCACACTCTTTACACCCTTCCAAACCCTTTCACACCCTTCTACGCAAACACACACACACACACTACAGATCGCCCCCGGATTTTTTGACGCCCCCGGCGCCCGCGCGCTCTCCTTCCCAACACCACACTCTTCACACCCTTCCACACCCTTCTACGCACACACACACACACACACACACACACAAACACACACACACACACACACACACACCGCAGATCGCCCCCGGATTCTTCGACGCACCCGGCGCCCGCGCTCTCCTCCCCCACACCACACTCTTCATACCTCTCCACACGCTTCCACACACACACACACACACACACCGCAGATCGCCCCCGGATTCTTCGACGCCCCCGGCGCCCGCGCTCTCTCCTTCCCCACCACGCGCTCGCTGCTGACGCCAGAGGCGCTCGCGATCAGCCGTCCGTCAGTGGTCATCGCGTTCACGAGTGAGTAGTGTGGACTCCCCACACACCCACTCACACACACCCCACGCACACGCATACACACACACACATACACAGTGTGTGACACAGTGTGTGACACACACGCACCCCACACGCACACGCACGCCGCTGCATCAACTTGCAACACTGCTTGTGCGAACCGATGCAGCCCCTCTCTCCCACTCTCTCTCTCTCCCTCTCTCTCTCTTTCCCTCCCTCTCTCGCTTTCTCTGTCCCTATCCATCTCCCTTTCTCTCTTGGTCTTTCTCTGTCTCTCTCTGTCTCTCTTTGTCGGTCTCTCTCTGTCCACCTCTCTCTCTGCCTCTCTCTCTCTCTCCCACTCTCCATTATCTCCACCTCTCCTTCTCAGTCTCTCTCTCTCTCCACCTCTCTCTCTGCCTCTCTCTCCCTCCCTCTCTCTCACACACACACGCACACACACACAAAACACACACACACACACACACACGTGCAGGTGTGGAGTCATACTCTGTGCTCACCGCCCTCAACGCGCCCCTTATGCGCAACATGCTGTTCCTTCACAACGCGTGCGTGCGGGAAACGTTGTCGGCGTTCAACGGGTGAGTTTGTTTCTCTTCGGCATTGTGTTTGAGAGTTTGTGTGTGTGTGTGCATGTGTGTGTGTGTGTGTCCGGGGTGCACCACGCCACACCACATAACACAACCGCCACCACTACTACAGCAACAACAGCAGCAGCAACGTAAAAAACAATACCAGAAACAGCAATAACAGCAGCAGCAACCGGTCGTTCTGTGCCGTTGGTGCGCAAGAGCAAGCAAACGACAAAAACAAAAACATCAAAAATCAACAGCAGGTGTAGGTCGGCAGCACCACGTTTAAACAACCACCCGCCACTAATACCACCACCAACACCAACACCACCACCACCAACAACAACAACAATAACAATAACAACAACATCCCACAGTCAACTCTCAACCACCCGCGACAACAGGTACGAGTGCAAGGAGATCAACGGCGCATTCATGGCGACGTTTGGCACGCCGACCGCGGCGATCGAGTGGGCGCTCACGCTGCAGGTGAGACTGTAGGGTCACACGTTCTTCACACGTTCACACTTCACACTTTTACACCCCCGCCACCGTTGCTCAGGTGAGGGTGTATGGTTGCGGGTGTCGTCGTCGTCAAAGGCGTAACACAACAGGAGCGCCTCGACCGTGAGCAAAAACAAAAGACCTGACAATGCTAGGTTCTGTTAGTTCAGGCAGCGACGCGATCACAGCCCCCCAGCACAGTCCCCCGTTGTGACGAACCGCACAGAACTGCTACCCCACACGGTTCTGAGAGCCAAGAGCGCGTATGCGAGCCCATGTCCACACTCGGCAAACAGTGAGGCGGTAGTGCAATGGTGTGCAGTGGTGCACGCCCGCCATTTGCTTCGTCCCCCCGTGCGGTCACACGTTCTTCACACATTCACACGTTCTCCACACGTTCACACGTTCTTCACACTTTCACTCTTCACACTTCCCCACACCCTCCACCCCTGCTTTAATCCGCGTCGCCCGTGATATGCACGCGCAAGGTCCGTGCGCGCCTTATCTTCGCCATCAGAGGCGTCCACCTTACTGAAGATGCCGACGCGTGTCCACACTTTCACACTTGCCCACACACCCGCCCCTTGCGCTCATGGAGCTCCCCTGGATGCAAGGCCCACTCGCCTCCTCACCAGCGTCCCCATACCTCCCACACACATATAAGTTTAGATCCTCACACACACACACACACATAGAGCGTCCGACCGACTGTAAATCGGCCACACACGCACACACACACACACGCAAACAAATCTCGCGGCTATGGAGCTCCCGTGGGCGCAAGGCCTGCTCGCCCCCCCACCAGCCTCCCACACCTCCCACAAGTAACACGGGGTTTCCAGCTAAGCAGGCTACTCTTCTACTAGAGACACCCGCCGATACTCCAGCACACTTAAGTACTAGAGTACCGCCGGCTCCCGGCCGATAGACTACCGCTCCGCCGGCTAGACTACCCCAAACAGCGGTCTCTGAGAGACATGTCTGGCAAGGAGCATATAGGAGAGGACCTTCCTCAGGGTCACAGTAGTGGCCTTGTGGCCAGTCAAGCCGGCAGAGCCGACTGGCGCTGACTGGAACGGTCCCCGCCTGGCAGTGCATGGCTGTCCAGCTCTCGTTTGCATGGGGCTCAGCCGGCGCCCCATGCCTCATGCATGGCCAGGTCCCACCCTCCAGGGGTGCATGGACGACAGAGTTGTCATGGAGGCTGCCTGAAGACCTTCCAACGCCAGTCACCGGCAGACGAGCGACCCCGAGGATGAGCGCGGTGACGAACGCTGCGATTGGTGAAGCGGATTTACTCTGTGTTGCCTCGGCGGTCGCCACCGCTGAAGCCGTGATGGTAGCCCGCCTCCACGGGCAGCCATCTTGACCAATGTCCAGCATGCATTGACGGGCGCCAGCTCCTCCGCTCGTCGATCAACTCGTCGAGATCGGTGCCGCATGGCGTCCTGCATGGGGGAGGATAAGGGCCGTCTCCCAGCACGGGCCGCGGCAGCGCCGCGGCTACTCGCCAAGCCATGGCAGCGCCGGGCAAGCCGCTCCTGAAGTGTTCCACCGAGGGGCAGTCTAGCAGGAGCCGGGCCAGTCGTATTTTACCCCGCTCGTCAGCGGCACGGAGATCCTCGTTGCCAGCAGCGCCGCATTGCTGGGTCCAGGGCTCGGCGACGAGAACGCGCCTCCGTTAATCGAGCCCCACCCTCCGTTAATCGAGCCCCACACCTCCCACACACACACGAAAACACACACACACACACACGCGCACACACACACACACACACACATGGCGTCTGACGGACTGTAAATCGATGACACACACACGCACACAGCTCGCGCTTATGGAGCTCCCAGTTAATCGAGCCCCACCCTCCGCGCTTATGGAGCACGCATGGCGTCTGACGGACTGTAAATCGATGACACACACACGCACACAGCTCGCGCTTATGGAGCTCCCAGTTAATCGAGCCCCACCCTCCGCGCTTATGGAGCTCCCAGTTAATCGAGCTCCACCCTCCGTTAATCGAGCCCCACACCTCCCACACACACACGAAAACGCACACACACACACGCGCACAAACACACGCATGGCGTCTGACGAACTGTAAATCGATGAGACACACACGCACACAGCTCGCGCTTATGGAGCTTCCAGTTAATCGAGCTCCACCCTCCGCGCTTATGGAGCACGCATGGCGTCTGACGGACTGTAAATCGATGACACACACACGCACACAGCTCGCGCTTATGGAGCTCCCAGTTAATCGAGCTCCACCCTCCGTTAATCGAGCCCCACCTCCCACACACACACGAAAACACACACACACACACGCATGGCGTCTGACGGACTGTAAATCGATGACACACACACGCACAGCTCGCGCTTATGGAGCTCCCAGTTAATCGAGCCCCACCCTCCGTTAATCGAGCCCCACCTCCCACACACACACGAAAACACACACACACACACACACACGCGCGCACACACACACGCATGGCGTCTGACGGACTGTAAATCGATGACACACACACGCACACAGCTCGCGCTTATGGAGCTCCCATGGGCGCAAGGCCTGCTCGCTTTGGAGCCCGCTGCCGAAGCGTTCGACGCGGCCACGGGCGCGCCGCTGCTGTGCGGGCTTCGCGTGCGCGTGGGCATCTTCCAGGCGCGTTTAGGGTCGACATTGCGGTCCGTCGGACGCCTGTGTCGGCGTTTTAGACCTGTGCCTCGACCCTAGACAAGGGGCTGGCAGCTGTTGGTCCCTAGCCGCTGCGCATCCTCCTGGTGAGTCTGCTATCTTGCCACCCACCCACACACGCAAACCACACACACATCAGTGATGCAGAAAATGTTCGACATGATGGCGGTCTTGTCACGCGGAACAAGTCCCGCAGGTCTGCTTTGGAGCGATTGGGGTCAATCTTGTTACGCAAAAATGTGAAAACAGCAAATTTTCACACTTTTCACACAAAAATGCGTCGCGCTCCGCGCTCTGGCGTTTGGTGGGACCTTGTCCCCCATGCCAAGTCGGTCTGTGCGGATTACTGTGCCTCCCCCCCCTTGCCCCCCCCCCGCACACACACGCACACACACACACACACACGTGCACGCCGAATAAAAATCACACAGGGCCCCGTGGACCGCGTGGTTCCGCACGCCAAGTCCGGACGCGCAGATTACTTTGGCCAACCGGTGAACAGGGCGGCGCGGCTCATGACGGCAGCATACGGAGGGCAGGTGGTTGCAGGTGAGACACACGGACAGACAGGGAGAGCGAGAAGGAGAGAAAGAGAGCAAGAAAGGTGGAGAGAGACTTCTCTTCCTTCAGGATGGAGAGAGAAAGACGGAGAGAGAGAGAGAGGGGGGGAGGGAGAGAAGGATAGAAAGAGAGCGACGCACAGTGTGTGTGTGTGTGTGTGTGTGTGTGTGTGTGTGTGCGTGTGTGTGTGTGTGCGTGCGCGTGCACACACACAGACACACACACACACACACGCTGTGCGTCGCTCTGTGTGTGGTTTGGGGGCCAGTCGTGGCAGTGTTTGTGCATGGGCAGGGGGGCGTGTCCTGGGGGGGGGGGAATGTCGGCTGATGACGGCAGTGGTTGGAGGGTAGGTGAGAGAGAGTCTTCCAGACAACCCTGAAATCTGGAGGACGCTCTCCAGGGAGATGCCCGCTGAACCCTGTAACCTCAAAAACTTGAAAGCTCGACCCTCAACCCTGTCTCCCTACGCAGAGGCGTCCATGATGGAGTCTGTCGTCCGGGCTTCAGGCTTGAAATCCCTTAGCCTAAAACCTAAACCACGACCATTAACGCTGTCTCTGCACGCAGAGGCGTCATTGAGTCGGACGGAGTCCGCCGTCGACACTGAACCCTTGATTAATTAACCTTAGGCCCTTCCCACACGAGCATGCTCAATCGGTGCCATTTTCGGGGACACCTCAAAAGCCCCCTCCGTGTGCCCCCTCGATGTAGATGGCCTGCATACGATATAGGAAGGTTGTGCTGCTCGATGCAGGCATCCGGGTGGGCTGTAGGGGCGGGGGCAGGCCATGAGGTCGCCAGCTATGGGCCATGGGGCTCCTTAACCTTTAGAAACCCAAGCATCCATGAACCCTGCCTCCCCACGCAGAGGCGTCCCTGATGGAGTCTGTCGTCGGGGCGTGGCAGCGGAGCGCACTGGAGGCTGACGACGACGTCGACGACGACGTGGACGCGCTCATGTGGGTGTTTGTGTACCAGCTTCCGCTCTTATTAAGGAGCGGAGCTGGCTGACTGCACTGTTGTGCTGATTTGTTGGATTGACTGCTTGGATCGTATCGCTCGCCCGCACATATACAAAGTTCTGCTCAAGACAGAACCCGATGAAGCTGTGCTCATGAAACAAAAGTTTCCCTTTGTACGAATCCAGGATGATGACGAAGGGGAGAGAGCTGGTTAAGAGCTCTGGAAGTACACACTTTTGAGCCACAGGTTCATACACAAACCCAAATTTCCCTCTTCATTACATTACGATGAAAATTAAAGCTTGACTCACACAGGGGGGGGTGTCTGCGTTTATTCTGTCGGCGCTGAATGAGAGGGGGGTCTCAACCGGTGCTCAAAAGGGGTGTGTGAGGGGGGAGGGCAGCGAGGGTACTGGAGGCAGACGGCGACGGCCACGACGATGTCGACGCGCTCATGTGGGTGCTGACACACACAGGGGGGGCGTCTGCGTTGTTTCTGTCGGTGCTGAACAAGAGGGGGTCTCAACCGGTGCTCAAAGGGTGTGGGGGGGGGCAGCGGGGGGCACTGGAGGCAGATGGCGACGCTGACATGCACATGTGGACGCGGTCATGTGGGTGTTGACACACACAGGAGGGAGGGGGGCGTCTGCGTTGTTTCTGTCTGAATAAGAGGGGGTATCGACCGGTGCTCAAAGGGGGCGGGGGGGCAGCGGAGGGCACTGGAGGCAGGCGGCGTCGTCGTCGACGATGTCGACGCGTTCTTGTGGGTTCTGACACGCACAGGGAGGGTGTCTGCGTCGCTTCTGTCGGTACTGAACTAGAGGGGGGTCTCAACTGGTGCTCAAAGCACACATCGTGCCACATACGTTCCACAACCGCACCACCCACCCATTTTGTATTCGCTTCCTGCTCCCGCCCCTGCCGCTGCCCCGCATCTCACCGGAGCCCACCCCACACTCTGGGACCGCCACACTTAACCGCCCCACGCTCCCTGAGAAGCTCCTCGTGCCACATGCGTTCCACAACCGCACCACCCACCCATTTTGTGTTTGCTTCATGCTCACCCTGGCCCCTGCCCCCTGCCCCTGCCTCCCCCCCCCCCCCCCCCCCCCCGCAGCTCACCTGAGCCCACCCCACACTCTGGGACCGCCACCCACACCAACCGCCCCACGCTGCACCTGCACCACCACCACCACCACCCACCCATTGTGTGTTGTGGTTTGCTACCTAGAGGCTCCTCTTGGCATAACGGTACACCCCCCTGCCCCCCTGCCCCCCCCCCCCCCCCCCCGCAGCTCCCCCACAACCTCACCCCACACTCGCCCCCCCCCAACCCAACCCACCGCCCCACGCTCCCTGCTGCGAGGTGCTCCTCGTGCCACATGCATGCCGCTGCCGCACCCCTGTGTTTGTTTCTTGCCAACCCTGCCCCTGCCCCCCCCCCCCCCCCCGCAGCTCACCCGAGCCCACCCCACACTCTGTGACCGCCACACTCAACCGCCCCACGGTCGAGACCTCCGAGGGCCCCTTCCAGACCAGCCGCACCACCCACCCAGTACCTGTTTCTTCCATGCCAAGCCCCTTCCTGCTCGCCCCCCCGGCCCCGCGGCTCACCCAAGCCCACCCCACACTCTGGGACCGCCACCACCAACCGCCCCACGCTCACTGAGGTGCCCCTCGTGCCACACGCCTTCCATAACCGCACCACCCGCCCAGTTTGTATTCGTTTCGTGCTCACCCTGCTCCTGCCCCCTGCCCCCCCACCCCCCCCGCAGCTCACCCGAGCCCACCCCACACTCTGGGACCGCCACACTTCACCGCCCCACGCTGGTCGAGACCTCTGAGTGCTCCTTCCAGACCAGCCGCACCGCGCGTAGCGTGCGCACCGAGGGCGGCGGCGGCGGCGCAGCGGGCGCGGGGTCGCCGGGGGACGGCAGCGGCGCGCGGCTCGTGCGCTCGTACATGCCGCACTCATTCACGCAGCGCATGCAGGTTTGTGCGTGTGGTTGCCGTGTCTTGTTCGCAGGCAGTTTGCAGGCAGTTAGGAGGACGTTTGTTTTTTTAATTTGAATTGAAATGAGCGGGCGGTCGGGAGCCCCCCCGGGCGACGATGGCGCGCGCGGCTCGTGCGCTCCTACATGCCACACTCTTTCACGCAGCGCATACAGGTGCGTGTAGTGTTTGCAGGCGTTGGGACGTTGTGTCCTGAGATCCAAGGGAGGGGGCGGTTATGAGCCCCCCGGGAGCAGAGTGCGCGCGCCTCGTGCGCTGCTACATGCCGCACTTTTTCACGCAGCGCATGCAGGCACGGGCGTGGTATATACCAGTCCGGCCTTTTAAATTGCTCTGGCGTTTTAAATTGCATTCTACGCAGCTTTTGTTTACGATTTGAACTCAAGGGGATGGGCAGCGGGCGCGGGGTCCCCGGGGGACGGCAGCGGTGCACGGCTCGTACGCTCGTACATGCCGCACTCATTCACGCAGCGCATGCAGGTGCTTGTAGTTGACATGTTTTGTTCGCAGGCAGTTTGCGGGCAGTTAGGAGCACGTTTTTTTTAATTTGAAATTTGAATTGAAATAAGCGGGCGGACAGGAGCCCCCCCCGGTGGACAGCGGCGCGCGCCTCGTGCGCTCCTACATGCTGCACTCATTCACGCAGCGCATGCAGGTGCAGGCGTGGTGTATACCAGTCCGGCGTTTTGAGTTGCTCTGGCGTTTTAATTGCATTCTTTGCAGTTTTTATATTTGAATTCGAGGGGGTGGGCAGCGGGCGCCTGGTTCCTGGAGACGGCAGCGGCGCGCGCCTCGTGCGGTCCTACGTGCCGCACTCGTTCACGCAGCGCATGCAGGTTTGTGCCTAGGCTTGGAATGCAACCTCTGTCGTCTGAAGACTGTTTGAAGGCGTTTGTTGAAATTCGAAATCGAGGGAGGGGGCGGTTGGGCGCCCTCCCCCCCCCCCCCCCGGGGCGATGGCGGAGCGCGCCTCGTGCAGACCTGCATGCCGCACTTGTGGGCGAGGGTTCGGATGCTGTCGCTGTTGTTTCTCTCTCTTCCTCTCTCTCTCTGTCTCTTTCTCTCTCTTCATCTCTCTCTCTCTCTGCCGCACAGGCGGGCATCACACCCCACACGCACTCGCGCGACCGCGCCACCGACTCTCTCTCTGGACCAGCCTCCCCAACCGCCCAGTCCTACTTGCGGTCGCACCACCCACACGCTTCCTCGTCCTCTCCCTCGCTCTCACTCCGTCTCACTCTCTCTCTCACTCCGTATCTCACTCTCTCTCTGCCACACAGGCGCACAGCACACCCCTATTCAACGCAAACATCAGTGCCACCGACTCTCTCTCCGAGCCAGCCTCCCCAACCGCCCAGTCCTACTTGCGATCGAACCACCTACACGCTTCCTCGTCCTCCCTCTCTCTCTCTGTCTCTCACTCTGTATCACTCTCTCGCTCTGCCACACAGGCACACAGCACGCCGCTCACGCACGTGCGCGACCGCGCCACCGACTCTCTCGCACTCCTCCCCACTCGTGATCGCACCACCCGCACTCCTCCTCCTCCTCCCTCCCTCCCTCCCTCCCTCCCTCCCTCTCTCTCTCTCTCTCTCTCTCTCTCTCTCTCTCTCTCTTTCCTTTTGTCGCACTCTGTATCTCACTCTGTATCTCACTCTCTGCCACACAGGCACACAACACACCCCTCACGCACGTGCGCGACCGCGCCACCGACTCCCTCTCCGGGCCGACTCCCTCTGTCAGCCCTCCCCACACGCGGCCGCACCACCCACACGCTTCCTCGTCCTCCCCCTCTTTCTCACTCTGTTTATCACTCTGTATCTCACCCTCTCTGCCACACAGGCGCACAGCACACCCCTCACGCACGCGCGCGACCGCGCCATCGACTCTCTCTCCGGACCAGCTTCCCCAACCGCCCAGTCCTACTCGCGATCGCACTCGGCCGCGCCGAGCCCGTTGGGCACGGCGTCGCACGCGCTGCACTCCGTCAGGTGGGGGCGGGGTGTGTGGCGTGTTTGAATTTGAGCAGCGCTGCTTGTGCTCTGCATCAAGATCTAGTTGTGTGTTCTTTGTTATTGCGTTGCACATGCACGCACACGTACCCATGCACACACACACGCACGCGCGCGCACGCAGGCCGCTCCACGCGTCGCACGATTACAGCCTCGTCCACCCCCCACACACACACGCGCGCTCGATCGCAGGTCTTTCGCGTCGCGCGAATTCGGCAGTCTCCCCCCTTCACCGGTGCGGCCGAGCGCATCGGTGTCCGCGGGCGGGGCGCTCCCGTCGGGCTGGCTGCACGGCAGCAGCGGCGGCGGTGGTGGCTTTGAGACCGCGCCCTCGGGTTCGCTGTACCAGAACGACTCTGCCAGTGTGTCGCCCGGGACTGCAGGTGTGTGTGCGTGTGTGTGTGTGTGTCCGTGTGTGTGTGTGTATGTGTGTGTGTGTGTGTCCCGATGGCACGGCTGCATGGCAGCAGCGGCGGCGGTGGTGGCTTTGAGAACGCGCCCTCGGGTTCGCTGTACCAGAACGACTCTGCCAGTGTGTCGCCCGGGACTGCAGGTGTGTGTGTGTGTGTGTCCGTGTGTGTGTGTGTATGTGGTCGATTTTACAGTCCGTCGGACGCCTTTGATGGCGCATTAGACCCTAGGAAAGAGGCCGGCAGCTGTCAAAATTAGACCCCTAGCATGCCATCTGCCATCATGATTCCTGTGCACGCGGTGCGTGTCTCAAAACAGGCGACAAGGAAGTCAGCCAGCTCGTGCCAAAACCTGGGGTTCTCCTGGCCTGGCCGAGGATTCATAAACTCCCGCATCCGCTCATCTAAATCGGCCTCCTCGGGGCGAGGGATGGACCGAAACAGGCTGTGGGCCTGCACCCGTGCCTCTTCATAGGCAGGGCACTCAAATACCATGTGTGCCTCATCCTCTAGCCCACCGCATAGGCAGCACGCCCGCTGGCTGCGTCGCTGCCTCTGTCCCGCCACGGCGTAGCGCCCCCGCTCTATCTGCAGCTCATGGAGCCCCATCCTGAACCTGGCTAGAGCCGTGATCCGGGCAGCACTGTTCAGCCCTGAGCTCAACAGGGCCGGTGGCTCGCTGTCGCTACCCGCCATCCACCGCATGTAGGTCAGCATCTTAAAGCCGCGCGACCACTCCTCAGGTACATCACGCACGGTAGTGCCGCTCGGCAGCGCCGGTGTGCTTGTCGCGGCGGCCAGCCACGCCGCGGTCGCCACGTCCAGCAGGTTGGTGATGCGTACCGGTCCCTCCTGGTCCCACGCCAGGGTGTGCCCCACAGTTCCGAGGCACACCTGCAAGCGTGCCGCCCAGCACGTCCCCCCCGCTTCGGCCAGCCCCCAGCTCTCCCGCATTGCATCTTTAAGCAGGTCACCGTCAGGCCGCCCCCGCGCCTTATCCCAAAAGCGCGTCGCCTGGCGCAGCCAATCTGCCGCCAGCGGCCGCCACCCCGCCTCCCGCGCCAAAATCCCCAGTTGCTGCCCGTTGCTGCGGACTCCTAGGGACGCACGGGTAAATTGCAGAAGCACTTCCTCCAGGGTGCGCCATCCGTCGCGTGCGGCCTTAGCGCCCCTCCCACTCCTGCCTCTCTCCCACCGTCCGCCCGCCCCGGCAAACACGCCCCCCCCAGCATCCGCCATCATCGCAGGGCCCCACACCTCACACCCGTAATTTAGCACAGGCCGTACTTGCGTGTCGAACAGGTGGGCCTTAATGCCAACATTGTTAAGGCGTATTATATAGCATCTGCGAGTTAGCGCGTATCTGGTGCGCTGGCCCCTAGAGCGTCGGGTGCCCACGTCCCCCCCCACTGCCCGCCGGTGGTGAAAGAGCATGCCCAGATATGGGAACTCGTGTGTCATGGGTAGATCTGCTCCTGCAAACTTCAGCGTTACCCTCCCCCTGCCGCCCCGACTGGGCAGAACTGGTCATTGAACACCACCCCTTCTGACTTCTTAACGTTTACTGTTAGTGCGCGCGTGCCGCAAAAGGCGTGCAGAGTATCTAGCATGCGTTGAAGCGCTTCGGGCGACTCTGCCAGCAGCGTCAAGTCATCAGCGTACAGCAGCAGCCGTAGTAACCGCCCCGCCATCTCCACCCCATCACCCGGGAGCTCTGCGTCTAGTACTCTCTCCAATGCGTCAATAAAAAGCCCAAACAGCAGCGGTGACAGTGGGTCGCCTTGCATGACCCCCTTGTGTGAAGGAAACGCGGGTCCCACTTTCCCATCGATGCGCACACACATTGCGGACCCATCGTACATGGCAATCAGCGCCGCCATGAACTCCCCATGTACCCCCAGGCTCCTTAGGCACTCCCAAAGCAATGGGCGGTGCACGCAATCGTAAGCCTTCCTGAAGTCAATAAAGGCAGCGTACAGCGGTTTGCGCTGGAGGCCGCTCTTCTCAATAAGGTGTTGCAGGATGAAGGCATTATCTGGGGTCCCCCTCTTCTTCCGGAAGCCTGCCTGGCCCCGCGCCCTGTACCCCTCCCGTTCTGCTAAGGCGTCCAGCCTGTTCATAAGCACCAAGCTGTATAGCTTGGCGAGGGCATTCCCCACCGTGATCCCTCGGTAATCGTCCCGCACGTCTAGGCTGCCTTTCGGCTTTGGCACCGCGTGGTTGCCCCCAAGTGCCATGCAGTCGGGTACCCCTCACGGAAGACCCGATTGAGCAGGTGTGTGATGGGGCCAGCGAGCAGGTGCTCCTCATCCACAGCATCCGTTGCATCGCCCCCCTCCGCCGCCCTAGCCCATGCCCTCTGATAGAACTCTATCGGCATGCCGTTTACGCCTGGGGCTTTGCCCGCGTCCATGCCCATCAGTGCCGCATACACCTCCGCCTCAGTAAATGAATTATTTAGCGCTGCCGCCCGCTCCGTGGCCGTCGTCGTGGGGAGGGCAAACGGGGCCCCGTGCCCATGGTCAGTGGCATCATCCGTGTTAGTCGTATTAGTCGTATGAGTCGTATCAGTGGCGTTAGCATGGTTGTCCCCCAGCAAATCCCTAAAATAATCTGTCCACCCCTCCACGTCCCTCAGACCGACCGCCTGGCCAGGCAGTTTCACCCGCTGCCAAAACCGCCGAGGGTTCCCCTTCCTGTCCTCAATCAGCTCGGTGTGTTCCCGGGCCTCGCTCGCGCGGCGGGAGCGCCGCGCGGTCCGCCTATAGGCCTTCCCTGCCTCTTTGGCGGCCGGTGACTGCGCCCCGTGCGCTCGTTCCGCTTCCCGGCACGCGCGGCGTGCGTCCTTGCACTCCTGAGTGTACCATATGTTGTGTGGTCGCACCCCCCCGTCCCCGGTCATGGGCCGCACCAAGACCGCACCCACCTCACCCGACGCGTGCAACGCCCGGGCTGCCCGCTCGACCGCGCCCTCGAGGCGGCTGAGCTCCTCATCCACCGTCGGTGCCCCCCGAGCTCCCAAAACGTCCGTCATCATCCCCCCCAGGAGCTGTGCGTACGCCCCCTCGCCCCCCTGTGGCCACCTAAACCTGGCCGGCGTTTCGCTCGGGGCGCCGGCCTGAGCCGCAGGTACCGCAGTAGCGGGCTCATAAGTAAGGGTCAGTACTACTGGTCTGTGGTCAAACCTGCCCCCGCCTAGCCTTGGTGGGTGTTGGTCGTGCACATGTAGGGTAGTGCCCGGCCGTGGTGCCCCCGCGCCACTAAAGGCGAGGTCAGGGGACGCCACAAAGTAGTCGACCAGACTACGTTTTTCCTGCCCCAGTGCGTGGTAGGTGAGGGCCCCATGCTCATCCCCCGGAAGGCGACCATTAAGGATAACCATTCCCATGTCCCGGCATAACTGCAGCAGGCGCTGCCCATGCGCGTTGTGCACGCGGTCAGCCGACTCTCTCGGCCCCACCTGCCCTGCCTGCGCGATGTCGCCCTCACGCACCGCAGGGGCGGGCCCCCCATCCCCCCTGTCCCTATCCCTATCATCCTCCTGCCCTGTGCGTGCGTTGAGGTCGCCCAGCACGAGGACCTCCCCCTTTGCCCGGTACTTAGAGATGCCCTCTACCAGGGCTGTTATGTGTGCCTCTACTGACAGGTTCCCCCCCTCGAGCAGCAGATACTTGGATTTCGCGTGGGGGATGTACGCGGCGCACGCGTACACGTCCCTAGCGCCCGTGATCCTAAACCAGAGCATCCCAAGCTCGGGCACATCCCGAATAACGCTGACCTTCCCCGTAACAGCATGGCTAACATACAGCGCAACCCCCCCACTGTCTGATTTGTGGGGGCGCTGGCTGCATGCGAGGCATTTGAATCCTGGGATGGCAGGTGGGGGCTTACCGGAATGCCCGGTTTCGGTGAACGCCACGACGTCCGCGTTTGCCTGCAGCCACTTGGTGAGGGTGGGGTGATTGTGTAAGAGGTCATGTCCCCTCATAATGTTCCAGTTTATGATCCGCAGGCCGCTCAGCTGGGGGGGAGCGTGGTCACGCCGCAGCCCCCCGGGCCCATGCCCCCTCCCTTGCCCCCGTCACCCGTGCCGTTCCCGCCCTTGTCCCCGCCCCTGTCGTCGCCGCGGCCGCCCGCCGCCGCCGCCGCCGCCGTTGCTGCGACCGCAGCCGCGACCGCCCCCGCCGTCATTCCCGCCCCCGCCCCACCTCCCCGCATTGCCATGCGCCTCTGGCTCTGGTGCTCGGCATACGGCAGGTGTGGGAAGATGGCACAGCCCGGCCGCCTCATGTTCGCCGTGCACCGCGGCAGGAGCATGCGCGCGCGGATGAACGCCGCATGCCCCTCGTTCGCGACCGTGAAGACCACCTTGCTCTTGTGGTCGTTAGCAAACATGACGCGTGCCTGCACCACGGTCACGTGGTGCGGCCCCAGCAGCGTGGTGAGAGCTCGCTCCGTGCCGCGTGCGAGCGCGTGGCGAGCGTCGCTGACACGCTCCCGCACCACCACGGCGAACGTGAGGCCCCCGCCGCTCACAGCCGCTGGCAGCGGTGGCGGGCCCGGCGGCTGCGGCGGCCCAGGCAGCTGCTGCTGTGCTGCCGGCACTGGCTGCGCGACCGTGACTGGCGCGCGCGCCGCCACCGGCACCTGCCGGCCCGCCGCCTCCCCCCCCCGAGCGGCTGCCTCCAGCGCCTGCACCTGCTCCGTCAGCGCAGCCACCTTTGCTGCCATCTCCCTGGACTTACCCTGGTCCACATGGAACTGGGCCAGAGCCAGCACCTCGTGCTTCTCCATGCGCCCCATGCGCTCATCCAGATCGGCCACCCCGTCCTTCGCCACGCTCAGCTCTGGCACAAGGCGGAGGAGGGGCCCAAAGGCCACGTCGGCCTGCGCGAACTTGCTCGTGATGCGCGCGTCCAGGGTCGCCACCGCCGCGATGACCCCCGCCACCCGCGCCTCCGTCTCCGTCACCCGCGCCGCCAGGGCCGCCATGCCCCTGCTGAACTCCTCCCGGATCAGATCCCTCTGCTCCGCAAACTCCTCGCGCAGGAGTTCCCGCATCCCCCTGTGCATCGCCGCGCTGGGGTCGGGCGGTGGGATCCCCATGTGCATCTCATCGTGGTCGGCGGGTGCCCGGACTGGGCTGGACATCGCACTGCTCGGCACCTCCGCGTTGGTCGCCCCACGCGTGCCGCGGCCCGGGGTGAGGAGGCAAGCGCGGGGGGAAGGGGTCCCCGCGACCACCATGACACCCTCCATGCTCTCCTCACCGGCCCCCGCGCCTCCCGCCGCCGCAGCAGCATCCGCAGCAATGGCAGCCATGCCAGCGCCCAGCGCCATCAGGTTGAGGTTGTTGAGGTCCTTCAGCGTTTTACTCCGCGTCCCCATCGCACGAGGCGGCGATGGGCGCAAGGCCAGTTTGCGCATCTGGCTGCGTGCCATTGGGCTAGCTAGCATGTACACAGGTGTGTGCGTGTGTGTGTGTGCGTGTCTGCACGCTACTCGAGCACCCTCCCCGTGCCCCTGTTCGCCGGCGCCGCCCCAGGCAGCGGACCACACACACACGCGCACACACACACACACACACTCTCACAGGCGGCGCCTCGAGCACCCTCTCCATATCCCTGTCCCCCGGCGCCGCCCCAGGCAGCAGCGGACCATACACACACACGCGCGCGTGCGCTCACTCACGCACACACACACACACGCACACACACGCCCAATCAGGCGGCGCCTCGAGCACCCTCCATGTCCCTGTTCCCCTGCGCCGCCCCAGGCAGCCCCCCCCCCACACACACACACACACTCCCCCCCCCACACACAATCAGGCGGCGCCTCGAGCACCCTCCTTATGTCCCTGTCCCCCGGCGCCGCCCCAGGCAGCGGACCAGGCAGCAGCAGCACACACACACACACACACACAATCAGGCGGCGCCTCGAGCACCCTCTCCATGTCCCTGTCCCCCGGCGCCGCCCCAGGCAGCGGACCACACACACACGCGCACACACACACACACACACTCTCACAGGCGGCGCCTCGAGCACCCTCTCCATGTCCCTGTCCCCCGGCGCCGCCCCAGGCAGCAGCGGACCATACACACACACGCGCGCGTGCGCTCACTCACGCACACACACACACACACACACACACACACACACCCAATCAGGCGGCGCCTCGAGCACCCTCCATGTCCCTGTTCCCCTGCGCCGCCCCAGGCAGCCCCCCCCCCCACACACACACACACACTCCCCCCCACACACACAATCAGGCGGCGCCTCGAGCACCCTCCTTATGTCCCTGTCCCCCGGCGCCGCCCCAGGCAGCGGACCAGGCAGCAGCAGCACACACACACACACACACACAATCAGGCGGCGCCTCGAGCACCCTCTCCATGTCCCTGTCCCCCGGCGCCGCCCCAGGCAGCGGACCACACACACACGCGCACACACACACACACACACACTCTCACAGGCGGCGCCTCGAGCACCCTCTCCATATCCCTGTCCCCCGGCGCCGCCCCAGGCAGCAGCGGACCATACACACACACGCGCGCGTGCGCTCACTCACGCACACACACACACACGCACACACACGCCCAATCAGGCGGCGCCTCGAGCACCCTCCATGTCCCTGTTCCCCTGCGCCGCCCCAGGCAGCCCCCCCCCCACACACACACACACACTCCCCCCCCCACACACAATCAGGCGGCGCCTCGAGCACCCTCCTTATGTCCCTGTCCCCCGGCGCCGCCCCAGGCAGCGGACCAGGCAGCAGCAGCACACACACACACACACACACAATCAGGCGGCGCCTCGAGCACCCTCTCCATGTCCCTGTCCCCCGGCGCCGCCCCAGGCAGCAGCGGCGCACACACGCACACACGCACACACGCACACACACACACACACACACTCCCCCCCCCACACTCCCCCCACACACACAATCAGGCGGCGCCTCGAGCACCCTCCCCACGCCCCTGTCCCCCGGCGCCGCCCCAGGCAGCAGTGGCCCAGGCAGCGGCGAGCGCACAAGCACCACCGGCCCCGGCAGCGGCGAGCGCGCGAGCACCAACACCTCTGGCTCGACGCACGCGGGGGGCCCGCACCTCGCGCTGGCCACGAGCGTGCCGCGCGGCGGCCTCGGTGGTCGCACGCATGGCGGTGACCCCTGGCAGCTCTCCCAGGGCCACCTGAAGCTGAATGCGAGCGCGTTCTCACTGGTGGGGCAGCGTGTGTGTGTGTGTGTAGATGGGCGTGTGCGTGCGCGTGTGGGTGAGGAGGGGGGCCGCGGGCGCGCACGGCGGTGATCCCTGGCAGCTCTTGCAGGGCCACTTGAAGCTGAATGCGAGGGCGTTCTCGCTGGTGGGGCAGCGTGTGTGTGTGAGCGTGTGCACATGGGTGGGTTGTGTGGGGGGGGGGGCACGCACGCCGGCGGTGACCCCGCAGCTGCCCAGCAGCTCTCCCTCTCGCTAGTGAGTGTGTGTGTGTGTGTGGAGGGGTGAATGAATGGGTCATGGGAGGGGGGGCGGGCACCTGGCAGATGTTGCTGGGCCACCCGAAGCTGAATGCGAGCGCATTCTCGCTGACGAGGCAGCGTGCGTGCGTGAGAGCGTGTGCGCGTGGGTGGGTCGTGGGGGAGGGGGGGGCGCGGGCGCGCACGCCGGCGGTGACCCCGCGTGGCAGCTCTCCCTGGACCACCCAAGCTGCATGCGAGCACGTTCTTGCTGGCGAGTGTGTGTGTGTGTGTGCGTGTGTGCGTGTTGGTGGGTCTTGGGGGAGGGGGGGGGGCTGGTGCGCACGGCGCGGGCGGTGAACCCGTAGCTGCCTGGCAGCTTCCCTGTGGCCCCACCTGAAACCCTGGAACCCCACTCCACGCCCTGCACAATCCTGAACCCAGAACCTGCGCCAAACATCTAAAGAATATATCACACAGACTGCAACATCCATCACCAATCTGCCTGGCAGCTCCCCCCCTGGCCCCACCTGAAACCCTGGAACCCCACTCCACGCCCTGCACAATCCTGAACCCAGAACCTGCGCCAAACATCTAAAGAATATATCACACAGACTGCAACATCCATAACCAATCTGCCTGGCAGCTCCCCCCCTGGCCCCACCTGAAACCCTCGAACCCCACTCCACGCCCTGCACAATCATGAACCCAAAACCCGCCCCCCAAAAACTCAAAAACACAGCGACACCGACTGCAGCATCCATCGTCGATCGCCGATCAATCCACGGCCCTCAAAAGACCCCTGGACCAGTGGTCCCTGGGAGGATTTTAGTAATTATAATAGTTGTTTTTCCGGCTCCAGCAACTTTGACCGCTCATACCAGGCACAATACACAGCGGGTATGCATGCAACGCATGCCGTTGGGCTGCTCTCGGCAAGAGCTTTCCAACGCACCGCTCCACGCCCTCACCCACCAAGTGTGTGGTGGTTTTCTGGGAAATGGCCAATCCGGCTTGGAGCGGTATACGGCTCGCAGGGGAATCACTGCCCTGGACCTGCCCCAAACCGCCACCCAGCATCCGTCATCAACCCTGAGCACCCCAAACCACGCAGGGCATGCTTAGCTCGCTGTCCGCCATCAACCATGAAACCCAAACCTTCACACCCTCACCACAGACACAAACAAACACACAGACACACAGACACACAGACACAGACACACAGACACACAGAAACAGACACAGAAACAGACACAGACACACAGAAACAAAAACAAAAACAGAAACAGAAACAGACACGGACACGGACACAGACACAGACACACACACACACCCTCACCACAGACCCAGACACAGACTAAAAATCCCTGAGTAAACCTCTGAAAATCTCAAACCCCACACCTCGCAGGGCATGCTCGGGTCGCTGTCGCTGCGCGGATCCGTGCGCATGCAGCATGCGTCATGGGACCCGCTGCAGGTGCGTGGGGGATTAGAAAGTGTGGGGAGTGAGTTTGTCCAAAAACAATTGCTGGCCTTTTTTCAACAGTCCCAGCAATTTCCATGGTTGAATTGTGGGCCCACTTGCGTCCGTGGTGCTTGCATTTTCCGTTCGTTGGACCAGCCGATGGCGGCGTGGTGATCGATTGAACAGTCTGTCTACCCTAAACCCTCAACCCTTAAGCCCTTCAGCCTGTACTGGTATTACTGGTATATTACTGGTATTCTGGTATTACTGGTATTGAGGGAGTTACGAGCCTCCAATCCTATGCTCTTGATCATTTGCCCCCTCTCCTCCTACTTGCAGAAACTCCGAACCGCAACCCTCCAAACACCACAACGGCCATCCCGTGAAATACGCAGGGGCAGCGCGCGGCGTGGCCCGGTGGCGGCGGCGGCGGCGGTGGCGGCGGCGGTGGCGGCGGCGGCGGACCAAGCTCGGGTAGCAACAGCGCACGCGCTGCGGGGCAGTCGCGCACGGCGGCTGCATACGCGGTTTCGCACGCCGGCGGCCTCGGTAGGTTGCTGCCGATGCATTGGTGCCCGGCCTTGCCCCGTCCCCCTTGCCACCTCGGTCCACGCCTGCTTGGGGAGCCACACACACGCACACACTACACACAC
>VFSX01000158.1:310000-315000 GCA_016618255.1 Chlamydomonas sp. UWO 241 | reverse complement strand
GTTCATCGGTCTCATGCGTGGCAATGGAGCCAGACCAGCCACCACCACCGCACAAACAGGCACACAGGCACACACACACACACACACACACGCACGGACACACATACACACACACATGCACACACGCACGGACACACACGCGCACACACACGCAGGGCGGGCCTCCACCAGCCAGGCGCAGCTCATGGAATCGCACGACTCAATGGGCCAAGAGGGGAATGGCTCGCTGTTCACCGCCATGTCCATGGAGAGTGACGAATGGCCGTCGGCCGCCGCCACGCACAGGCACTCGCCAGCGCGCGCGCCGGCGGCGCCGGCAGCGCCGGCGGCAGCGGCGGTGGCGGCGGCGGCGATGCCCCCCCCGGCCTCGCTGCACCCGCCGTCTGTCGGTGCTGGCATCTGGGGCGCCGCCGGTAGCTGGGGCGCGCGCGGCAGCAACGCGCGCGGCGGCGGCAGCAGCGGCGGCGGCAGCAGCGGCGTGCCGCCCCGCGCCGCGCCGGTCCCGCGCAGGACGTCGGTCCCGGAGGACGGGGTGGGTGCGCGTGGCAGACGCACACACACACACACACACACACACGCGCGCGCGCGCGCGTGCCCACGCGCGTGCCCACACGCGCGCGTGCGCATGCGGGTTGATCTCGCTGCACGCGCATTCCACACCGAGGACGGAGTGGGTTTGCGTGGTGTGTGTTCTTCACCGCTGTGACATACACACACACACACACACATACACACGTGTGTGCACGCTCGCTTGCTCTCGCCGCGTGTCGATCCCGCCGCGCGCGTTCCACACTGCGGACGGGTTGGGTGCGCGTGGCTGCTGCGTTTATGTGAATCACACACACACACACACACGCGCGCGCGCTCGCACACACGCTCTCTCTCTCTCACACAGACACACAAACAGCGCTGCACCACCGCCCCCTCATCCGCTGCACCCTTCTCGTGCCAAAGCCACGCTTGCCACCCAAGGCACACGCCAACACACCCCCTCCCCGCCCCTCCCCGCTGCAGCTCTCTCAGTATCAGTACTCGCCCTGCCCATGCTTCGCAACACGCATGCATCCCCCCAGGCACACACCAACACCAACACCTACACCTGCCTGTCTGACTCTCTCACTCTCACTTTCTCACTCTCTCACTATCTCACTATCTCACTCTCTTTCACTCTCTCACTCTCTCACTCGCTCACTCTCTCACCCTCTCACTCTCTCACTCTCTTTCACTCTCTCACTCTCTCACTCTCTCACTCTCTCACTCTCTCACTCTCTCACTCTCTCACTCTCTCACCCTCTCACCCTCTCACCCTCTCACCCTCACCCTCTCACCCTCTCACCCTCTCACCCTCACCCTCTCACCCTCTCACTCCCTCACTCCCTCACTCCCTCGCTCTCTCGCTCTCTCACCCTCTCACCCTCTCACCCTCACCCTCTCCCTCACTCTCTAACTCTCTCACGCTCTCACGCTCTCACGCTCTCCCACCTCCCTTGCTGCATTCCCCTTCCTTCGGGCCGATCCACACGGCGCCGGTCGGGGGCGCCCACACGCCTGGTAACCAGCACGCACCCTGCCCCTACTTTGCAACACACTTGCACCCCCCCCCCGGCACACCACCACCACCACCTGCCTGCCTGACTCTCTCACTCTCTCACTCTCTCACCCTCTCACTCTCTCACTCCGCCACTCTCTCACTCTCACTCTCTCACTCTCTCACTCTCTCAATCTCCCACCCATCCCGCTGCAGCTCCCCCCACTTCATCAGATCCACACGGCGCCGGTCGGGGACGCCCGTAAGCGCCTGGTATCAGCACCGGGCATGCAGCCCGCCATGGGCTCGCCCTCCGTGGAAGGTGTGTGTGTACATGCGTGTGTGTGTGTGTGTGTGTGTGTGTGTGTCTGGTATTAGCACCGGGCATGCAGCCGGCCATGGGCTCGCCCTTCGTGGAAGGTGTGTGTGTACATGCGTGTGTGTGTGTGTGTGTGTGTGTGTGTGTGTGTGTGTCTGGTATCAGCACCGGGCATGCAGCCGGCCATGGGCTCCCCATCTGCCCAAGGTGTGTGTGTGCATGCATGTGTGTGTGTGTGTGTGTGTGTTTGTGTTTGGTATCAGCACCCGGCATGCAGCCGGCCATGGGCTCCCCATCTGTCGAAGGTGCGTGTGTGTGTGTGTGCGTGTGTGCGTGTGTGTGTGTGTGTGTCTGGTATCAGCACCGGGCATGCAGCCGGCCATGGACTCCCCATCTGCCGAAGGTGTGTGTGTGCATGCATGTGTGTGTGTGTGTGTGTGTGTTTTGTGTTTGGTATCAGCACCCGGCATGCAGCCGGCCATGGGCTCCCCATCTGTCGAAGGTGTGTGTGTGTGCGTGTGTGTGTGTGTGTGTGCGTGTGTGTGTGTCTGGTATCAACACCCGGCATGCAGCCCGCCATGGGCTGTCCATCTGTCGAAGGGGTGTGTGTGTGTGTGTGTGAATGCCCGCCACCGCGATGCCACACGACACCACGCAAACCACGATCCAGTCCCTTCATTCGCCCCAACCAACCACCCCGCTTTATCTGCACACACGCACACACACACACACACACATACCCGCACAGACACACACACACACACACCTGCAGCGTGCGCGCCAGCTCTCCGTCGGGGCTGAGAGAACCCAGCGACTGAAGGGATGCAATCGTGGCCGTGGTGTGCCCTCTCCCCCCTTACACACACACGCACGCACACACACACACACACCACTCCCCGTCCTCTGTGCACAGGCACATTCGGAGCGTCGATGCCCGCGAGCGCAACGGCCTACACCACGGCCACGATTGCATCCCTTCAGTCGCTGGGTCCTCTTAACCCTGACGGCGAGCTGGCGCGCACGCTGCAGGCAGAGGTGTGTGCGTGTGTGTGTGTCAGGGGTGAACCCGCCGATCGGATTCCGATGAACAGGGCGCTCGCAGGGCGCAAAACCGATGAGTGTTTTGGGGTGGGATCGGGAAAACCGATGAGTGTGAGGGCCCGGAGGGCCTGTCATCGGCGAAGCCGATGACCACTTCAAACCGATCGGACTCGTCGGCTTGGGGTATTTGAGCTACCCGATCGGCTCATGGCCTCTCCTGTTCCGCCCGACGGGCCACCGCCCGTGCGTGCGCCCGACGACAACCCCGCGTCCCCCATGCTGGTCGACGACGACGTCGAGCTCGTGCCCCCGCCGGCCGAGGAGCCCAAGAAGCGCAACGCGTTTGACCTCATGAAGGCCAGCAACCTGAAGGCTGCGTCACGTGAGTGTCACATGGGCATGGGGGGTGCGCGCATGGTGCATGGGGGGATTCAAAATCGAAATGCCCCTCCCCCCCTCCACGCCCTCCCTCCTCCTGCAGCCTCCCTCACCCAGCCTCTAGCCCCCACCCAGACTACCTCAAGCCAGCCTCCACCCAGCCCGCCTCAAGCCTGGGTCCAGCCCTGCCCTGCCCTGCCCTACTGCGCCTCTTTCCAAAGCCCCCCCTGCCCCGCCTCTTTCTAAAGCCCGCCCCATCCCCCTCACTACCACTGCAGAGGCGAAGCAGCTCAAGAAGGCCAAGCACGCCGCCGCTGCCCCGGCCGCGCCCGCCCAGGCCCCTGAGCACCCGCCTCACGAGGACGTCCCTCCGGCAACCCCCACGGCCACCCCCGCGGCTGATGGCCCCACGATCGACGCCACCCCCATCGCCACCAGCGTCAAGAAGAAACCGCCATCTTCCGCGAGATCTACGGCGCCAACAGCAACAAGTCGTACGCTGCTGGCAATGCCAGCGTGTACTCCCTCAACGACCTCACCAAGCACTCCAAGTGTGACGGGCACAAGGATGCTGTGGACGCCAAGGTGAAGAAGGACGGTGGCTCCGGCGGCATTGTGGCAGCCGCGCATGCTGGCGCGCGTGCGCACGTCGAGGTCCTGAAAGGCCTGCTACCAACTCTGCTCATGGGTGCCCTGTGGATCTGCACAGAGTTGCTTCCAGGCCTGAAGTTTGCCAGCCTACTGGTGGCGCTCACCAAGGCTGGCAACACCAGTATTAACGCGAAGTACAACAATCGGTCGTACTTTACGGCGTGCGTACTCACCCTCTCCTCAGTCCTCCTGAGCCGGCAGCTCGTACAAATTCGAGCTGCCCCCTGTTTTACGCTTATGGTTGATGGCAGTACCGACTGCAGTACCGAGGATCACCTTCTAATCTATGTTGTGTACTGTGCCGAGCTCCTTGAGCCGACAGTAGAGTACCTATGTACTGTGAAGCTGTCTCAAGCCGGTGCAGACTCTATCCACGATGTTCTTATTAAGGTGATGGAGGTGCTGGAACTGGACAGCAGCCGCATGGTCGGCTTCTGCACCGACGGCGCAAACGTGTTCACTGGCTGGCGCAATGGCGTTATGACAAAGCTTAGGCGGATGAACCCCTACCTACTTACTGTCCATTGCGTCGCGCACCGGTGTGCACTTGTTATGGTGGATGTTACCACCAGAACTAAGACCACCCTTACCACAGCATGCAAAGCACTTGACACTATTACTTCCAACGTGCACCACCTGTTCTGCAAGAGCGCCAAGAGGACCAGCGAGTGGGAGTTATTTGCCAAAAAGAACTACCCCAATCTGACCCGCTTGAAGTTTCCGAATTTTACTACAACGCGTTGGTGGTCTCGCAAGGAAGCCACGCTGGTTCTGCGCCTCAACCTCCACGCTTTGATTGAATACCTGACCCTTAGGAAGGACTGCCCCGATGAGGTGTCGACGCGCTCAAAGACGTGGGAAAAGGCTAGGCTCGTTCTGTCGAAGCTCTTGAGTTATACGCAGGCAGTCTTTTTGTATCTACAGATCGATTTGCTGAGCCCTGTCGATAACCTTTCCAAGGCGTTGCAGAGCAACAGCATTAAGCCCCTCGACCTGAAAAAACGTTTGACCGCCACCATTGCCCAGCTTAACGTTTTTAAGAACCTAACATTTTTTTCTGCTGAGACCTGCCCAACTGCCAAG
>VFSX01000158.1:277500-305000 GCA_016618255.1 Chlamydomonas sp. UWO 241 | reverse complement strand
GGCGGGGGGAGCTAGCTCCCCACTCAATTTCACGGCTGTGGCAGCGGCGGCCCCCCCCTCTCTCCAACACACACACACACACACACACAGCACACACACACACAGGCCAAGCTCTATCTCTCTCTCAACACGTTCCCCCACACGCTCTCCCCCCCCCCCAAACACACACAAACACACACACTCTACTCCCGCAGGATCGCCACAGCCGGGGCTCCGCACACGCACACACGAACAGGCCAAGCTCTACTTCTCTCATAACACGTTCCCCACACGCTCTCAAACCCCCCCCCAGACACACACACACTCTACTCCCACAGGATCGCCACAGCCGGGGCTCCGCACACGCACACACGAACAGGCCAAGCTTTACTTCTCTCATAACACGTTCCCCACATGCTCTCCACCCCCCACCCCCCCACACACACACACTCTACTCCCGCAGGATCGCCACAGCCGGGGCTCCAACACGAGTGGCGTCATGTCGACGCTGCAGATCCTGCATACCCTTCCCGTGTACCTGGCCAAGGCAGAGACGCTGGGGTGGGTGTACCTCCTGTGTGCCTCTAATCGTACCAGTAAAATAGGCGCAGTAACACGTCACTGGGAGTGTGCAAAGTGTGCGAGTACGCCTTTGCAAATTTCATCTTCTAGCCCTAGAGCCAGCACAGCGGTGTTTGCTGCAGATCCTGCAGACCGCTCCCGTGCACCTGGCTGAGGCAGAGACGCTGGGGTGGGTGTGCCTCTAACTAATCTTACCAGTAAAACTTTCACAGTAGCGTCGACTTTCCAGAAATTTTATCTTCTAGCACTAGAGCCAGCACAAGCGGTGTTTCCTGCAGGTCCTGCAGGCCCTTCCCGTGTACCTGGCCAAGGCAGAGACGCTGGGGTGGGTGTGCCCCTAATCTCGTCAGTAAAACAGCCACAGTAACTTAGACTTTCCAGCAATGTCATCTTTCAGCCCTAGAACCGCACGACCATGACCATAGAACCAGCACAGCGGTGTTTGCTGCAGATCCTGCAGGCCCTTCCTGTCTACCTGGCCAAGGCAGAGACGCTGGGGTGGGTGTGCTTCGTAGACTTTCCGGTAATCTCCTTTTCAAGCCCTAGAGCCAGCGCGAGCGGTTTGCGCTGCAGATCCCGCATACCCTTCCCGTCTGCCTGGCCAAGGGAGAGGCGCTGGGGTGGGTGTGTCCCTACGCTCGCCAGTAGAACAGTCGCAGTAATGTAGACGCTCAGGAAATGTCCTTTTCTAGCCCTAGAGCCAGCACGAGCGGTGTTTGCTGCAGATCCTGCAGACCGCTCCCGTGTACCTGGCCAAGGCAGAGACGCTGGGGTGGGTGTGACCCTACGCTCGCCAGTAAAACAGTCACAGAAGTGCCGACTTTCCAGCAATTTCATATTCTAGCCCTAGAATCAACACGAGCGGCGTCATGTCGACGCTGCAGATCCCGCAGAGCCTTCCGGTGTACCTGGCCCCACCAACCACGATGTGTACTACGCCCCACCAACCACGATGTGTACTACGCCCCACCCACCACGATGTGTACTACACCCCACCCACCACGATGTGTACTACGCCCTAACTAACACGATGTGTACTGCGCCAGTGCTGTTTCAATTGTGCGGTTAACCGTCTACGGCGGTTTCTGGACGGAAGTAATTGATCGTTTTTAGGGATTACTGCGCGATTAGTTCGTTTTTCCGGTTCTTTCTTTTGTTCTCGTTTTTGCCGATGGCCGGGCTGTAAGAATTAATTAATTGGAACCAATTGAAAAAACACTGGACTGCGCCCCAACCACCTCCGCGCAGGCGTGCGCCACGCACGAGCACCAGCTCCGCGCACCAGCGGGCACCAGACAGCGCAGGCCCCAGCAGCGGCGGCGTGCGTTCGGACGCGGCGGCGGCGGCGGACCGCCGGCGCCGCACCGTCGTGTTCGAGGCCGATGGCACGAGCGGCGCCAGCGGCGCCGGCGGCGGCGGCGGCGGTGGTGGCGGCGGTGGTGGCGGCAGTGGTGGCGGCGGCGGCGGCGTGGTGGTGCTTGGCGCGGGCGAACCGGGCGGCGGCGTCAGCCCGGCGCGCGCGGCCACGGCCGTGGCGCGCGCGGCGCTCGGCCGCCCCGCGACCGTGAGCGGCGGGACCGCCGGGCCGCTGTCGTCGCCGTCGCTGCGGGGGGGCCACGGCGGCGCGGGCGCGCCGTCCCCCGCGACCTACTCGCAGCACTCCGACAGCATCCCGCACCCGCGGAGCGGCCACGTTGAAAGCTCCCACGCGCCGTTCCCGTCCGGCGCTGGCCCGTCGGGCCCGCACGACATCCCGCCGTCGCCTAGTTCGCGCCATGCGCTCCACTTGCACGCGGGGTCAGCCACGCCCCCGCCGTCCCCGCGCGCGCAGTGGCACGCGAACAACGCGCTCACCTCGCCGCGGTACGCCGGCATGGGCCAGGTGGTTGTCGGGGACGCGGAGGAGCACTGCGCGCCGCCGCCGACCGGCCGCGGAGCCGAGCACAGGCGCACCCGCCTACGCATACCGTCGTCCAGCGGCAGCGCCGCCGCGCACGCGCTGTCTCCGGCGGCGACCCCGGCGCGCACGCGCACACGCACGCAGGTATGGGCGCACCCCACCCCCCACCATCACATACAATTGAGCATGATGCGCGCCGCCAGCTGCGACGCCAGCGCGCGCGCGCACGCGCACACCGGTTTGCCCCCCCCCCCCCCCCCCGCCATACTTGAGCACGATGCGCAACGCTGAGTATACATCGGGGTCTTGACACAATGGCGGACTCCCTCCTCACCCCCCTCACACACACACACACACACACACAGAGCGGCGCCGACAGCGCCCACGCGCCCACGCTGGCCCCCACACCACACCCCTCACGCCCCCCCCCCACTCCACACCCCACACCCCCCCACACCCCACACTCCACACCCCACCCACCCCACCCACAGAGCGGTGCAAACAGCGCCCATGCGCCCGCGCTGGCCCACACCCCACACACCTCACGCCCCCCACACCTTACACTCCACACCCCACCCGCAGACCGGCGCCGACAGTGCGCATGCGCCCGCGCTGGTTCACCCCGTGGTCGCTGAGGTAGGTCAATCGAATGTCGAATGTCGTGTGCGCGCCACGCTGCGTGCTGTGCTGTGCTGTGTTGCTGTGCTGTATTGCTGTGCTGTGCTGTGTGCTGTGCTGTGCTGTGCCACTGAGGCAGCGCGGCGACAACGCAGTGCCTGCATTCGGGTCGCGCGCGCAGTGATCTTGTTTTCCTTAAAAAAAAATAGTCAATATGAGCAAAAGCCGTACAGTCACGGTGACGTCGACTTATTTCCAGAGCCATTTCACTGAAAATCCGGCTCGAAACGCCAAAAATAAAATCACTAGGCGCACTACTTTGGCCCGGGTGGGTGGGCAGGCGGGCGGGCGGTCTCTCTCTCTTTCCCTCTCTCTCTCTTTTTCTCTCTCTCTCTATCTCTCTCTTTCTTTCTCTCACTCGGGTGGGTGGGTGCCCCGACCTCTCCTCCCCTCTCCTGTCCTCTCCTCCCTAGTCTAGGCCGTAACTCAAGCCCCGGGGTCCTCCGGGCGCGTACGTGTAAAACCTGTTGAACTCCTCTCCTCCCCTCTCCTTCTTTCTCTCTGTCCGTCTCTCTCTCTCTCTGTTCTCTCTCTCTCTCACTCTCTCTCACGGGTGGGTGGGTGCCCTGACCTCCCCTCTCCTCTCCTCGCCTCCCTAGTCTAGGCCTTGACTCTCGCCCCGGGGTCCTCCAGGCGTGCACGAGTAATCTTAGCTCACGAACCTAACGTATTACGAGTAATACGCTTTTCAACACAATTTCGGATGCATGGCACCAGAGCTGTGGTTGGACGATTGGGACGTGGGGCGGCTTGTCGGATAGGTTGCAGTTCTGGCTTTCCTCTGGTGGTCTCGGATCGCTCAAATTCAAAGGCAGTCACAGTGGGCGCCAAAATTTTGTTTTTTCGGGCTAATCTGGATTCTTTTTTTTCAACCTGTAAAACCTCCTTGCCCCCCAGGTTTACAAGCTGCAGGGCGCCGGCGACGCGGGGCCCTCAATCACGCTCATCTCGTACAACAAGTCAGCCACGCAGGAGCGCTCAGAGGTGCGTTGCCAGCGTGTTTGCCAGCGTGTTTACCAGCATTTCCAGAGGAGTAGTACTGCCGAATCGCTGGTATCATGATTCATGACAGTGTGTGTGTGTGTGTGCGTGTGTGTGTGTGTGTGTGTGTGCGTGTGTTTGTGTGTGTGTGTGTGTGTTTGCCAGCGTGCTTAGAGGAGTGCTGCCAAATTGCGGGCATCATACCGTGGAGAGTGCCCATGATGGGGCTTTGGTGTTTGGTGGGAGTGTGTGTTTAAGGGGAGTGTGTGTCAGTGTTTCCGTTAGCCACCCCGCAACCCGACAAAGTGCACTTTCGGGTTGAGATTGGTCGATTTGGGCTGGCGCGTCGTCGGGTTGAGATTTCGCGAATTCCGACTCGGAAAAGTGTGAAAATTGACATTTTCACATTTTTCCGCCAAAATTCGCCGCCGTCGGGTTGTGATTGGCGAAATCAGCGTGAGGCCCGGGTTGAGCCAGCATTTTTCAAAGATCATTAACGGAACCACTGTGTGTGTGTGTGCGTGAGTGTGTGTGTGCGTGCGTGTGTGTGTGTGTGTGTGTGTGTGTGTATCATACATCAAGTCAGCCTCGCAAGAGCGCTCAGAGGTGAGCCACGCGGGAGCTGCAGACGTGAGTGTGTGTGTGTGTGTGTGTGTGTGTGTGTGTCCGCCAGCGACGCAAGGCCCTCGTTCATGCTAATTTCTTTCAACAAATCAGCCACGCAGAAGCGCTCAGAGGTAAGCCACGCGGATGGTGCAAATGTGTGTGTGTGCGTGTGTTTTGCTCCCCAACACACGCACAGACACACTCCCCTCGATCGCTCTGATGGAGCGAGTGACGTTTGTGTTAGCTAGGGACGTCACTCGTCCACACACACGCATCCCCTCACTCCACACAAACCTCCAAACACACACGCAGGGTGGTGCCCTGCCGCACGCCCCTGCCAGCTCTCACTCTGATGAACCGAGCGACTACGTGCCCGCTGGCGGGACGTCGCTCATCCCGACACACCCGGTCGACGTGGCGGTGTGGAGCGTCGGTTCGTACAGGCTCAAGGGCGTTGCTGAGCTGCTGAATGTTGTTCAGGTGAGGTACTGTAGTGGTGCGTGTACTTTTCGTTTAGATACTTCACGTCAGCGCCTTTGACAGCTCACAGCGAGTCCGTGTCCAGAGAAAGCCAGCGCAAACAGGTTGCAATGGACAGTTCACACCCCACACCCGGATCGCAATGTTTTGGGCGCTAGTCGCGCATGCGCGCGTGCGCGCGTTTGCTCCACGGACTCGCAAGTAGCGGTCTAAGGCGCTGACGTGACGGATCTTGACGTGAAGTACATGTACCACTACGGTGGTGGTGGTGCACAGGGGGCGGTGGGGCTGCGTTGTGGTGGTGGTGGGTGTGGGTGTGGGTGTGTACCGGCTGTGCTCAATGGTAACTGGACTTGGATCTAGGCGGTGGTACAAGGACTAGAAGGTAGTACTTGCTGCAAAGCGGATGTTTCTGTTACTGTTACTGCTCAATGGTGCGGAGGTGCGGTAGCGGTTGGTGCACGGGGGGGGGGGGGCTGCGTAGTGGTGGGTGAGGGTGTGGGTGTGGGTTTATACCGGCTGCTCAAAGGTGCGGAGGTGCGGTAGCGGTTGGTGCACGGGGGGGGAGGGGCTGCATGGCGGGGCTGCACTGCAGCAGTGATTTTCTTTTCGAGAATTTTCATGAATTCAAGAATGTGGAAGATTCCACAGCCGGATTTTGCCCTGACCGCGTTGACCGTTGACCTCCCGTTGACCGTTTTCCCTCGTACGTAAATCACTTGAAAGCTATTGACGAGCTCTGTCAGGCGGGCCCGTCAGACTACCAATCCACTGCATGTTTTGCACTTTGTGCGACGTCAAATTACAGCCGGAATACAGCCAAATGGCTGTGCAGAGCCGAAAAGGAAATCACTGGGCTGCACTGAGCTGCTATATGTGGTGCAAGTATATCGGTTTGGCAGGCAGCCGGCTGGTGGCTACCGTCCCTCACAAGTAATTGCTACAGCCAGAACTGGACTTGGGCAGTGGTACTAGGACTACTAGAAGGTAATCTTCACTGAATGCCGATGTTGCTGTTACTGTTAAATACGTCGGTGCAGGCGGTGTTTGTCGATGATGAATCGTGCAGTCAGCCCTACCACAGCCTCAATGTCCGAGGCGCGCAATTCAACGCGGTCAGGGTGCGCCTCAGGTGGGGGTGGGTGCCTCGGGTGCTGCCTGAGGCGCCGTCTGATCCGCGCAAGTCAAGGCGGCCGCCTGAGGCGCCGCCTCGAGCGTTGGGAATGTGGTAGGGCAGTTGGACGCCCATGATGGCGTACAAGACCGCACAAATTACTCTCCCCCAACACACAAAACATCGCGGTGCTTACCTTTCTGAGTACCGCCCTACCACATTCCCAGCGCCTGAGGCAGCATCTCAGGCGTCGCGTTCACTTGCACAGATCAGGCGGCGCCTCAGGCGCTCCGACCGCTTGAGGCGCACCCACGATCGCCTCAGGCTTCGCCTTAGGCTTTACCCCAACCGCCTCAGGCGCCAAACCGACCGCTTCAGGCGCCACCCGGACCGCCTGAGGCGCCCACCACTGCCTGAGGCGCATCCCTGGCCGCCTCAAGACGTTTTGACCGCATTCACTTGCGCAGATCAGACGATGGAGCTGTGGTAGGGCCGGTTGTCCCAGCGGCACTCCCAAGCTGGAAGCTACGGTAGCTCAGCTACCAAAGCCCGCTATATTGTTACCCGGCGATACAAGCTACATCGACAGTGCAATGGCGTTGTTGCAATGCAATAAAAAATTTCCTGTTTGCCTGTTGCGTGCATCACGCACGACTGTGAAATCCAACAACAACAACAACAACAACAGCAGCAGCAGCAACAACAACATCAACATGTGCTTGCAGATCGTGCCGTCTTCGCTCGACGGACGGCTGCAGCTGTTGGCGCGCAACGCGGGGCTTCGCAAGGTGCGCCTGGGACCCCCGGCTCAGGCAACTTTGACCGCTCTTACCAGACGCGGGTAGAGGGTGTTCACGCAGCGCATGCCGTTGTGCTGCCCTCGGCGAGAGCTTTCACCATGCCCTCTCCCACAAAGTGTGGGCTGGTTTCCTGGGGAATGCGAAATCCGGCCCCGAGCGGTATACGGCTCGCGCGTGGATCACTGGCTCTCTCTCTCTCCCGAAAGTGATTGTCGAGTGTGACCATGGGCTTGCGTGCCTCTGACTGGCTCTCAGAACTGTGTGGGGTAGTTCTTTGCGGTTCGTCACAGCGGGGGACTGTGCTGACGGGCTGTGTGTGCAAGCCTTGCTGGCTAGCTTCTAGATTTTTGGGGGTCTTGTGTTTTTACTCAGGCTCTAGGTGCTCCCGTTGTGTTGCGCTTTCGACGACGATGACGATTATATCACCGCTGCGGTATGGGACCTGGGGTTGCGCCCACGCTCTTTGCAGAGTGAGGTTCACTACCACCAGGAGCCAGCCATCCCTGTCAGGTGCTCGAACAGTACGCGCCGAGCACGGTCTTGTACGCCTTGAGAGGTGCCCCTATCCCAGTATCACATACACACACACATGCTTTGAGAGGTGTCCCTGACTGTAACATACTTGATCATCATCATGCACACACACACACACACACGCAACGCACAACGCAAGACAACGCACGCTACGCAACGCACGCAACGCAACACACACACACACGCACAACGCAACACAACGCACGCAACACACACACACACACACTTACACCCGCACACACACACACACACACACACCAGGGCAAGGCGCAACTCGTGTCGCACGACGCGTCAAAGCTGCACGAGCTGGCACACACACACACGCACACACACACACACACACCGCAGGGCAAGGCGTAGCTCGTGTTGCGTGACGCGTCAAAGCTGCACGAGCTGGCACACGCACACACACACACACACACACACACTGCAGCGCAAGGCGCAGCTCGTGTCGCGCGACGCGGCAAAGCTGCACGAGCTGGCACACACAAACACGCATACACACACACACACACACACACCGCAGGGCAAGGCGCAGCTCGTGTCGCACGACGCATCGAAGCTGCACGAGCTGGCACACACACGCACACACACACACACACACACACACACACACACCGCAGGGCAAGGCGTAGCTCGTGTTGCGTGACGCGTCAAAGCTGCACGAGCTGGCACACGCACACACACACACACACACACACACACACTGCAGCGCAAGGCGCAGCTCGTGTCGCGCGACGCGGCAAAGCTGCACGAGCTGGCACACACAAACACGCATACACACACACACACACACACACCGCAGGGCAAGGCGCAGCTCGTGTCGCACGACGCATCGAAGCTGCACGAGCTGGCACACACACGCACACACACACACACACACACACACACACCGCAGGGCAAGGCGCAGCTTGTGTCGCGCGACGCGTCGAAGCTGCACGAGCTGGCGGTCCCACTCCCGCTTGTGCAGCAGCTCTCGTGCGTGTGCATGGGGCGTGCCCTCGCGGCGGTGCGGGCGGGCGACGACGGAGGACAAGAGGGTGAGCAGTGATTCGGTTTTGGGGCTAGCTACTTGTTTTAGGGGCTAGTTGTTTGGGGGCTAGTTGTTTCAGGGCTAGTGTTTCAAAATGGGGCTACTGGTAGTCGTTTTAGTAGTTGTTTTTAGTTTTTTTGTTGTTTCAGTTGTTTAAGTAGTTATTTTAGGGCTGTTTGGGGGCTGCTGGCAGTTCCCCCCAAAATTGTGCGGTCTGCCCCCGCGGCAGCGGCTGCGGGTGCGCTAAGGACAGCACTGGTCTACCACTTACTCTCCTCCCTCCCCCACACACACATCCTCACACGCATTCAAGGCGTCCGAAGGACTGTAAAATCGACCAGACACTCTGTCTCTCACGCACACACACAAGACACCGCCCCACTGCCACTCACCAGGTGGCAGCGACAGCCAGCTGCCACTCGTCCGACACACGCACACACACACACACACACACATAGGGTGTAACACACACACACACACCAGGCAGTGGACCAGGCAGTGGATCTTTTCGGGGGGCGACACGTGTTTTTCCTCGCACGCCAGCAGTGTTGTGCCTGCATGCCCCGCTTTTATCAAGCCACACACACACACATACAATAATACGCCATTCAAGGCGTCCAACCGACTGTTAAATCGACTCCGTCTCATACACCCCACCTCACCCCACCCCTGCCCTACCAGGTGGTAGTGACAGCAAGCTGCCGCTCGTCCCGCTTCCCCCGATGATCTTCCTCGGAGGCGCGCACGCGATAAGCTCCTTCCAGAGGCGCTCGAGCTTCGAGGCGGCGGCGATCGCGGCTGCGGCGGTTGCTGCGGCCGCCACTGACGGCGCGGGCGGGGGCGTTCCGCTGCTGCAGGCGCCGCCGCATGCACGCGGGGCGTCAGCAGGTGCGGCCGGCCGTCTCCGCACACACACACACACACATACACACATCCAGCCACCATCCATCAGGCGCCGCCGCATGCGCGCTGGGCATCGACATTTGGCGCACCGCTGCGCGACTGCCGGTTGTCTCCACATGCACACACACACACACACACACACACACATCCAGCCACCATCCAGCAGGCACTGCCGCATGCGCGCTGGGCATCGACATTTGGCGCACCGCTGCGCGACTGCCGGCTGTCCCCGCACGCACACGCACACACACACACACACGCGCGCGCGCGCACACACACACACACATGCATCGGCCGTCCAACCTAACGGCACATAAGCTTGAGCCGCATGCACTGGCAACGTTTTTGTTTTGTTTACAGTCGCGTGCGACGCACCAACACTTTCACTTCACACACACACACACACACACCTCCCCCCGTATCACAGGCGCACCGATTGTTGTGGCTGTCTTGTCATCGGCCTCTCCCGAGAAGACAGCCGGCCACGGCACGCCGCCGCTGCCGCCGCCTGGAGGTGCGAGCACACACACACAGAGGAACTATGGGACAAACAGGCGCAGAGAAACCATGGGACCCAGACACAGACATAAGACACAGAGAAACTATGGGACACAGACACAGGCACACGGTGCACCGCCGCTAGGGGGTGCCGGCACAGAGCCCCTTAAAAATACTACTGAACACAAAATCACTGGCGAGCACATACATACACACACACACATCGTTACAGAGAAACTATGAACGGGACCTGAGTAGGCCCGCGGGGCCCCCTAGGCTGTTTCTGACCATCCATTCATGGGATTCCGTTTGAGGGCAGCTCACCAAACAGCGCACCAGCAAGGGGTTGCACGCCACTGATGTCCTTAGCGCCCCGCAGCTCCCGCTGCGGGGGCAGAACGGGAAACACTGCGGGGGCGAATCGCGGGAATTTTGCTCCGAAGAGTGTGAAATCGGCAGTTTTCACACCTTTCTGAAAAAAAAAATCGCATCCTCCGGGGGCATTTCGGCATATTCCCTCCAATGTTGCAGGGGCAAACACGACTTTCTCTGTTTCCTCAACAACACCACTGGTGCACGCAGCACACAGGTTGTACACACACGGCAGCCATACACACATACTGTAGTCACGCTTTGCCTTGCCGATTATATACTTCAGAGGACGTGCAAGGTCGGACGGCAAGGTCGATTTCTCACAAATATTGCCAAAACTCTAACAACGCCAAAAGTTGCATGAAACAAACGAAAAACACCGCGGTAAGGCACAAAATTCTTAATCGACTTGGGCTTTTATAAAAGTGCCGGCAAGGCAATGCATGACTACTGTACACCCATACAAACGCACGCACACACACACACACATACACACACACATACTGGGTGGCGCGGTAGGAACACCCGTAGTCCCCCACCTCCCCAACCCACCCACTCAACCCAACCCCAACCTCCAGCCGCCGCCATCACCGCCGCCTCCGTGGCTGCAGCCGCAGCCGCAGCCGGCGCGGTCGGCTCCGCGCCAGTGCACTTCAGACGACGGAGCAGCGGCGGCGGCATCGGGGGTGGGTCAAACTGGGTGGAACAACCCCGGAACAACCAATTGTTTCACGAGCGTGAGCCGTCACGCACTTTACACAACGGAGCAACAGGGGCAGGTTAAACTGGGTCAAACTGGGTCAAACTGGGAGGAACTGAGTCAAACTGGGTCAAACACGCACATGCACACACACAAACACAGGCGACCTCTCTCGCATCAGCGAGGCGTGCTCTCCGACCGAATCTGAGGGGGGGCTCACACACACACACACACACACACACACAGGCGACCTCTCTCGTATCAGCGAGGCGTGCTCTCCGACCGAATGTGAGGGGGGGCTCGCACACACACACACACACACACATGCGACCTCTCTCGCATCAGCGAGGCGTGCTCTCCGACCGAATCTGAGGGGGGGCTCACACACACACACACACACACGCACAGGCGACCTCTCTCGCATCAGCGAGGCGCGCTCATCTGAGGGTGGGCGGTCTCAGCCGTCACAGACGCGCTCACAAGCGTTAAGCAGGTGTGTTTGGCCTCTCCTTCCCCCAACCCCAATGAGAGAGAGAGAGAGGGAGACACTGTTCCAGAAAAGACGATGTAGGGCAGCCCGAGCGGGCACACGCCCTCGCCCTCCGACCGAATCTGGGGGGGGGGGGGTCGTAGCCGTCACGGTCTAGCTCGCAAGCGCTAAGCAGGTGTGTTTGGCCTCCCCACCCCCACCGCCACCCCACCCCAATGTAAGAGAGAGAGAGGGAGAGAGGTCGTTCCAGAAAAGACGATGTACGGCAGCCCTTGGGGGCATATAGCACTCGCCCTCCGACCGAATCTGGGGGGGGGGGCGTAGCCGTGGAGGTGCAGACTAGCAGATAGCCATGCGTGTCGGAAAACGGGGCGGTCTGCGACACCTGTCACTGATTTATTTGAAGTCCACATTGACACAGTTACGTTTGTTATCCTAAGCTCTACATGGTCCTTCGTAATCACCCCTTCCCCACCCACCCACACACTGTGCACAGCTCCGGCCAACACAGCCCCCCCCCGGGCCGCATCTCGGTCTCCCAACTACCCAAGTCTGCGTCCGCCGGCCGCTCGTTTGAATCGTTGCGCCCGTCCCAGCTGTCGATCCCTCCGGCTCCGGCGGAGCTTGGGCACGCTGGCGTGGCGGTCGTGCAGGTGCAGGTGAGGAGGGTGAAGGATGGTGTGGTCGTGTGGTACGCACCTACAGGCAGCGTATTCGACTTCGCACACACACACACACACACACACGCGCGCACGCGCGCGCGCGCTTATGCTCCCCGCCGTGCCTTGTCTGCACGCAGCCACCGCAGCGCGCGCCGCACGCTGCGGCGCTCCACAGCACGGTCTTCTCCGCCGCCACGGCCGCACTCAGCGCCTCCCCCTCCGGGCCCGCCACCGCCGTCCTCTTTCGCCCCCTCGGAGCGCATGGCGAGGAGCGATCGAGCAGCCGGTCAAGCAACGGCGGCGATGCGGCGCGCCACGCGTCCCACTCCCTGTCCTACCTCATCCCGGTCGCCCGGTCCTCCTCTGGGCAAGCGCGCGCAAGCACCGGGAGGGGCCCGATCAGCGGGGCGCTCGCGTCGGGTCATCTCTACTTCGGCGGCTTATCACCTGACGGCCCTCGCAGCTCCGCAGCCATCCACTCTCCGCCCCGGTTGAGTGTCACGCCCCGCCACGCACCCTCCTCGCTGAACCACGTCGTCACGGACCGGCTCGCTGGGCGCGCGAGCGCCGGGAGTGGCCCGGTCCGGAGGGAGATCAGCGGTGCGATCGTGCACGGGCACATGCACGTCGGCGTCGACGACGAGGTCTACAGCGCAGAGTCAAACGCCGCCACGGCCGCGGGCGACGGCGACGGTGGCGGCTTGGTGGTGCCCGCGCCGGGGCCGGCGGGCCTGCGGCACGTGGGCAGCCGTGGTAGCGGGGACGGCAGGAAACACGGGACTGCGCCAGTGGCACCCACCGGCAGCGACACAGCCGTACCTTCCTCTGGCAGCGCCAACAGGGCCGAGGGCGCCGACAGCGACGGCGTGCTCTTGCGGCCGAGCGTGTCGTTCGGGGAGCTTGCGCAGGCTGCGCAGCAGCAGCAGCAGCACGCGCGCGCCGCCAGCACCGAGTCGAGCGGACCAGCGCCCGGAAGCAGCAGCCACAGCGGTGGCGGCACACGCACGCTCCCGGCGCCCACGCCCGCCCCGTCGGTTGGGCCGTCTCGCGCCCGGGGCGGAATGCAGGAGCTGTGGGGCGGTTCACACCCCGGTTCGCATCTGGCGCCCACAATCGAGGCCGAGGGAGACGGCGACTGGGTTTGTCAGAGTGAGGCGGTGGGCGGCCCGCCGCACGGCCCGCCGTTGGTTCACCGCTGGCCGTCTGCGACGCCGTCCGCCAACAGCAGCCACGACGGGCCGGCATCATTGGGCGGGTTCGGCATCATCGCAGCAGCCCACCAATCGCGGCCGCCGTCACTGAACAGGTGTGGGTGGGCCGCGGTGCAACCCTCTGGTTAGAGGGTTACCTAACCGCACACACACACACACACACACACACACACACACGCACGCACGCACACACACGCACACGCAAACACACGCACGCACACGCAGGGGCGGCAGCGGCAGCTCGGCGCGCGGCATGCTGGCCGCCGCGTTTGCGCGCGGCCTCGCCGACGACTCGGCCGACTCCCATTCCAACGGGTCGTCGCTCGTGGTGGCGTCGCGCATCGCATCGGACGTACCCTAGCTGCAAATCTCGCTCGACGGATCGACCGCCGAGCGCAGCACCGCGGGGCCGCACGAAGGGCAGACCCCGCGCGGTGTGTCCCGCGTGAGCAGCTCGTCCCGGAGCAGCAACGGCGCAGCGTCCGCGGGGCTGCGGTCGCTCGACGGGTCAGCGCAGCCGCCGCCCCCCGCGCGCATCTCCGTGCCTGTCGACGCGCCACGCGGGGGGGCGGACGCGGCCGCAGCCGCCCGCAGCGGAGCCGACCCGTAGTGGGAGCCGGCCGAGAGACACTGGTGGCTGTGTACAATTTACAGTTTACAGTTTACAGTACGCACCCTCGGGGCATGGGGTTGAGTGAGCTGCCTAACGAGGCTAGCTACCGTATGGGTGGCTGGCGACGCGGCGCCTTTCCGTCACTACGTGCTGCCGTTTGGGCACTGCCTGTCAGCACTGTGGCGCATGATTCAATGTGTCGAACTTGGGATAATAAATTCGAACAGCTCAGAAAGAGGAACTGATCATACATGGTTACGCGACCGCACATATTCACTCGCCCTTTTGTCAAAGTTGCTGTGGTCAGATCTGTACGGTCTGGGCTGTGGTAACTTTCACTCGTGACGCACTTGCAGTAGTGTTTTTTAAACACAGTCCACTTTGTTTAGTTGGGTTGGGCGATGTATTGTCGGGCCGCGATGCTTTGTTTTACAGTCCAACGTTTGCGATGCACATGTGTAAAAAGGGTATTCCGTCGTCGTCGAAAGCGTAACACAACGGGAGCGCCTTGAACCTGAGCCATAACGCAAGACCCGAAAAGGCTACAGCAGCGAGGCGATCACACAGCCCCCCGACACAGTCTCCTGTTGCGACGAAATGCAAAGAGCTTCTACACACGGTTCTGAGAGCCAAAAGCGGGTAGGCTAGCCTCTGTCCACACTCGACAAACTCTGAGGCGGCGCGCCCCTAACTCATTCCCACCTCAACTCCTACGCCACCCTCAGGGTCCCCACGGTCTGGAGTGTAAGCACTATTCCTCACCCTCCCATGACAAAAGCAGCCTTGCCCGCCACTGGAGAATAACGTCGCTTAAGCGGATCCTGTGGATGAGCAGAAACCCAGCCAAAAGGAGGCTGTGAGGCCATCAGCCAAGAACACACCGGGCCATGAGGAAACCCTTAGGAGTTTACACATATAGTTAGGCTCCCGCCGTCACGGTGGCTCCCGCCCACACAAAAGTACTGGACATGTTTTGGATGCTTGCATAGCCCGCCAAATAGGCAGGAAGCACCGCCACACATGCGACTTCCCCGGAGGGCGTGGGCAGTCAAGATAGACCCCCCTCCCGCAGGAGGAAGCGTGGCCAAGGCGTGGCCCCAAAAGGATGAAAAAGCCGGGCCGCAACCTCCAACGTTCAAGCGGATTTCTAACTGGGATTTCAACCAGCACACAGGACTTGACCTGCCACCATTAACCCGGCTCGGGACACACTGGCTCTTGTGCGCCAATGGAAGACAAAGGCCGATTCTGAATATATATACATACACATAGATAGATAAATACCGTCCGGGCGGTTAGCCTATGCGTATAATTGTCGTTTTTGCCCCCCCCGCGAAGCTAAGAAACTGCTAAACTAATTAAAAAAATTCGTTGAAAATCGCGATTTGGTGCGTCAAAACGACTAAAAACGACGAAAAACGACCCCGGCAATCGCATTAAACAACTTTAGATTCGACCCCCCCGCGAAGGCAAACAATATGGACGGTATAGGAAGGCGAGGGAATCGGCGAGGGCGAGAATGGGCCCAATTTAATCTCTCGAGATATTCCCACATCCACACATTTTTTTGCTGTGCGAGCGAGGGCACAAGCCAAGAGAACAGCTCTAAAATTGCGGCCTGCAGCGGCATGCAGCGTGGCTCGATGTGCACACTCATCTGACGCGAGGGCTGACCCTCAGACCCCCTGGGACGCGCCCTCCTCTGCCGCGCGTCCTAACTTTGTCCTCTAGGACAAGCTAGCAAACTCGATGGTGCTACACAGGGCGAGGCCAGCACAAGGTGAGGCCTGGCCGGAGGGGGGGGGAGGGGTGAGACCCGCGGCACCTCACGGGCCCACCACACGGGAAGCACTCCCTCGTAATGCACTACCTCGCATGGCTCCATACCATCGTGTCTGTTCTGGTTTGGGGAGCGGTGGCGTGCTCACAGGGGTGGCCCACAGAAACTGTTGCATGTCCCTACCGGCCCGGCCCATGTGCCCCGCAGTGCCGCACTTTGGTGGCAAAAACAAGGGGAGAGACGAAGCTCAAGAGCGCCAGTCGAAGGAGGACCTGCTCGCTGCCCTGAGTGAGTCCTGGGAGCTTGCCGCATGCGCCATGGCATGGTCGCATGCATGCGTCTGCAGTGGCTGTGCCACTCCCCTATGCGTGTGTGCGCACACCCAGTGCGGTAGCTGGGCTGCCCAGTGAACGCACTGGTCCAGTCTGGGCAGCAGGCAGGCAGGCAGGCAGGCGCCCACGCACGCCCACGCACGCACGCACACGCACACACACACACATACACACACACACACACGCTCGCAGCACGCCAGGCGGATGCAAACTCCAAGATCCTGGACCGAGAGCGCGCAGCGTTTGCCGCTCTCAAGACACAGTCTGACGACCTGGGCGGGCCCACCAACGACTATCCGACGTCCTTCCACCAGCAGCAGGGCCCGTCCGGGCAGCAGCAGTACCAGGGGGGCAGCGACGAGCCGTACGACTACCACGCAAAGCAGCAGCCGGGCGGCGGCGGCGGCGCGCCGCGGGGGGCACCCCCGCCGGGCCCTGGCATGTGGGGAGAGCAGCAGCCGCCGGAGCGAGCAGCTGTCGGGCGGCGCGGCGGCGGCGGGGCCCTTCCCGTAATCAACAACAGGAGGAAGAAGCGGCCGGGCGACATGGCGGCGCCGGTCGCGCGCGCGCCGCCGCTGATGCTCGGCGCCAAGGCGGGCCAGCGCGCGCACGTGTTCCACGCGGCACCCAAGCAGGTGTGGGGGTGGGGGTGGGGGTGGGGTGGGTTTGCGTGGGTGGGGTGGGGGGGGTGGGTCGGGGGGTGGAGTGGCGAGGGACGTGGATGGGGAAGGGAGAGTCACAGGGAAGGGAGGGGGGAGGTGGAGTCACGGGGGGGGTGGGGGTGCGTGGGGAGTGGGAGTCACGGGGGCAAGAGGAAGGGTGGGGGGTCACCAGGGGAAGGGGGGGGGGGGGGAGGTTCGAGGGCGTGCAGTAATCAAGGCACACCTGGGATCAACGGCACGCTCTCGGCAATGCATGAGTACAAGAGGGTGCGGGCTCACACGCACACACACACACACACACACACAGATGCACACGCACGCGCATGCACACACACACGTGCACACGTACGTGCATGTGCACAAGCACGTGCACGCTCACACACACACACGCACGTGCACACACACACACACGCTCACACGCACGCGCGCACACACACACACGCTCACACACACACACACACACACAGGAGTACGACCCCAGCATGGTGCCAGGGCTCGGCGGCATGCGGCAGGGCGGCGGCAACAGCAACAACGCCCACGGAGGATACAGCCACCCGGACGCTCGCGCGCTCGCGCCGCCGAAACAGCGCCAACAGCAGCAGCAGCAGCAGAAACGTCAGCCCGCGGCCGGCATCTGGCCGGCCAAGCTGCTCCCGCCGACGCGGCTGCGCATCGCCGTGGGCCCCGACCCCGCCGCGTCCCGGGGCCCACCGCCGCGCGCGCCGCCGCCCCCGCAGCGCAGCCCCGGCGGCGGCGGCGGGGACTGGTCGGCGCTGGGCGCTGTAGAGGACCCGCTGAGCACGCCAGCGGGGGCGCCGCGCCACTACATGCTGTCGAGCGATGACCCCCTCGAGGGCACGTTCCCCGACTCGCCGGGGTTCATGATCGGGATGGTGTTTGGCGTGCCCGGGACGCCGCTCGGGGACGCGGTCGCGCGCGGTGGCGGCGACCAGGTGCGCGCGCAGCCTGGGGTACGCCCACACACGCACACACGCGCACAACGCATGCATGCACACACACGTACACGAACACGCGTACGCACACGCACACACACGCACACACATGCACACGCACACACTCGGAGACGCGGTCGCGCGCGGTGGCGGCGACCAGGTGCGCGCGCCGACTGGGGGCGCACACATGCATACACGCACACATGCACACACACGCATGCACACACGTACCCAAACGCAGATGCAAGCACACGCACACGCTCACGCACACGCGCACGCACACACACACGCATCCCCCACCCACCCACACACGCACACACTCAAGCACCCACATACGCACACGCAGGGCGCGCCGCGTCCCCCTGCATGGGCCGGCGACGAAGGCGGGTACGGAGGCGCTTCCATGGGCCCGCATGTGAAGTACGACGAGGAGCCATACGACTATGCCGTGCAGGCGCAGCAGGGGGGCGGCTCCCCGCAGGCGAGTCAGCAGTTGAGCGGCGCTGCGTGGCAGCAGCAGCAGTTTGGCGGGGCGACTTGGGAGCGGCAGCAGCAGCAGGAGCGGCAGCAGGAGCAGCAGCAGGAGCGGCAGCAGACGTGGGCAGCGCCCCGGCCCGACGGGCGCCCGCAGGCCGACCAGCAGCGGCGAATGCAGCAGGTGTGTTGTGTGCATGCGTGCGTGTGTGCCTGTGGGTCATGCGTGCTGCGCACATGCACGCTGTGTGCCTGTGTGGGCGTGGGTCTGTAGTGCATGCCGCGCGCGTGCGTGCCGTGTGTGCGTGGCACATGCGCACAGCATTTTGTGCCTGCGCGTGTGTGCGTGTGGGTGGGAGTGGGTTGTTTCTGCTGCGCGCGTGCACGTCGCGTGTGCGTGGCACCCTCCCCCACCACCACAGCAGTTTGTGCCTGCACTTGTGTGCGTGTGAGTGGATATGATGTGCGGGTTGCGCGCGTGTTGCGGCGCGTGTGCGTGGCACCCCCGCACAGCAGTATGGTGTGCGTGCTTTGCCCACACCCACCCTTGCGCCCACACACCCGCCCGCAGCAGCCAAGGCAGTACCAGAACACAGTCGCCCCCCACCCACGCCCTCCACACCACCCACGCCCCCACATTCCCCGCGCCCCCACACCCACCCGCGCCCCCACACCCCCGCCTGCAGCAGCCAAAGCAGCACCAGAACACAGTGGCCACCACCCACGCCCCTTCACCCACCCGCGCCCTCACACCCCCGCCTGCAGCAGCCAAAGCAGTACCAGAGCACGATCGGCGGTGGCGGTGGCGGTCCCAGCAGCCAGCAGTGGGGCTCGCTCCCCGGGGGGCCGCACAGCGCGGGGCCAGCGTGGGGCGTCGCGAGCGTCGGGGTGAGTGTGTGAATTTAATTTAATTTATCAATCAAATACAAAATAAAATAGAGGCGGCGGTGGCGGTCCCAACAGGCAGCAGTGGGGCTCGCTCCCCGGGGGCCCACACAGCGCGGGGCACGCGTGGGGCGTCGCGAGCGTCAGGCTGAGTGTTGTGAATTTTATTTTATTTTATTTGTAAATCAAACCTAAAAAGAAAGAAAAAACGACGGCGGTGGCGGTCCCAGCAGCCAGCAGTGGGGCTCGCTCCCCGGGGGGGCCGCACAGCGCGGGGCCCGCGTGGGGCGTCGCGAGTGTCGGGGTGAGTGTGTGAATTTAATTTAATTTATAAATCAAATACAAAATAAAATAGAGGCGGCGGTGGCGGTCCCAGCAGCCAGCAGTGGGGCTCGCTCCCCGCGGGGGCCGCACAGCGCAGGGCCCGCGCGGGGCGTCACGAGCGTCGGGGTAAGAGCAGTAACTGTAGCATCGGCTTTCCAGCAAAGACCACCTTCTAGTTCTAGCTCCACTGCCTAGACCCAAGTCCAGCTCTGGCCCCAACATTCACTCGTGAGGGGCGGCAGCCGCCAGCCGGCCGCCTGCCAATGCATATAGGAGGGGTGAGAGCCAGTGTTTCCGTTAGCCACCCCGCAACCCGACAAAGTGCACTTTCAGGTTGAGATTGGCCGATTCGGGCTGGCGCGTCGGGTTTGGGTTGAGATTGCGAGAATTCCGACCCAAAAAGTGTGGAAATCGGCATTTTCACACTTTCCCGCCAAAATTCGCCTCCGTCGCGTCGAGATTGGCGAAATTAGCGGGAGGCCCGGGTTGAGCCATCATTTTTTCACGATCCTAAACGGAACCACGGGTGAGAGCATAAGCGAGTCACTTTGTGCCACTTCCCGGCGCCCGGCACACACTCGCTCCACCAGCCGCTAACTGACACTCAAATCAAACTCCTCAACAAAACGTCACCCACACCCACACCACCCGCACAACCAAGACCGCACAACCAAAACCCCCCCGGCACCCCCGTCAGCCGCCCGATTGAACGCGAGGAGCAGCCGCTGTGCGTGCGGCGCGCCTTTATAACTGACCCCAAATCAACCCCAACACAACCTCCTACCGACACCCAAATCAACCCCCCACCGGCACCCACACCATCTGCACAACCAACCCCGCAGCCCGGCACGCCCGACAGCCACCCGATTGAACGCGAGCAGCAGCCGCTGCGCGTGCGGCGCGCATTTAACTGACCCCAAATCAACCCCTAACACAACCTCCAACCGACACCCAAACCAACCCTAAACCGTCACCCTAACCAACCCCTCACCGACACCCAAACCAACCACACAAGCAACACCGCAGCCCGGCACGCCCGGCAGACACCGATTGAACGCGAGCAGCAGCCGCGGCGCGCTTTGAACTGACCCCAAATTAACCCCTGAAAAACTCCAACCGGCACCCAATCAACCCCTCACCGACACCGAAACCAAACCGCACGACCAACACCGCAGCCCGGCACGCCCGGCGGACATCCCATTGAGCGCGAGGAGCAGCCGCGGCGCGCGCGACGCGCGGCGCCGCCGCCAACGCCCCCCGAGGGGCGGCGCGGGGCTGCGGGGCTGAGTGCGCAAGAGGCGTATCGGAGGGAGCTTGATGAGCAGGTGTGTAGATGGGTGGGGGGTGTTGGGGGTGGGTGGTGTACAGCAGAATGGGGCTTGCACACGCTCACACACAGACCAGGTCGTTACACGAAAGCCACACTTGGTTCTCCCCCTCCACACACACGCATGTGAGAGAGAGAGAGAAATACGTTACAGTTCCCACCGCTCGGGCAACCTAGATAACGGCTCTTGCCAGTGCTAAAGCACCCCCCGGCAATCGTTTCATGAGTCGAGGACCCTTGGATCTTAAGTTCGTTCAGTAGCGGGTGACCAACCATATGCGCTAGTACGAGAGGATATCCGTGGGCTTGGGGTTGTTTGCGGGATCCGAAAAACTGTCATCAGAAACTGTCAATTGTGGTTTTGCTGCGTGTGGTTACGGTTGTGGGGCTGATCCGGCCTCAGCTACCCCGCGGCAGATGCTGTCCCACAGGTGTGGGAACCTAGCTAGGGTGGTCCACTTGGGAGGGAGCCTCCTGGCCTCCACACACACACACACACACACACATCATCAGGTTCGCATCAAGCGCGCTGCCAAAGAGGCAGACAACAGGAGGCTTCGGGAGGCCCAGGCGCGAGAGGAGGCGCGGGGGACCGTATCGCGCTGGGGTGAGTGACGGACAGTGATTCCCCTGCGAGCCGTATACCGCTCCGAGCCGGATTTCCCATTTCCCAGAAAACCACCCCACACTTAGTGCGAGAGGGCGTGGAGCGATGCTTTGGAAAGCTCTTGCCGAGAGCAGCACAACGGCATGCATTGCATGCATACCCGCCGTGTATTGTGCCTGGTATGAGCGGTCAAAGTTGCTGGAGCCGGCAAAAAACTAATTACTAAAATCCTTCCCAGGGACCACTGGTGACGGACGGATGGGTGGATGGATGAACACACACGCACATGCACACACACAGACAGAGAGAGAAATACGTTATAGTTCCCACCGCTCGGGCAACCTAGATAACGGCTCTTGCCAGTGCTAAAGCACCCCCACCCCCCCCGGCAATCGTTTCATGAGTCAAGGACCCTTGGATCTTAAGTTCGTTCAGTAGCGGGTGACCAACCATACACACACTCTCTCACACACACACACACACACGCAGGCCCTGTCTCCCCCGGAACCATGATGGGCGGCGGCGGCGAGCCGCTGCGATCGCCCGACGGACGGCCACTGGCAGACTTGCGCCGCCCGGGGCAGCCCGCGCCTTGGGCTGGCGACAACAACAACAACAACAACAACATCAACAACGGATACAACAACGGACAAAACAATGGACAAACCAACAACGGATCCAACAACGGATCCAACAACGGACAAAACAACGGACAAACCTACAACGGCAACAACAGAAACGCCAATGGCAACGGCAGCGGCGCCCCGCCCCGCATCGTCGGCATCATGGGCCGCATAGACACGCGAGGGCCGTGGGGGCCGACGATGGGCCCTCCGGCGGGGGGTCCGGGGGGAATGGCACCCCCGGGGCCTGGGAGTGGAGCGTACGATGGGGGGCAGGCGTGGGGGGGGCAGCCACCACCGACGATGGTGGGCGGCGGCCCCAGCGGCTCTGGATTCGCCCATCCCGACGGCACCGCGCATGGCGGGGGGCCCCCGCAGCCGTTGGCGACGCTTGGCCACGGCGGTGGTGGCGGGGGCAGCGGGACGCAGCAGCAGCAGCAGGGCACGATGGCGATGGCTCCGCCTCCGCAGCAGCAGCAGCAGCACCTGTACCAGGGCGGGCCGCGGTTTGGCGGGCGAGCCTCACCCGGTCCGCCCCCGGGTCTCGGCGGCCACGCGCAGCCTCCGGGTGTAGGTGCGTGGGGGCAACACACGCACACACTTGCATGCATGTGACACGCCGGCGCGCCGGCGCCCGGCGGGATGGCAGTGAGACTTTTGCGTCACGCGCACGCAAATATGTGCACACACACACACACACACACACACACACACACACGCGCGCGCGTTCACACACGCATCACTACACGCAGACCCGCACACGTACATGGCGGCGATGTCTGAGCTGACACATACGAACACCCACAAGCACTCGCTCTAACACACTCACACACCCACACACAAACACACGCACGCACGCATGTACCACTGCCTACAGGTCCACACACGTACATGGCGGCGATGTCTGAGCTGCGCGCGGGCCCGAGTGACGAGCAGCGGAGCGCGGCGGCGATGCAGAAAGAGGAGTGGAAGCGGGACTTGGAGGAGCAGGTACGGGGGGGGGGGGCTCGGGACCCTTGGAAGGGCGGCCGGCAGTGTTTTCGTTTTCGGCGTTTGGAGCCGGATTTGGGAGCCATTGAGCCGGATTTGCAGTCAAGTGGCTCCAGGAAATGAATTGGCACCCCTGGAAACAACATGACTGGCGGCCGGTGAGCTTAGGCGGTGAACTTGAACCCTGAACCCAGCAGCCCCCACCTGCCCACCCACCCACCCGTCCGCCACTGCGCAACAGGTGCGGCAAAAGAAGGAGCGTGAGGCTCGTGTCAAGGAGCACACACACACGCGCAACATATAACACATACGCACACACACACACGCACGCACGCACACACACATGCACGCACACACACACGCACGCACGAAACAGGTGCGGCAGAAGAAGGAGCGCGAGGCTCGTGTCAAGGCCGAGGAGCAGGCGGCGGTCGCTCGCGAGGAGGAGGCGCACCGCGTATACGTCGCACAGACGGCCGCAGAGGCCGAAGAGGCAAAGCGCGCGACGCGCGAGAGGGCAGTGCAGGAGCAGGCAGAGGTCGCGCATGGCGTGGAGGTCGCCGCGGAGAAGTCGCGCGCGGGGCGGCGCGAGTCGGTCGGGGCGGACGGACTCGGGGGGAACAACAGCCGCTTGAGTGTGGGGGGCGACGGTGGCGGCGGGGGCGACGGGGGCGGCGACGCGCGCGCGCCGGTGCGCCGCCAGCGCGGGAACAAGCCCCTGATCGAGGCCGATTGGCTCGACGAGATTCCGAGCGCGCAGCAGCAGCAGCAGCCGCAGCAGCAGCAGACGGGGCCCGTGCGGCGCTTGCTGCCAGGCAGTCCCAGCGGTGGCGGTGCTCTGCACGGCCAGGCGTCTGCCGGGAGCATGCCCTCCAGTGGCAATGTCAACGGCATGCTCCCCACGGCGCCCGGCGCTGCAGCAGGCCGGCGCTCGAGCATCGGGTGGGACGGAGGCGGCGGCAGCGCGTCGGCGCGCGACGCGCGCGGGGCCCCCTTCCGCGGCGGCGCGCGCGCGCTCAGCGCCGGCCCCCGACACGGCGCAGCGGACGACGCGACCGTGGCGGCGGTGGTGAGCGAGCTTGCAGCCATGCTGACCCTAGCCCGCCCACACTTCCAGCTTGGGGGGCTACCAGCCAAGCCACCTTTTCCGCCCACACACACCACCCCGCCTCTCTCCCTGATCCGCGCCTCTCTCCCCACCCCCGCCTGCCCCGCCCACACACCCCGGCCCGCGTCTCTCCACCCTCACCCCATCTCGCCTGAACCCTATACATCTCCAGGTGAGCGAGCTGCGCGCGGAGCAGGCGCGGCTGCAGGGGGAGCTCGAGGCACAGGCGGCGCTCGTGCGGCAGCTGCAGTCTGGGTCACAGGGGCAAGGTGTGTGTGTGTGTGGGGGGGGGGGGGTATGGGGCATGCACACGCGCGCACGCATGCGACGGCCCCCCCACGCGCGCTGCACGCACGCACGCGCGGTGCGGTGCGAGCACAGGCGGGGCCTGATTTCATACCTGAATGCACACCTCATTTCACACATGATTCACACCTCACGCCCCCCCCCCCCCGTTGTAGGCCGCGAGCCCGCCGTGGTTGAGTCGCTGTTTGTCGTGTCGACGCACCTTGTGCCGCGCGACGTGAACGCGATCCCGTCGCGCCTCAACACGCCGATGGAGGCCGAGTGGGTTGGCGGGCAGGTGGGGCCGAGGAAGGCGTGGGGACAGCAGCAGCAGCAGCAGCAGCAGCGGCTGCCGCACCTGAACGGGGGCGGACGCGGCGGCAACATGGCGTGGCCGGCCATCGCAGAGGGCGATGAGGACGGGTACGACGAGGGCTACGGCCATCGCGCGCCGTCGACGGTGCAGGGGGGCGGCGGCGGCCGAGGGGGAGGAGGGGGAGGCGGAGGGGGCACGCGGTCGTCGCACGGCGGGTCGCTGCTCCCGTCTGGCGAGCGCTCATACTACGACGAGATGCCCCCCGAGGAGCAGAAGTTCCTCGACCAGATGGACGAGCTGCTGGCGCAGGCGCCGGGGGGTGGCAGGGGCGGCGGCGGTGCCCATGGGCGAGGGGGGGCGGAGTACGAGGAGGGTCCAGGGCTCTACCGCCCAGCCGCGCACCTCCCGGGTGGCCCGCGCACGCGCATCCCAAAGGGCCCGGCGCACCACGACGGCCGCGACAGGCGCCCCATCTTGGGAGGGGGGGGGGAGCGGGCGGGGGCCGCGCGCGCTCGTCGCCCGTCCCGCCACGGCGGGCCAGCGGGCCGGCAGCGCGCCCCGCGCAGTCGCGCCAGGCGTCTCGGTTTGGCGGCAGCGGTGGCAGCGGAGGCCCCGCACCGTCTGCTGCGCTCCCACCCGAGCGGGAGCGCAGCCTGCCGCCCGTGTGGGGCGCCAAGCCGCTGAGGCCCGACGGCGTGGCGAAGCGCGCGGCAGCCGCGCGCGCGAGCGCGCCTTCGGGCATCGGGGCCACCGGGGGCGCCGGCGCTGGCGCGTCTTTGTCGGAGCCGAGGGCGTCGACAGCGCGCGCCGAGGGAGAGTCCTTGGGCCGCGTGACCACACTGACTGCGCCTCCCCCGCAGGCGCCGCAGCGCCGCGGCCCGAGCTCCGCGGCGCTGCGCGCGGTCGAGGAGTACAGTGGCGGCGGCGGCGGCGAGGAGATGATTGTTGAGCTGGTGATGAGCGGCCGCCTGACGGCTGCTGCGCCTGCGCCGTTTGACGACTGATGTGGGGGGCCGGATGATGCGTCCCCACCACCGCGTTGCGCTGTTTCACATTTTTCACAACTTGCGATGGTAGGACCCCCTACGTGACACTGTAGACGCACGATGTGTCTTACAAGGCCACTCTGCTTCTGGAAGCAGCGAGCTTGACCACATAGACTTTTGAGTTTTTGCCACTTCTTCCACCACGCACGCGCGCACTGAGCCTTGGCACGAACACGCAAAACATGTGTAATGCGCAGCTCTTTTCTCCGCCTGTTCCTCCCCCCCCTCTCAGCCCCTCGTGTCCCCATTCTCAGATCTCGCCCTCACTGTGCCTCCTGCTGCGCTGCCAAGGCGCCGCGCGCCCCCCCTACAGCTGAAGAGGCCTGCTACAGCGTCGCGTTCCCACCTCGTGTCACACTCAACCCCCCCCTCTCGGCCCGCGCGCCCATCCCCTGCGCCTGCTACTACTACCGTGCCACCATGGCCGCGCGCTCCGCCTCCTGCTGCGCCGCCGCTTCTGTCAGCGCGCCGATGAACGCGTGTGCGGGGCACGGGTGCGGCATGGCTGACGCGTGCGCCGACGCATGCGCGAGGAACGGCAGCTTGCGCAGCGTGCGCCCCGACATGCCCTCACACGCCGCGGCCGCGGAGCACAGTGACGCGCCGAGGCTCAGCACCGCAGCCGCCTCCGCGTCGGGGCCGCCACCGCCGCCGCCGCTCACGCCGCTCACGCCGCCACCGTAGCTGCTGGCGCTGCCAGCGTAGGCGCCGCCGCCGCTGCCACAGTAGCCGCTCACGCCGCTGCCACCGTAGCCGCCACCGCCGAGCGGGTCGGCGCGCGCGTGGGGCGCGTGCGCGGCGCTGCCGCCACCAGCACCACTGCTAGGCTGCACCACCAGCCGGCCCATCATCGCGGCCGTGGCCGCCGCTGGGTCGTGCGCGCCGTGGCCCCCGCTGTGTCGCGCGCGCGCGCCCGCCACGCACCGCTCCGGCAGCAGCTCCGGCAGCTCGCTGAAGTGCGGCGGCGGCAGCGGCGGCGGCGGCGCGGCGCAGTGGGGGCCGTGCTGGTGCGGCGCGTGGGCAGCGGCGCCGCTGCTTCTCTCGCCGCCCCACACGCCGCTGCCGCGCGGCGCGGCGTTCGCGTCGCCGGCGTGGTCGTGTTGCGGGAACCCTGGGCCCACGGCAACCGGGCACGCGGCTCCTCCCCCCAGTGACACGATGCCCACACGCGCGAGCTCGAGCAGCGCGGAGCGCAATATTTCGTAGCGTGCGGACAGGGCCGGCGGGCCAATGTAGGCCTGGCGAGAGACGGGGGGAGAGGGGGGGGGCACGTCAGAGCAAAGCGGGCGGGCCGATGTAAGGTTTGAGTGAGAGCAAGGGGCACGACGGTGCAACGCAGGCGGGCGTGCACGCGAGCGTGTGTGCTCGTGGGATCACAGGGTGTTGCAGCGCACACCCTCATACGACTCCCTCAATCTCACGTCCCGAGGGTGCACGTATTGGGAGCCTACAGACTGTACAGGTACACCCTGACACGCTTTCTCAATTCCACGCCCCAAGGGTGCGTATTGATTCATTGATTCAATGTCCAATCAATCAGATTGATGATTCAATACTACCCATTGGCAGCCTGTATACCAGCGCACCTTGATGTCCGCCCGGTCGACAAACGCGGCGTCGATCGCGCCGGTGATGTTGCTCGTGGCGAGGAT
>VFSX01000158.1:265000-275000 GCA_016618255.1 Chlamydomonas sp. UWO 241 | reverse complement strand
GTTCAGGGTTTTAGGGTAAGGTGTTCAGGGCTTCTAAACCCTAAAGGGTCTTAGGGTCCGAGCTTCACTGGAGTTTAACAGTTGGAATAAAACGCACTCAACGCACACGCCGCACCTGCCGCCAATCCTGATCGCCAGCTTCTGTGCAAGCGCCTTGCACAGGCTCGTCTTCCCGGTGCCCCCCACACGTACACGCGCACCCACACCTACCCACCCACACACCGCACACCTGCCACCGATCCTGATCGCCAGCTTCTGTGCGAGCGCCTTGCAGAGGCTCGTCTTCCCGGTGCCCGGCGGCCCGTGCAGCAGCACCACCCTGTTCCAGTCCACCACGCGGCTAGACACGCCCGCTTCTGCAAACAGCAGCGCGCTGTTGGAGTACTTGAGCAGGCGCGACTTGACAGAGCAGCCCGGCGGCGCAGTGCTGCTGCCGCCATGGCCGGCGCCATGCCTGCACCAGGCGCAGCGGGGACGTGACGCGCGTGGGGCAGGGAGAGAGAGGCAGAGAGAGAGAGACGGGCGGAGAGTGAGGCATACAGAGAGAAGAGAGAGGCAGGCAGGCAGCCAGGCAGGCAGGCAGGCAGACAGAGAGTCAGACAGACGGACAATCCAATCCAAGTCGTTACACAAAATGTACGAAGCGATAGCGTTCCAGAGGTCCGTACAAGAGCGTCGGTCAATAGCGAGTGACCACTGGGTCAATCAATCGCGGGTGACCAGACAGACCCTCGCACACACGCACGCGCACGCGCACCTGCTGCCGTGGCCCGTGCCGCCTGGCACGCCCTCGTCGCTGAACTGCAGGCTCTCCCACGTGCCGTGCAGTTCGGCATGCGGAAGGAACCTGCGTGTTCATGTCAGCCATAAGGTGCAGGTGGGGCAGGTGGGACGTAGGTGGGACAGGCCTGTGCCTACGCACACTGGTGATTCACGTGTGCTCCCAACAGCTCTTTCTGCATGGTGGAGCGGAACGGACAGCTTCACGATGCATGGTGAGTCCACTCCAGCGCTACTCACCACTCGCGGAACATGCTCGCGCTGTCGCCGCCCTCGCCGCCTGCGCCGTCGCCCTCCTCATCCTCGGGCTCCTGTGCGCAGCAGGATCGGCGGCAGGCGCGCGCATGTGGGTGGGTGGGTGGCCGGCCAGCTGGCATGGGCCAGCAGCTGGAAGGCATCAGAGAGGCAGGCGGGCACTGGGCGGGCACGGCCGTCACAAAAGGAGCGCGCCTGCGTGATGCACACACTCTCGTACCTCGCTGGAGAGGCAGTAGACGTGAATCGTCAGGTCCCAGCTCCAGAACATCGACATGCTGCCGATCCGCAAGCGGCTACAATCTGCGCCGGACACAGCACGCGAGGGTTCAGGCTTACCAGGGGACGGGGCACCCTGTGGCAAGGGCTCGGCCATGCAGCCGGTACGGGGTGTGCGGCAGCAAGGCAGCCACAGCGACAAGACGGACAGCAGCAAAACAGACAGCCGCAGCAGCATGACAGGCATGCTCCACCAACCTACCGCAGTCGCACACATCGACGCTCTCCACAACCTCCGCCAGTAGCTGGTCGGACTGGAAGCCCGTCAGTGGGCCGTCACGGTACGCAATGCAGACGAGGTCCGCCAGGAACGCGCGAACCGCTGTCTCTACCGCTTCGCACTCCACCACGCTTGCGCCTGTCTTCAGACGCACCTCGACTGAGCACAGGCACACATGGGCGCATGCGATGATTGGTTCAGCTTCAGGTCAGGCCTGTGCTGGGAATGCGGCAGGTTATGGACATTCACTGGGCATGCAAGAGAGCTGGGCGGTCGGGCGCATGGGCGCATGGGCGCGTCGGGCGCATGGTGTGTGTGTGTGTGCCACATGCATGCCGCGTGGCAGCGCCAGGCGCCCCAGACCGCGCCCACGACACGCCCCACCGACTAGGGGCACGCGATCGGGCGGAGGGCTCGCTTGTTGGCCGAAGCCATGCTCGGAAATCGAGGTCAGCATGGCGTCGCCCATCCGTGCTGGTGGCTGATTCCCCGATGGTCGAGCGACGAATACAGGTCGAGTTCGAAGGTGGTGGTCGCGACAAGGCCAGCAGTGTCCGCGAGGGGCAACTGGAACCTGCTCTCAACTTTGAAATTTGGGGGTGTTGCCACACGCGAGTGCGGCCCCTCGCCTTCCACAGTTTCTGTCTCAGCGTGTCAGAAGTGTTCGTTTGATTACAGTCACGCGTGGTAATGGATGCCACGGCTTGGGCAGATGGCCATCTGCCAAAAGGCAAGAGCAGTCCCGACTCATTGAATGGCCGGATTCGACCAAACTCTGAAGCTAACGCACTGTCCATCTCTCCCCAGCTCCTCAACTCTCCGCAACTATGAAACTCTTCGGAAAGTGAAACTCATCCAACAAGGTGTGTGTGTGAGATCTTCCCATATAGGGACTCAATAGAAAAACTACGAGTGGCCGCTCGTTCTCCCCGTCCACTGTGCTACCTAGTAGCCAGCACAGCGGTCACGAAGCGCACGCTCCCAGTGGGACGCTCAGTGGACGGTGGTGCAGCGGCGCCGCTTGTGCTGCTCTCGACAGGCGCAACAGCCGTCGCGCCGCCGGCACTCGCGCTTGCGCTCTTGCGCCTCGGCATACTCGTGTCTGGTGACAGCCCGTACACGCCGGCGGCCTCGACCCACGTCGGGTTCGACAGCACGCTCCAGCCGCACTCGCCGAAGAAGCGTCCGGGTGCGGTGGGACATCCCCACTTCCAGCCAGACATCAGGCTCTCCTGCGCAGGCGTGCAGGTCGCGCATCACATCAAAGTCGCACAGCGATTTCATTATCAAGTTTTTTCGTTTTTTTTCCACCGCCATTTGACTGAAATTCTGACGGCATCTGGGTGCGTACAGCCACACAGGGAGTCACTAGAGTCACACGCGGTGCGTGCCTCCTTTGCGCGGCGCCACCATCAACACGCGCACCCCAACCACGGTGCTGCGTGCGCCACAAAACACCCACCCCGTCACCCACCGCACCGCATCAGTCCCCGCCCCACTCCACCGCTCCCCACCGCTCCCCACCGCACCGCACCGCACCCCACCGCACCACACACCGCACCCCACCGCCCCCCTCCACCGCTCACCGCTCCCCACCGCTCCCCACCGCACCGCACCGCACCTCACTGCACCGCTCCCCACCGCACCCCACCCCACCCCACCCTCCCCACCCTACCGCACCCACCGCCACACTCCACCGCCCATACAAGCTCAGAAAGGTCATTAAATGGCGTAGCTTCATATCCAATTTTAACAACTTGTTGGCATGCTCAACTAGCTATCAACTAGCTATCATGCTCAGCTATCATGCTCAACTAGCTATCAACTAGCTATCATGCTTCATTTGGTTCTCTTTCTTTCATCGTAGCTCATCACATGTATGCAGGCCTCTATACCCATACTTCGCAACAGATTGCCCACCGCACCCCACCCCACCGCTCCACCCACCTTGTCCTTGTACGCCTCGCTCGCCTTAAGCCGCTCCACGAACTCGGCATCGACGATCGACGCAACGAGCGCACTGCCGGGCGCCGACACCGACGCCGCCTCCTGCGCGCGTGATGCAGCAGGATTTAGGGTTAGGGTTTAGGGTTAAGGGTTTAAGGTTGAGGGTTTAGGGTAAAGGGTTTGGGTTTTAGGGTTGGGGATTTAGGGCTCTGCCGGGCGCCAATACCGACACCGCCTCCTGCGTGCGTGATGCAGCAGGCAGGGAGAAGGGCAAGTGGGTGGGTGCGTGTGTGGGTGCACCCTGCCACAGCCGCTGTCCCTGTTACCCGGGGCTACAGGCTACGTGCTTAAGTTAGACAATAGCCGAGGCTCGGTATCCATTACTTTGGCAGTGCTGGGCGACAGGCAGCAGGCAGGGGAGGGGAGGGGCACGGCCTCCGGCTCCAGGTGTATATCAGCCCCCTCGAGCACCCAAACACAAGCAGTCTTTCATCTTATTATCAGCTGCTGCAAACCGCTTAGCATGGCCACACGACTGTGACCACGCACGCACCTTGAGCATCGCGGGCACGGCCTCGGGCTCCAGGTAGTACAGCAGCCCCTCGAGCACCCACACGGTCGGCTTCGACGGGCTGAAGCCGGCAGCGAGCAGCGCGGCGCTCCATCCGGGCTCCTGCAGGTCGAGCGCCACGCCTGCCAGCAGAGCAGGGAGTGGTGACATGAAGAGAGCACGGCAACTGCCGCCAATGCGCTCCTGCCCATGCAACGACGTGGTGGTTGTGGTGTGTGTTGGGCAGCGAGCAGCGCGGCACTCCGGCCGGGGTCCTGCAGGTCGAGCGCGACGCCTGCCAGCAGAGCAGGGAGTGGTGACACACGAGTGATAATACCGTGATAGGAAGTGCACGGCAGCTGCAACTCATGTGCTCCTGCCCAAGTTACGATCGGGTGGCAGCTAGCAGGCGGCGCTCCAGCCGGGGTCCTGCAAGTCAAGCGCGACACCTGGGGGCAACAGAGCGTGGAGACTTGAGTTCAGGGGAGACTTGAGTGTACAGGACAGTTCCGTGAATGCGCTCTGTTCCGTGCAACGTTGTTGGTGGTGGTGTGTTTGTGCGTGCGTGCGTGTGTGTGCATGTGACTGGCATCCTGCATGCCTGCACTCTGGAGCATTGCCTGTGGACTCACCAGACCACTTCGAAGCAGCTAGAGGGTGCTTTGAAGAACCTTGACCCTCCCCAACACCACCAAACGTACGCTCACTCACACCCTCTCCCTCTCCCTCTCTAACTCATGCATAGCATGGTCGCACGATCATACTCACCCGACCACTCCGCAGCGGCCAGAGGGTGCTTTGCCTTGGCCTTCCCTGCCTCAAACGACACGCCCGCCCGGAGCAGAGCCCCCTTCTTCGGTCGACCTTGTACCACGACATACACACGCACACCATGCGTCACGCGCGCACACTCACCCAACCACTCTGCAGCAGCAAGAGGATGCTTCGCTTTGGCCTTCCCCGCCTCAAACACCCCACCTCAACCAAATCCACTCACACACACACATTCTCTCTCTATTCTCTCACACACACAAACACACACGCACACGCACAACATGATTGCACCGCTCACACTCACCCGACCACTCTGCAGCCGCCAGCGGGTGCTTTGCCTTGACCTTCCCCGCCTCAAACGACGCGCCCGCCCGGCGCAGAGCCTTCTTCTTCGCGCGCAACACGTCTGCCCTGTCGACCTCGTACCACGTCACTGCGGGCGGGAGGGAGAGCCGCCACGGACGTGTGTCCATGCCAGAGCCTAGGAGCACAACCTGAACGTAGGTGAGTCGTTCAGGGGTGGTTTGTTCGCAGTAGGTCAGGGGTTATGTTGTGAAGGTGGGTCGGAGGGCGGGAGAGCCGCCATGGGCGCGCGTCCATGCGAGAGCCTAGGAGCACGACCCGCACGCGAGCCAGGGGTGGGTCGATCGCAGTAGGGCAGGGGTGGGTCGTCTATTGTAGGTCAGGGGTTGCATTGTGAAGGTAGGAGGGCTGGAGGGAGAGCCGCCATGGGCGTGTGTCTATTCCAGAGCCTAGGAGCACAACCTGCACGTGTGCCACGGGCCGGTGCGCATTACGTGAGGGGTGGGGATGGAATCTGGGCTTTGGTGCCAAAGCAGCAGCTGCAGCCATGCCAGCCAGCTGCAGCCATGCCAGCCAGCAGCTGCAGCCATGCCATGCCAGCCAGCTGCAGCTGCAATCATCCCAGCCAGCTGCAGCTGCAGCCATGTCAGAGCCTTGCAGCACAACCTGTACGTTTGTCATGGGCGCGCAGGCTGTTGGTTCTCAGTCGTGGGGGGATGTGGCGGTGCGTGGGAGGGAGGGAGAGCCGCCATGGGCGTGTGTCCATGCCAGAGCCTCACAGCACAACCTGCACGTTTGCCATGGGCGCGCAGGTTGCTGGTTCTCTGTCGTGGTGGGTCGTGGCGGTGCGTGGGAGGGAGGGAGAGCCGCCATGGGCATATGTCCATGCCAGAGCCTCACAGCACAACCTGCACGTTTGCCATGGGCGCGCAGGTGGTTGGTTCTCAGTCGTGGTGGGTCGTGGCGGTGCGTGGGAGGGAGGGAGAGCCGCCATGGGCGTGTGTCCATGCCAGAGCCTCACAGCACAACCTGCACGTTTGCCATGGGTGCGCAGGTGGTTGGTTCTCAGTTGTGGTGGGTCGTGGAGGTGGGTGGGAGGGAGGGAGAGTCGCCATGGGCATGTGCTCATGCCAGAGCCTCACAGCACAACCTGCACGTGTTGTCGGGGGTGGGTGCTGCGCATTACCGAAGGGGTGGGGATAGTATCTGGGCTTTGGTGCTGAAGCAGCAAAGCGGTAGCCTGTCATCCATGCCAGAGCCTAGGAGCACAACCTGCACGAGTGTCAGGGATTGGTGCTGCGCATTACCTAATGGGTAAGGATAGGATCTGGGCTTTGGTGCTGAAGCAGCAAAGCGGTAGCTTGTCATCCATGCCAGAGCCTAGGAGCACAACCTGCATGTGTGTCACGGGTGGGTGGTTGGTTTGCGTCGGTGGTTGGTTCTCGACGGGGCACATGTATCAGTGGTAGTGCGCAGTAAGCGCGGGGCGGGGATAGGATCTGGGCTTTGGAGCTGAAGCAGGAGTCAGCAACCACTGCAGCCAAGCCAGAGCCTAGCACAACCTGCACATGTGTCGTGGTTGGGTGGTTCACTGTCGAGAAGGATTTCTCACATGGTTCCCACAGTGAGGATTTTTCATTGGCTTGCACACACAGCTGACATAGGAGCCTCCTGCCTCACGTAGCATAGTGTGCTTGGTATAGAGAAAGCTTGGTACTTTCGAAGAAATTGACACAGGCAGCGGCGTGGGGAGGGGCCTCGGTCGTTTATAGTAAAAGGCGAAATACGAATGCGGTTAGTCACCTCCCTGCTGCAGTCATTACAGCGGCATAGACACCGGTGAGTTCTGGTGGTGGCGGGCGTGTGGGACCGCTGTCGCACCGATGGTGGGTGCGTGGCGAGTGTGTGGTGGGTGGGAGGGCGTGTGTGTGTGTAGTGGAGCGGGCGAGAGGTGGGGTGGAGTGGGGCGTGTGGTGGGCGGGAGGGGTGGGGTGGGTGGGGGGGGGTCAGGGAGCATGGATTTGGCGAGGGGCAAGATGGGCAGACTCAGTGACTGAGCAACGCAACGACAGCTTCAATGGAGGCGGGTGTGATCAGATCTGATTTGCCAGTGGTATCATTAGCGCCCCCGCAGACCCCGCAGACCCCGCTGCGGAGGCAACCCGGGGAATTTGGAGAGAACCTGCGGGCGTAGCGCGGGAATTTTTCTCCGAGAAGTGTGAAATTCGACGAGTTTCACACTTTTCCGCGAACAACGCCTCCTGCGAAGCAATTCGGCATGTTCTATCCTACGTTGCGGGGGCAAAAGGCACACTCTTGGTTTCCTTAATGACACCACTGGTGCCAGCCCCACCACATTCCCGATGCCTGAGGCGGCGCCTGTGGCACCCCGACCCCGACGGTGGTGGCCGCCTTAAGCGGTCACCACCGCCCCAACGAGGCGACCCCGAACGCCTCAGCGTTACCCCGACCGCCTCAACTTGCGCGCCGCAGACGTTGGGGCTGTGGTCAGGCAGGGCGCCCTACATGAAGCGCGAGTGTGCTCTGATGGAGGGTGTGCATGCTGTGATGGAAGAAGTGTGAGCTCTGATGGGGTGTGTGTGTGTGATCTGTGAGATTGAAGCATGTGTGCTACAAGCTACAAGTATGTGTGCTCTGATGGGAACGTGCATGCAAGCTCTGATGGTGTGCGCGCGTGTGATCCGCGTGGAATCACGTGTGCTCTGATGCAAGCTCGATTGAAAGCATGTGTGAGCTCGGTTGGGGTGCTAATAAACCTCTGAGTTTGACCCAGGGAGGTGGCCTTTGTGATACCTGTGACGAGTGCTGTTATCTGATGCATGGGTGCACGCTGCTTGCATAGAGAGACGAGGCGCGCGAACGCAATCAACTTCATACAGAAATGCACTGGTGCAGCACCCCACATGGAGGCCTGCCATTAAGGGCGCCTGGTAGTGCAAGCCAGGCCACTCCTAATGGAATGTCCACCTAGATGATCGTGGAACATACCCCGGCAGGTACGTGCGATTGGACAGTGCATGATCCGGGACAGAGGGTGTTGGGTAAGGTTGTGGCGCAGTGCAGTGATGGTGGGGAAGAGTGGGTGAGCGGAGCGATGAGGGGTTGGGCGTGCTATCGTGTGTGTGTGGTGTGTGTGTGTGTGTGTGTGTGTGCTTGTGTGTGTATCGCCTTGGTGTGTGCCTTGTGAACGGCAACCGCCAGCAACAGCAATAGCAACAGCAACAGCAACAGCAACAGTAACAGCAACAGCAGCAGCAGCAGCAGCAAAAACAGCAACAGCAACAGCTACAGCAACAGCAGCAGCAACAACAGCAGCAGCAGCAGCAAAAGCAGCAGCAGCAGCAGCAAAAGCAGCAACAGCAACAGCAACAGCTACAGCAGAAACAACAGCAGCAGCAGCAGCAGCAGAAACAACAGCAACAGCAGCAGCAGCAACAGCATCAGCAGCACCACCACTTCAACACAACTGCAACACCAACTCGGTGGTGGTGAGCGGGGGTGGGTGGTGGTGAGCAGGCATGGGCGTGCGAGTGGGTGTGGATGGGTGGGGGCGCTGCTTGTTGGTTGCGTCAAGTGACAGAATGTGTACCTTGCAGCGGCCTGATGGCTGGTGCTCGATTTTACAGTCCGTTGGACGCCTTTGATGGCACATTAGACCCTAGGAAAGAGGCCGGCAGCTGTCAAAATTAGACCCCTGGCATGCCATCTGCCATCATGATTTCTGTGCACGCGGTGCGTGTCTCAAAACAGGCGACAAGGAAGTCAATGTCGTGCCAGAACCTGCGGTTCTCCTGGCCTGGCCGAGGATTCTGGTGAGCGTGGTAGTGAGTGGTGTGGTGTGTGTGTGGGGCGAGCGGGGGGGGGGGGGCAGAGTATGCGTCTGAGTTTGGTGTTGGTGTTGCCTGTGTCAGGTGACGGACCGTAGGCAGCAGCTGGGTGGTGGTGTGCGTGGTAGTGGGTGGTGGGCGGCGTGTGGGTGTGGGTGGGCGAGCGGGGGAAGGGGAGAGGGGGGGGGGCAGGGTATGCGTCCGAGTGGGTGGTGGTGGTGCTTGTGTCAGGTGCTTGTGTCAGGTGAGACCGTAGGCAGCGGCTGGGTGGTGGCGTGCGTGGTAGTGGGTGGTGGGCGGCGTGTCCAGGTGGCGTGTGTGTGATGTGTGTGTGGGGGGGGGGGGCAGGGTGGTCGTCCGAGTGGGTGGTGGTGATGCTTGAGTAAGTGACAGACCGTAGGCAGCGGCTTAGTGGTTGTGAGCATGGGAGCGGGTGGTAAATGTGTCTGCTCGGATGGACTTGCATGAAGATTTTGATAACTGCGGCTCTCACAATCCCATATACATGGGGCTCACGAGGTCGGGAGGAGCAGCAAGTTGTGGCGGAATGGACGCATGAGTGTCGATTGTGTGTATATTTTGTGCATGTGTGAAGTGTGACTGCAACATGTGTCTTCAACATCTCAGCACTGGTTTTCGTTGAGTGAGCGGGCTTATCATAGTACCGCTTTGCCTTGCCGCCATTTCTAAAAAGGGGTAATCGTTTGGAATTTTGGTGCCTTGTCGCAGGATCCCCCCCGTTTAACGTCACTTTTCGCTCTTTCGATATTATTTTTTAGAAATCGACCTTGTCGGCACTTTGGAGCTTATAGCAAAGCATAGCGGTATTAGGTTGTTTAGCATGACTTGGAGTGGTGCGAGGCTCGCGTCCCTGTCTGAAGTGCGATGACAGGGACACAAGGCGGCAGGAGATGAAGCAAGCTTCAAATTCCTACACCCTCAACAAAAATAGAAGTAATAACATTGACCCACGAGTGTGGGTCAATCGAGTTATTACACTCGATAGAACAGATATTACACTTGATCTTAGCCAAAAGGCCGAGA
>VFSX01000158.1:252500-260000 GCA_016618255.1 Chlamydomonas sp. UWO 241 | reverse complement strand
CGATTGGCGGCATCGGCCTCGAACTCACTGTCCAATCCATCGAAGAGGCGATGAATAAACCATCGTGCCAGGAGACCTCCCACGGTCGCGGTCGCCGCAGCGAGCGCGATCACCGACACGCGAGCTGCAACCATCGAGAGCTGGTGTTTGGTGGAGAGGCAACTCCTCACACCGAAGAGACACCACCCTAGGGTTCACCCTCAAACCTCAAAAGACACTCTCCAACACAGCAACATCAGGGGCAACACAAGCAGCAACAGACCCTGGCTTGTAAAACTGGGCTTCTGTGGGAACATCGCGCACCCTACGGACGGGATGCATACGCAACACCTGGCGTCTGGCGATCCGAGCTGTTGTCTGCAGTTGACGGGGTAAAGCAATTGTTGTAACCAGTCCAGCATCTCGTACAAATATTGATCACTTGAAAGGCCCAGCTGTGCCCCTCAGAGGCAGGGGGAGGGGAGGGGGAGCACGCCAGGATGAAGGGAGGCCACCAGGCACCCTTCGTCGCAACATCCGCAGCAACTTGCGCGCGCCTACCATCAGCCACTACCAGCTGCGTGCACAGAAAAACGTCAGGATGCGCCAGCCAGCCAAGTCACCACGATGCCGGTCATGCCGCCACCCGCTGCTCCGCCTCCTTGGCCAGAACCTGTGCCATGAGCGGCACGACGAGCGGCAGCACCGGCAGCGACGACAGCGGCACGAGCATGCCGTCGAACGCAACAGTCGGGCGGCAGCGCAGCGGAAGCGCGTGCGCGTCCAGCCCGTCCGGCACGCGCGGGTAGCGCTGGCTGAAGTGGGTCAGGATGGTGCGGTACGCCTGCACGCAGGCACAGACACAGGCACATGTTAAGGTGATGTGTGCGTGATGGAGTTCCGAGTGTTGACCGAGTCTGTTCGGACGTCTTGCACAAGATGTCCAAACAGACTCGGTCAACACTAAAAACTCCATCAATCAGTCAAGGATGAGGACCCTCCCACTGAGGCTAGAATTATTGATAGACTCGGTCAACACTCAAAATTATATCAGCGCGTCTGTTACTATCGGGGACGCGCTGTGTTTGGAGCGGGTGGGAGTGTGCCAACGACGATGCGGCTACTATTCACGCGCGTGCGTGCCAATGCATGCACCACGCAGCGCACGCGACCCATGCGGACGCGCAGGTGCCCGCGCACCTGCATCGCGCGCCCGGCAGCCAGCGCCTCATCGCTCGTGCTGTGCTTCTTAGCCTCGGCCATGGACTGCAGCCCCGGCTCAAACGTGGCCTCGTGCAGCAGCAGCGTCGCGCCCTGGCCGGCCGCCTGCAGCGCGCCGCATGGCCGCGTGTCGCCCGAGTACACCAGCTTCCACCCGACTTGCGCCACCAGCACCAGGCCCCATGCGTCGCGGCAGTGCACGACGGGCACGCTGCGCCACGACGCCAGGCGCAGCGTGCCGGCGAGGAGGGACTGCACGCGCGCCGCGCGCGCGTCGCCAGGCGGGGGTCCGTCCGCGCGGCCGCTGAACGCGCCGCAGTGCACAAACTCGACAAAGTCCCAGTCTGGGTGCAGCGTGCGCGCCTTGGCAAGCCAGCGAGACACCTCCCAGGGTCCCACGACCAGCAGAGGTCCGGACGCGTGACCGCCCGCCGCCGCGCGCGCCGCCAGCACCTGGCCCAGCCCGAGCACGTGGTCCGCGTGGCGGTGCGACAGCCACACGCAGCGCAGGCGCGCGACCGCGGCCTTGGCTGCCACAGGACCCACGCAGCGCAGCAGCTGGCCCCAGCTGCCCTCTCCGCAGTCGATGAGCATGGAGTCGCCGCCGGGCAGGCGCAGCAGGATGCCGCTGGGGGCGCGGTACTTGGACGGCTCAGCGCTGCGGGGGGGGAAGGGGTGAGGTAGGTATAAGGTAGGGGTGTAGGTAGAGCTGTCAGTATGACTTGGGAAAGGAGGGATGGGGTCTTGCACCATCATAGCCAGCAGGTTGCATGAGTGAAGGTAAGGGGGTGCTATTGCGGGGGTGGTGGTGGTGGGGAGCAAGCAGGGGGGGGGGCCCAGTGACCTGTCTAGGCCCAGTGCGTGCGCACGTGCAGCGCACGCTGTGGGTTTACCCTCACAGTGCAGCCGACCCCTGTCAGGGAGGAGCCATGCAGCTTCAGTCAGGCGTCCTCCTAGCCAGGCAGCTTCAGTCAGGCGTCAGGCCTAGCGCCGAAACAAGTCTTATACATCAGAAGTGGTGTCACACATAATGTAAAATCCACCATAAATCCACCATGAAGCAGCACTGACCTGCCGGTGCCGAGGAACAGCAGCGCCGTCTCGGCGGCCTCGGGCGTCAGCAGGCACGCAGGCGGAGGCTCCTCGTCGAGCTGCATGAGCGACGGGGGCGCCTCCTGTGCCTGCTCCGGAAGCTCCGCCAGCTGCGCCTGTGCCTGCTGCTGCTGTGGCTGTGACGGCGTTGGTGCGGCGTCTAAGTGCATGGGTGAGGGCAGCTCTGATGGCATGGGCTGTTGCGGCTGATGCTGCACCTGCTGCACCTGCTCTGCCTGCTGCCGTGTCACCTGCGCCTGCTGCCCCGCCTGCACCTCATCACCACCACCACCCTCGTCGCCGTCGTCGCCCCCGAATGCGCCCGTCAGCAGCGCGACGGCAGCCTCCAGGTCATCCAGGCCGTCAGCAGGCTCGCCACCGGCTGGCACCGCCACCGCTGGCGCTGCGTCATGCTCCCCAATGCCCGCAGCAGCGCTGCTGCTCCCGCCTCCGCCCTCGCCGCCTGCCGCCGCGACGCCGCCGCCCGACGCGGCATCGGTGCCAGAGGGCGCCGTCGCCGCCGCTGCGTCGCCTGAGCCGCTGTCATCAGAGTCGTTGTCAGAGCTGCTGCCATCAGAGCTGTCGTCGTCAGAGGAGCTGCTGCTGCTGCTGCTGCCGCTGCTGCTGCCGCTGCCAACGTCAATTTCCTCGGCACCCGGCACCGGGACCGTCGGCAGGACCAGCGTGGCCTTGAGACGCTTTGCTGCGCTGCGGTTGTCTGGCCGCGTGAGCGCAGCAGCCGGCGCTGCAGCAGCCTGCTGCTGCCGGTGCTGCTGGTGCGGCTGCAGTTGCTGCGGCGGCGGCATGGGCGGAGCGCCCGGCGGCGGGCGCGGCGGTGGCGGCGCGCCCGCGCTGTGCATGTGGGGGTGGTAGTGTGGCTGCTGCGCCGGAGGCCACGCCCCGGGTGTGTGTGGCCAAGGCTGGTTCCCCCACGCCGGCGGGTGAGGCGGGCCCGCCTGCCACAGCGCGTGCTGCTGCTGCGGCGGCTGCGGCGGCTGCTGGGCCCACGTCTGCTCACTCCACCCAGAGATGTCGGCCAGCCAGCCCGCAGGCGGCGGCAGCGGCGCTCCACCCGCAGCCTCAGGGCCAGCGGCAGCACTGGCAGGGGCTGCTGCTGCTGCGCTGGCTGCATCCCATGGGGCTGAAGCTGGCGCATGCATTTGCGGGTGAGGGTAAGGGTGAGGCAGCGGCGGTGGGAGCGCGTGTTGGGCCGCCGCGTGGCCGTGGCTGTACTGCGGCCGCAGCAGCCGGCCCATGCGCTCCCCCAGCTGCGGCCCAGGCGGCGCCACAAACTGGACCGCCCCTGCCCTGCCGGTTGGCTGCCACTGCTGCTGCTGTTGCTGCCACTGCTGCGGCTGCTGCTGCTGCTGCTGCCACTGCTGCTGCTGTGGCTGCTGCTGCTGCTGTGGCTGCGGGGGGCCGGCGGCCGGTGCCGATGGCGCCGACGGCGCGGGCAGGCGGGGAAACAGCTGCCGCACCAGGCCTGCTCGCTCGATGAGCTCCGGCGCGACCGTGTGCAGCTCCTGCAAGTGGCACCCCAGCACACGCGTGCATGCACGCATCAGGTCAGGGTCAGGGCACACAACCCTTGTGTATTCACACACCAGCGGCACCATGGCGTGGCGTGGCATGCGTACGTGTCTGGCGCATGCGCATCTGCAAAAAACGAATATCGCAGCCAGTCATTTTGGGGGGGGCTCCTGGGAACCATTGGGAGCCATTTGGCTGCTGACAGTCCCATCACATAGAGCTCAACCAACCAAGTTGCTTGATGGTCTAACGATCTGACCAGATAGATCTCGTCAAGAGCTTGAAATGACCTATACTTGATGGTCAAGGGTCCACGCTTAGCCAGCGGTCAAGGCGGTCAACGAGACGTTAGTCCGCGCTACCAGAAAAAAAACAAAAAAAACATTGAAAAAATCACTGATCGCAGCACAACGTGCCTGCACGTACCTGAATGAGCTCAGCCAGCGCGGCGCCCTTCTCCTCCATCACCTCCTTCTGCAAGCCCGCGACGTCGACCGCCTCGGGTGCGCTGCCCGCGTCCACCGTGCTGCCGCTGCCATTGGCGCGCCCTCCGCCCTCTGCCTGCGCACCTGCGCCGCCGCCATCAGCGACCGATACTGCCGACAGCTGCTGGCACAGGCGCCACAGCAGCCCAGCCTCCAACACCTTGACATTCGTGGCAACAACCGCACCGCTTGCCGTCGGGCGCGCGCTCGACCCCCGGCCCGCCGGCTGGCTGCCGCCAGCCGCGGCGGGCGCCGCGCTGGCCGAAGCTGCAGCGTGCGTGCCGCCTGCAACCGCCGCTGCTGCGTCGCCACTGCATGCGCCGCCCGCCTCACCGGCAGCCGCCCCGCCCCGGCCGCGCTTCTGGCCCGGCACGGCTGCACCCTCTGGCGCGGCCTCGCTTCCATCTCCCGACTGGCCGCCGCGCTGCTGCTGCTGCTGCTGCTGCTGCTGCTGCTGCTGCTTGGCCCGCTGGTGCCGCAGCTCAAACGGGAGCGGGAACAGCAACGGGCTCACGAGGTTGAGCCGCGCGAGCGTGCGTGCGGACGCTGAGAAACCCAGGGCGGGCCCAGGCGCGCGCCTACTGCTACTGCCGCCGCCGCCGACGACACTGGCAGCGCCAGACGTGCTGGCAGTAGCGGCCGCGGGCTCCGGCAGCTGGGGCGCGGCGACGTGCGCCGCTGCCTCTGGCGCGGCTGCAGGGGCGGCGACCTCTGTGGCAGAGGGCTGCAGCGGGCCGGCGGCAGTAGCAGCAGCTGGTGCTGGCGGGGCGCATGGGCGCGGCGCGCCTGCCGGCCGCCCGCTCCACACCTGCCGCCCTGGCAGGCCTCGCATCCACGCCCTGTACTCTTGCGTGCACACCACGTGGTACGGCGTGAGGTGCAGCACAGCAATCACGCGGCGCGGGTCGGCCGCGGCGAGCGCCATGAGCTCCGCGAGCGCCGGGTGCAGCTGCAGGCTCGGCAGCAGCGTGGCGCGCGGGCAGCACAGCAGCAGCAGCAGGTGGCCGGTCGAGCGCACGTGCACGAGGTAGCCGAGGACCTCCTGCTGCGACTGCGACGGCGGCCCCTGCGGTGGGTTGTAGATGTAAGAGGGGGGGTACAAGAGGGGCACACGATAGAGAGGCACACGCCTGGGTTTGACAGGTCACGATAAGAGAGGGGCACACGATCAGAGAGAGGTGCACGCCTGGGTTTGGGATGTTGCAATAATTGAGGGACACAGGTCTGGTAAACAGTTTACCCTGGTAGTTAGTTGGTTCAAGGTGGCGGACCCAAGAGTGCGGCAGAGCATTCAGAGTGGTCGGTCAACACGTGAACTTGACAACAGCCTTAGTCTCGGCTGATCCAGCCTCTGGCCGTGGCGGTGCCAACGGTAACCCAACGTCTTCCACCGCTTGGGACGCAGGGGGTTTGGGCATGGGATCGGTAAGTGGGGGTTGGGGGTGACGCGCCTGCTGCTGCTGCCCAGGCTGGCTGTTCGGCTGCCGGCCGCCGACGACGAGTGCGGCGCCGTGCCGCTGCACGCCGCCAGGGGCGGCAGTGGTGCCCTGCGCGGCACCCCCAGGCGCCGCGGCCGCGGTGTGCTGCGGAGCGCCACCGCCCGCGCCGTCCTCGGCCTCCTCCTCGCTGCTGCTACTGGCGCCGCCATCAGAGCTGCCCTCGCCCGCCTCGGCGCTGCCCGTGCTGCCCGCCACGGCCGCGACCGCCGGACGGCGCCGCAGCACAGACAGCAGCGCGCTCTTGAGCTGCGGGTTCGAGGCATGCGCGGAAGCTGGCGGGCGGGAGTCGCCGCCCGCCCTACCGGCACCTCGGCCCCTGCCAGCGCCAGCGCCGCCGCCGCGGCCCCTGCCCCCGCCCGCGCCGCGCCCGGCGCTGGGGCCGCGGCCGGCTGCTGGTGGGGCGCCCGGCGCCTGCCCTCGGCTGATGAAGAACGCGTCCAGGTCCTCAAACAGCCCTTTGGGCTTTGCCTGGGGCGCGGCGCCGCCCGCCGCCGTCTCAGTCGCGTCGCCACCCTCCCCGTCGCTATCGCTGCTGTCGCTGCTGCTGCTGCTGCTGCTGCTGCTGCTGCTGCTGCTGCTGTCGCTGCTGTCGCTGTCGCTACTGCTGCTGCTGCTTCCTTCGCTTGAGTCCGCGACCATCCCGCTGCCGTTGGCGGCGCCTGGGGCAGCGCCCGTTGCTGCCCCAGGGGCCATCCACGCGGGCGGTGTCCACGTCTTGGCGTGCGCCCACAGCGGAGCCACCTGCAGCTGCACGTCCTCGTAAATCGTGGTGCCGCCCCCGCCGCCGCTGCCCCCCGGCTGCTGCTGCGTGTCCGCCTGCTGCAGCTCAGTGAGGTGGATCTCGGGGTGCTCCCAGCGCACAAACTGAGAGAGGCCGGCGACCACGGCCCCGGTCCCGGCCGGCCCAAACAGCGCGAGCTGCCCGTGCCCGTCCTGCTTCAGCCGCAGGATCAGGGCGCCCATGCCGCCCTGCGCGTGCGGTGCAGCAGCAGGCGGGAGTGGGCGTGTTTGTGTGTGTGTTTGTGAGATTTACTGCTGCACGTGGGCATGCATGTGAGCCGCCCCGCACACACGCACGCTCGAGATTCACGCACGCACGCCTCACCAGTGCCTGCGGCCCCGTGCCGGTGGAGAAGACCGCACGCAGCCCAAGGCTCGGGCGCACGCGGTGCTCCAGCACCAGGCGGGAGAAGCCCTCGGGCACATTGAAGAGGTACTGGGCCGGCTGTACGTATGAGCGGTCAGAGCGCAGGGCCAGCAGGAATGATGGCTCCACGCCGTCTGCGGGCGCCGCCAGCAGCGTAGCCTCCAGGGTCAAGGACCCGGCCATGGCCACCATGGTGTGCTGGGGGGGCTCTAGCACTCTAGCACGCCTGCATGCACATGTGGCATGCACCCAAGTGGCGGCGCGGCAGCTTCGGCTCGACACTCAGCAGCAGCTGTCGCTCTCTCCTGTGCGCCACCTTTGATGTAATTATATAACGTTTGCAGGCTATTCAGGGGGTGGGAGTGGTGGTGTACACAAGTCTCGACGGTCTCCACACAAGTGGGGACTTGATCGCCTTTGAACAAAGGCCATCCAGGGCCAAGGCGCACACAGACATAGACATGGCCATGCACCGAATGGTGCCCCACAGGCGGATGCTGGATATCGCGTTGCTCGCTGTTGTAGCAATCGTTTGCGCGCGTGGTGT